>CM053598.1:189620080-189711708 GCA_028646575.1 Pseudocheirus occidentalis
GAGGGAAGGAAGGAGGGAAGGAAGGAGGGAAGGAAGGAAGGAAGGAAGGAGGGAAGGAATGAAGGAAGTAGGGAAGGAAAGAAGGAAGGAAGGAAGGAGGGAAGGAAAGAAGGAAGGAAGGAAGGAAGGAAAGAAAGGCATGACTTTTCATCCCTTACCATTTTGAGCTCCCTCTTCCGGATGAGTTCTAGCTTGTCAATGTCCCTCCTAAAATGGACACCCAGAACTTGATATATAATACTCTATGCATGATCTGACCAGGGCAGACCAAAGCAGGACTATTATCTCCCTTAGAATGGAAGCTTCTATTAATGCCATCTAAGATTATATTGGCTTTTTTGACTGCTACATCCCACTGATTGGCTCTCCTGAGTTTATACTCCATTATAAGAGATCAAATGACATCTCTCCCACATTTTTACTAAGGTAGTTGATTTTTTTTTTGGACTCAAGTGCTGAACTTACATGTATCTCCACTAAATTTCCTCTAGCTAGACTGACTGAACTCACTGCCTACTGAGATCTTCTTGGAACTAGCTTTGGACATAGCTTCATGCTTGTCACTAAGACAAAGGGAATTTCTAGGGCTGGTCTCATACTGAGACTTCATTCAAAGTAGTTGCTAATATGGTAATATTCTGAAGGATAACAAAATACTTCAAAATATCCTCCCCCTCCTTCACATCTTTCCCCTCCCCCCCAAAATATCCACTCATTAGAAACTCAATTCTCTTGAGTCCTGAAAACTTAACAGGTTTTAAGAGTATTCAAATCACACACACAGACACACACGCACACAGACACACACAGACACACACACAGACACAGACACACACACACACAGACACACACACACAGACACACACACACACACACAGACACACACACACACACACACACACACCCTCTGAGTAGCAGGGTCTTAAACTATCTCAGTTAGCCCTTTAAGAGGATTACTAGGACCAAGATCTAGTGGGAGAGCAGTAGGGCCTAGGCCAGTAGGATAGAGTAGAGGACATTAAAATAAGATGAATGCCAAAGATAATCTTTATTTACTTCACTGTTTCAGGACTGCTCAAGGATTACTGTCCTTAGCTGATTTTCTTTTGCTACATTTTATCATAATACATCCTGTACTTGTCTAAAACTTCTCAGGTAGCTAATTTGACTCAAAGTCACCCCTTTATTATTCACTTTTGTTGCTTTCAAACTCTCTCAGAATTATTCAACTTTTTCCCTGCAAAAGGACAAAGCAAACATCTAATTCCGTATTTCCCCCCACCCCAATCTGACCTTTATGCTTCTGGAATGAATACAGGACAGCAATGCCGAATCACAGGCTTGGAATTGGAGGAACTCTTAAGGTCAACTAGTCTAAATGGGATCTAGTCTAAACCCAGAGATCATGCAATATGTGACAGAGCAGAGATCTGAATACAGGTCCTCAGACTACCAAGTCCAGATTGAAGCTGTTTCCATATTCAGTATAATTTAGACACAAGGGTCAAAATTAATGACTTAAGCAGCAATATATATCTAATCTCAAACTACTTAAATAACAGCAGGTAGTCTGCTAGCGTCTATATCTTAATTTCTAGTAATGTGAATTTCTGAACTAAATTTTGCATATGCTCATGCATGACTCATAGATTCATGAAATGTTAGGGGTCTTAGAGATCCATCTAATACAACCCCCTTATTTTACAAATGAGGAAAATGGAGTTTAGAGAGGCAAGGACTCTTTCTGCTTGGGTTTTAAATGGGTTGGCATCTTCATACACGTATACACATACACACACACACACACACACACACACACGGTATATTCTTCATTAAAAGCAACAATAACAAGAAAAGTCTCAAATCATTTCTGCATCTAAAGGTAAAATCATTAATCAAGCAGGGGGCCACTTGCTTATTAATCTTAATTAGAAATTTTACTTCCCAACCAATCTGCCTTCTTTACTCATGTCAAATGAGTATTCCAGAATATTAGAGATGTGGCATCACATAAACTATTATGTGTTTGTGTTTAAAAACAGCTGAATCCATGAAGTAAAGTTATATATTATGTGATTTCAAGCTTCAAAATGTAAAACAGGTGAATTATAAAATAAAAAAAAATCTGTATATATGATACCAAACATCAAGAAAGACATAGGATACTACTCAATCTCTTCTGAGTTAGGCAGCAAAGGAAGAAGAGCACCCGTTTGTAGGGAAAATAAAAACCACAAAGGACAAGACAGTTCAGAGCTTTTGATAAAAATTATCTTTCCTTGACCACGGGATAAATCCAGGAAGGATTAAACCCTGGCCACCTGAAGAAGGCCAAGTTGATGTTTTTCTTCACCCGTTACCCAAGCTCCAGCCTCCTGAAAGCCTATTTCCCTGACGTTCAGGTAAAAACAATTCAATTCATTTGCATGGCTAATACAGCTAATCAAAAAATTTGAAAATACTGCGTTGGTTTACTCAGCAAGGGAGAAGGTGGCCACCTTCCTACTGCTTCGAATCATGTCCTTTAGCTCCCCCAAGTGGCTAGTTATAGAAACACATTAAAATAGTACATGTAAAACAAATCTTTATTTGACCTTATGAAGGCTGAGTAGGACAAGACAGGAGCCTACCCTATAGGGAAGACAAGAATAAGTACAAGTTTTAGGGAGCTTTAAAAAAAATTTATTTGAAGACCTTAGAATCATGGAGTTAAGAACTGGGAGGGACCTTAGTGATCTGGTTCAACCTTCTTATTTCACTTTTGAGGAAACTTGCTATAGAGGTCAAATGACTTTTCAGAGATCAACAAATATGGTTAGTGCCAGGGTCAAGACTGGGAACATGGTCTCTGAGCAGTGCTCTTCCCACAATGCACCACTCTAGTTCTAGTCATTCACCTGAACAGCAAAGCTACAAGAACACAAAGAAAGATCTGATCCAGTCAGGGCTACATGCAGGAAATTTATACAGCAGGGTCACAGAAATAGCTTTAATAGAGAGATGCTTCAGGGGATGTCTGGCTTTCATCTTCTATCCAGAGGGGTAAAGGCTGAGCTATCGATCCAAAATAACTTATCAGAGTATCTCTTGAGTTGCTGTTAATAGTGGCTGGCTATCCTGATCTTGACTCACCATCAGCCAGAGTGGGGATGCAGGCAGGCAGGCAGGCAGGCAGGCAGGCAGGCAGGCAGGCAGGCAGGCAAGCAGGCAGGGGTCTGGTAGCTGGACACAGCTGGAGCCAGCTTACCTGAGAGGCAATTATTAAATTTTCAGTGTAAGCATATGCACCTTCAACGTTGGCAAATGCTACATAATCAAGGCTTGATTTATTGTTTTGTTGAGACTTAAGAAAGTGTTAATAATGCAGACTAAGCTTAAAGTATGCCTTGCACACTCTTCCCCCCTGGCTTGTTAATCATTCGCCAGCACTGGAGGATGCTAGAGGAAGACCATAGGAATGTAGTCTTCTTCTTTCCTAACCCTTCGACCTCAGGTGGCCTTCGTAGCAATCTGAGCATACAAAGTGTCCCTACCTACTGTTCTGGAAGTACCCGATCAACAGTGGATATCAACAAATACTCAAATTACTGCTTAGTTTTCCTCTTTTAACTGAAAGGGTGGGAAGGAATGTGTGCCCTCACATGGACCAAAGCCTACAAATGCTCCAGTGAATTAAGCCCTTGGGTTCAGTATTACCACTGAAAAGGTTCTGATGAGTGAGATACAACATTGGAAAAGGATGATTAGAAAAAGTAATAGGATTGGTACCTTTAGTCATTTATACCCACCCCCAACTCCCAGCGTTTCAAAGTTCCGGTTGGCTGACCTAATGTAGGCATCCACGCATGACAGAGTAAAGGGAAGCCTAGCTTTAATCTCCTGGAAACAGGATTCCTGTCCCTCAGTCATCAAAGAAGAGTTTGTTGAGTGACCTATGTTCTTGACCCTATCTATGAGAGAAAAGACTCTAATAGCTTATTGTGAATTTTGTGTCTGAAGCAAACCTTGACTTACTCATTCTCAAACAGCTTCATGTTGCTGACAAGCTATCTCCTTGAAAGCTGTCCCTACACATATTATGCATGTCTTCGTCCCTTGGGTGGGGGGGGGAGGGTTGACAGCAGCCATGAGGTCCGAGGCTCTGTACTATATCTGCTGATCTGTGTTTTTCTGCCTGTATTTTACACCTGCATACAATGTAGTGTTCACCTTAGGGAATAAAAGTAAAAAACCAAGAGGAGTCCAGAAAGCTGAAGAAGTCATTTTTCCTAATAGGCAACACAACCTTGATTTTGTTCTATTTCTAAATGAAGAATATGGAAAATAACCATGACACCTGTAATTTAAAAAAAAGCAATGCTTCTTAGAGAAGCCAAAAAGCTGTTCACATCACCCCATCATTCTAAACTGGCTGTATATCATTACATATTTTAGGGTCTCATGAGAACAGCGGGAACCTTTTAATTTTTGACCTGTTGAAATTTTTTTTTTCAGTTCAATCGCTGCATTACCTCCCAGCTCATCAAGTGGTTCAGTAATTTTCGTGAGTTTTATTACATCCAGATGGAAAAATTTGCCCGACAAGCTATCTCTGAAGGAATCACAAATCCAAATGTGCTGAAAGTTCCCAGGAACTCAGAACTCTTCCGGACTCTCAACATGCACTACAATAAGGGAAATGACTTTGAAGTAAGACTACTTATTTGTTTCCCACAAGGTTTTATAGTCAATATCTGTGTGATGAAGTCAAGAGTTTAAGGGAATATGATGTTGCTTTCATTAAGAAACCAATGGAAGAATTACTAAGCATACAGGGGCAGCTAGGTGGCACAGTGATTAGAGCACTGGCCCTGGAGTCAGGAGGATCTCAATTCAAATCCAGCCTGACACTTAACATTTACTAGTTGTATGACCTTGGGCAAGTCACTGCCCTGCCTTTCCCCTCAGAAAAAAAAAGGCACACACACACACACACACACAAAAGAATGACCTATACATAGTTAATCCAGAAGTCACCACTGCCAAAGACTAGGAATGGAGTTTAATGGAACAAACCTCCATTTCATTGTCCCACTGTGTTCAGGCCTTTGTTTAAAAACTATCATGGGTCCAGGAAGAGAGAGAAATCTACTTTAATCTTAATATTTATGCAACATTCAAATTCCCAGTCCCTTAGGAACTTTTTGAAGGAGGCACTCTCTGTAGTATACCCCAGCAGTAAAGCTGCCAATACAAGTGCACTGATTATCCATTTTACTGATGTTTCTGCACAAAGAAAAGACAAGTCTCTCATTCACCACTGACAACTCATTATTAGACTAACATGTGGTTTTCTCTGAACTAGAATTGATCCTATAATGAATGCTCCCCATTTAAAAACTACGCTATTAATTGATTTGTTAATCTATTCATCAATATTTGGTCATGATTACAAATAGATTATCCTCTTACCACTGGGAGGGGAGGTACTGACTTCAGTTGGCAAGGATTTTCCAAAAGATTTTTGGAAACTAGAGAATTGAACTAGAATGTCATTATTTTGTCTTGAGTATGGCATCCAAGGCTAGAATGGGTTTTAGGAATCATGGCATCCAACTCTTTCATTTTACAGACAAGGAAACAGTCCCAGAAAAGTAAAGTAAATCCCTCAAGGACATATAGAACTGCCTGGACAGCTTTCTACCCTCGATGCTTCATAGACTCTCTTAAATTCTGGTTGCTTCCTGATGATATCAACTTGATTCTTAAGAAGTCACTTTTGGCTGGCACATGAAATAGCAAAGCTGTTTCAAGATGCTCACTTGATTTATTTAGATTTACTTAAAAAACAAAGAAGTAACAATTTAAGTGAAAAAGTTAATGCCACATCTCTAAACTTTGAGACAACCATTTGAACATGCAGAAACTGACAAAGCGCTGGGTTCTCAAGCCCAGAATTAACAGATGGAGCCTACTCATTTATGGTGACATTCCAGGAATTTGGGTCCACTTTCTATAGTCTGGCCTGAATCAGATTTCTGGGCTTGCTTCCCAGTTGGCACCAGGACCAAAGAATTCTGAGATACTTAAGTTAGCTTGGAAGGGAAGGAGTTGGGGCTAGGGGATAGGGAATGCCTGGGTATGAGCAAAGGTAACATAACTTAGATATATTCTTTATGTCAGGCTTATAAGAAAACACTGAAAAAAAGCCATGGTGTATTAACCATAGATTTATATATAACAAGGTAATTACACTTGCTTACTAAAATGTTAGGCCACCTAGGTGATTTACAAATATGATAACCTGGAATATTCCTTGTGTGGTCACAGGGAAGATTCTCGTTGTTGCCACCATCTGGTTCGTATTTATTCTTTGGTGCCTGTTGAAAGGGATCCTGGAACTTATTCCCGTAAAAGTCAGGGAGAATCTCAGTTGCTTGGTGCCTTCTTGGCTAGGCCAGTGATGCCCAGCCCAACACTCACCATGGAATGTATATTGTGTATATGTATGGTGGCATTGCCATTCATTCATTTCTTTGCCTTGGCAGGTCCCAGACCAGTTCCTGGAAATTGCCAGCCTGACACTGCAGGAATTCTTCAATGCTGTCACAGCAGGAAAAGACTCAGACCCCTCCTGGAAGAAACCCATTTATAAAATCATTTCAAAACTGGACAGTGACATTCCTGAGATATTCAAATCTTCCAGCTGTCCACAGGAGCTACTTCAGAACTAAGAGTCTACTAGAGCAAGAAGGCTATCCTTTTTCATGACAAGAAATATGAAATAATGTGCCAGAAAGATACTGGCCTGGGCTTAACATGTATTTGTATTAAAGGGCAAAGAATATAGCTTTACTCATGTGGGAAGCAAAATAAATAAATAAATGAATAGGACCATTATAATTTCTTTGCCAGTATTCTCTTCCCTGAGTCTCAAAAGGTTTAATACTATGAAATTACAACACTTAAGTGCAACAGGGTAGCTTCACACGGGTTAAATAGGATTATCTTACATGTGGTATTTGGAACTTAGTAAGGATTCCACAGGTTCATATTCTAGTCCTCTTGGCTGGGTACTTAATTTCTAGGTTGTCCACAACAGACATATTCAGTAAGCATCCCACCTCTTTGGGATACATGTAACACATAGTCAGTGATATCCAGTAATGGCTAATGCCCTAGACGTAGTTTAGTACCTAGCTGAGGGATCCAAGACACACTTACATAGTGCTTCAGGTCAACTTGTTGCAGGAACTTAAGGAGGCTTTACAGTGTCACAGACCTTAAATGCACTGCAGTTCACTCACTACTATCAGCTGAAAAGCAGCCAATCAGTCAGAGGCTATCAAAAGTCTTTAGTGATTCATTGCAGTTGATGCCCAGGGAGGTAGCTTTTGGTGATGGCAATCCCCTACTGGAAACAAGGTTTCACCAAAGATCTCAGGAACTTGGCGGCACTGCACGCTGCACACTATGGCATTCGCGAGACCAACTTCTGTAATAAAGAAGAGAAAACCAGAGCTCAAAAGCTACTGTAATATACTGACTGGGCCCACCCGGGGGGAAGTCTGTCACACCAGAAGTCATGCTCGGGCAGTTTCAGCAGTTAGCACAGTTTTGCAAATGGCAGTGGAATCCTGACTACTCCATAGTGACGTATCTGTCTACTGCCTATCTGCGGCACAGACTGAAGAATTTATGAAACTGACGTTCTGGCCTACGACAAACTGTTGACTCGCCCAAAGCACAGAAGCGTGTCCTTTGCAAAGCTAACCTTTTCACAACGCGGCATAGGCTTGTCACTCAGCTTGAGGTCTGTAATTCTAATTAGGGAAGGCCTGGGACTTTACTATTTCTCTCCTCTTTCCCCCTCCCCCTCCACATCCCTGCCCCACCTCTGTATGCTGCCATGGAACTGTCATAGCCGGTGAAATGAAAACTTTTCATTAAATGTTTGGTGGGTTTCTCAAATATAAAGAACTTGGGTCCCTTTTCTTTAAGTAAAAACTCAAATGTAAATAAAGATAGCCTTCTAAAAAGTCCTTCAAGGTTATGTTTTGGTTTAGAAAGAAACTTCCCCAAATGCCATGCTAATCCAACTACATTCAGACCTCCCTGGACTTTTTCCAGCTATAACACCTTTATAAAAAAACAAACATGCTAAACTGAATAGTTTTAAAACAAGCAAACCCTAGTATTTCTCTGAGGTAGTCAGTCACTGCATATTATATAAACAGAGCAACTGAGCACAATGTCTACTGAGGACTCGCACTGAAAAGTCATTGGTGGGAAATGATTACAAGTTCACATGACTATCTCATATAGAGGTCTTGTTCTGAGTCCCAAACCTAAAATTCATTAGCATTAAAGACTAAAACAAAACTACCTCTAAGGCAATAAACTTTGTATCTGAGACAATTCAATTAGATGATGTTTCCAATCAAAATTGAAACCATTTCTGCACCCCACAGTCCTTCCAGGAAGTATTCCCTAACCACAGAGCTAAGAAAAAAAGAATGTATAAACATATCTACTAAGCCAACAGAAGAATTCAATTTTATTGCATTTTCTTTTTTTCTGCCATATAACTTTCTCTGTTGGGAACACTTACTGAGTGTGAACTCAGCGGAACTGAGTTCTTCTAGCAACCCAAATAGTGCTAATCAATTACTCATTCTTTCCATTAAGATGTAATGGGCAGCTATTTTCTCCTAAATTGGACATATTCACACATACATACTCTCCTCAAACATCTTGCATTCGTTTATCTCTTCAACACCATTCTATGGTATTGTTTATTCTGATTTAAGGCTTGACTATCAGTTAAAAGCAGACAGTTAAATTATAGTTCTTGCAGGAAAAAGTTTATTACAAGGCATATTTATAAAGACTTGTAACTGCAAACATGACCTATACTGTGACAGACTGACAATCATTTCCTTTCATCTTGAGTTATTAGAACTTTTTGCTTTCATTTGAGGAAGGGCAAAACATAAAATGCTGAGATGATGATGTAGATGCCCCATTAACAAAGCCCCAGGAACCAATTAGGCCCTTCTCTATCAAAAAAAAAAAAGCATTCATGAATTTCTAAGTTTATACTGGCAAAAATCAGAGAGAATTTCAGCCAACTTCTCATCTGCAGCTTTAATACTTCAAAAATCTGTGATTCTTTAACTGTACTTCTACAGATGTAAATCACACCCTTTTCTTAACTTAAAAGAGTTGGTAGGGTAAAAAAATTCAGTACCCTGCAGCCATCCTGCTAAGTCTCTCCAAAGTTGGTTAGACTGGTCCTCAGATGATCTAATCCAGGGGTGGGAACCTGTGGTCTTGGGATCACATGTGGCCTTCTACGTCCTTGGTCTTTTGGCTAAATCCAAGTTTTATAGAACAATTACTTTTCTTAAAGGAATTTGTTCTGTGAAGTTTGGATTCAGTCAAAAGGGTTGCACTTGAGAACTTAGAAGGCTACATGTGGCCTTGAGACTATAGGTTTCCCACCCCTGAATCTATATTTAAGCCCAGGGATGAAGTCTTTCCAACTGGGTAAGATCTGCAAGGGTTTATACTCTGCTAAATCTCATGGCTAACTTTCTGCCTATTTAGATGAAACTAAAACTTAATAATGTCTGTTGAATTTAACATTCAAGTCATGATGCTTTTCGGAATTTTATGTTTAATTGTCTATAAGAATCTATTTCAATACCAACATTCCCAATGACAGTCTTACCAATTTCTAATTCTCATAACCTTGGTTCATTGCCTACCTCTCTGCCTCTTTCTCCCCAAAGCCAGACTGGAATCAGAACAGCAGAAATCTACCTTTGACTGATGTTTGTCTGTGTGTAGGTCTACTGAATTCACACAATGCAGTGTAAAAAAGAATATAAGACACGGAAAAAGGGATACAACAATGGGGAAGGTTAATAACACATTTTTACCCCAGACTGAAAGTGAAGTTATGATACCTGTTAGTCAAAAGAGTGTCACAATAATTGATAACCGCTTCAAGAATTTATACCTTGGTTAAAATACCTAGGTTTGTGGCAGTAAGATGAGATTTTTGTTGACCAATCCATTTCAAGACAATGGCTTAAAATGTTTCTGGTTTTTCAAAATGGTCATTAAGAGGAGGGGGCTCTGATCATTTCTGTCTTGGAGATATGTCTACACCTGACTAGACTCAACGATGAAGTCAAGCAGACCTCAGTTAAAATCCTACAAGCAGCACAGATAATCTGTGTGAGCAGGGGCAAGTCATTGAAGTTTGCTGAGTCACAGCCCTGAGACTTATCAATTAAATCATAGATAGGTCATGATCTAGATTAGTGCAGAAATTCCCACAGATATCACAGATCCTTGATATAAACTGCATATGTAGTAGCAAAAGAACACCAGCACCAAATATAATTAAGTGCTTAGACATAATACAGGTGTACTACTCTGAGTGTTAAAGCAAATGAAATATGATTCCTGGGAAAAAAAAAACAACAACTTTCAGTTTGACAATAAACATGGCCTAAGCTGCAACTGTTTCTGAAATCCACAAATCCTTAGTGTGATCAAAGCCCAGGCAATCACATACAAAAAGGCCAGATATTTGTCCTTTTTGGTGTAAAAAAAAAATTTGAGTCTAGGAGGCAATGAAAAGAATTTAAAGACAGCAAATACCTAGAACTAAGATTACAGACAAGCTGAGAAAAGGTCATGATTGTATCTTATTTTACTGAGTTTTTTTTTTTTAAACTAAAACCCAGCTTTCCAGGTCATAGTTTTAGTACATCTGCCATTCCCTCATTTTATTAGTCCACCTTTACTGTATTTTCTTCCTAAATATTTCAGCTATTTCTTTCCTATCCCTGCTCAAATGGGTGTTCTTCTCTAAGACAATAGGTCTCCCATTTCTTTTATTGCCATATAGAACCTCATACCCAATCCTGACATTTTCAAAATTTACCCTAACAACTATTTTCCCACTCTGCGACTGCTACTGGTACCCAAACTCATCCTTGGGAAGGTATCCTAACCGTATGATCTACTTCTAATATACATTTTCATCGCTAATATACTAGACTATACTATATTATAGTAACATGCTGTTTTCATTTTTATACTTGGCTCACAGATGAATTGTCCTCAACCATTATAATTTCAGGTTTCAAACTTCTTTAATTGTACCACTTTGTTTTCCCTTCTGGATCAATGCCCTTACCAAAATCTTTTCATTTCTAATTTCAGTGTTTATAGGACAAAGCAGTACTTAAGGAACAAGAGCTAGCACTGTTTGGAATTAGAGCTGAATTTCTATCCCTGTGTTGAAATATTAAATACTTGTTAGCTTAAGTAACTGAAGTTATATATAGTGGACAGAGTGCTAGATTTGAAGTCAGAGAATCTGGATTCAAATCTTGGCTCTGCTACTCCTGTGTGACTCCTAAGGTCACTTAACCTCTCTGGGCCTCAATTTTAATTTTCTCATCTGCAAAATGATGAGTTGGATTTGATAACCTCTAATATCCCCTCCTGCTAAATACACAATACTTTATTAACTTAATTAATTAATACTATATTAACATGCTTGGGAAATCTTTAATAAGTAGTAACTAATTTAATGTCTTTTTTTAAACAAAGTGCTAGCAATAAGGCTGAAAACTTTAAATCAAATCAACAAAACAGTTGATATAAAATATAAACGAATACACTTGCTATTAGTCTGGCTTCTTTTTGAGCTGGCCACACATAAAAACTAATTAATGCTTCCTTGCAGCTTACAGCCAATATTTCACTTCTAAAATCACCCCACTGGCTGCTCAAAATATGGTTTTCTGTGGCTGTTTCTACACACACTAAATAAGCTGTATGGGGGTAGATTATACTTTTTTCATCTCTATATGACTAATTATCATACCAGCAGTAGAACTGAAGTAATCTGGCTCTTTAAAAAGTTGAATCCATGCTTTCCTGATTCTAAGGTTTTTTGTCATATTTACAAGGTTCAAGTAAAAGTTGGCTGTAGGATTCTTTTCTTCACAAAGAAACGAGTTATTCTCCTTCCTAAGTCCCTTCATTTTACTGTCATTGCCATTGATTTTAAGCCCAGCTTTTTCAGTGACTTGTATTTATATACCCAGACTCACTTACTCAGAGTATTTACAACTGCATTACATGGTTTGAGCCTAATCAGTTCTTAAGCAGATTAGAGAATGATGAAGATATTAAATGCTTTACGAAGTTCTCACTATTTTAAATCACAAGAAAAAAGATTGTATCTTTTTTTTCTGCATCTGGTAGTATTTAGTATGTATTCTTCACATTTGCAATCTGCTTTTGTCCATCATTGTTATCTTGATATTTAAGTATCTCCACACAGGGTACTTCCCACGTTCCCATCCTTTGGCATCATAAGGGATTGAGTTTATTGAGGTTGGACTTGACGGTACATAAATGACAGAAAGCTTTCTCTACCAGGAAAAAAAGGCAAAGCCTTGTTTTGTAAAAGGCTAAACGGTGCCAAGAAGTTTCCAAGGAAGATGAGATGTCAAAACTTCCAATGAAACACACAAGTACTCTTTGCTGATTGTACTTTATTGACAACTAGGCATCCTGAAAAAAAAAAATGGGAGTAGAGCTTACCACAGATTAACACCTAGTCCTCTCTTGAGTTGAAAATGATTCAACTAACCTTGCTTACTGTGATTTCCTTCACTAATAGCCCCCTAGATTTTTAGTCTATAAACCTGTACCTCAAAATATGCCTTTCTCTATAGTTTTGGCACTTTAGCAAGTATTCTTAAGTACATGCTTATTCATTCCTTGCTCATAGTATACAAATATATATTGGTCGTGAGGCCAGAAATCATACTTTAGAGACAATAACATTTTGAAAACAAAAAAATTTTAAACTGAAAGCAATTCAACATTTAAATGTTTCATCACTGCTCCCGAAAGAAAATTTTAGTGAATGCCTAAGAGGTATTTTTTCCTTGGCTTTTTCAAACACATTAATGACTTCATGTTTAAAATGGAAAATTAAATGAGTTTTCTTATACCTACTATGTTAACCAAGCAACATTCAACCACAAAGCATTCAATGTTAACAATTCATTCTTTTGGAGATTCTGTAGGGGTTTCGATACTGAAAAAGTAAGTTGTCATCCTGGTATTGTATCTGAGTATTTTGTCAAGCAGTTTTCAGGTGACTGGAGGTTTCCAAGGATAGGATATCAAGGCAATCTACCAAAAATATTGTGAGGATGCTCAATCACAGTTACTGTACATCTTAAGTAGCTAATAGTTTATGATGTAACTGAAAAAATACTTTGCTATTCCTCTGCTAGTTCTTCTCCACCTCTACAAAGAAGAGTCTTTTACATAAAAGCAATGACCAATAATGCAAAGTCTTCAAAGCTGGTGCTGAAGTTCATTTTTGAACACATTGAAATACTTCCCTCCTTTTTCTACTGCTAGTTCCTACTGTTCAATTTCTGTGCAGTCAGAAGTTCGGAGATGGCTACTAAGGAAAGGTAATGTCACATCCTGGAGGAAAGAGCAAATGAGTCTTCATTGCCATTGACATAGTCTTATAGAAATCCTTAAGCCACACATCTCTAATGCAGAAGAATTGCCTCAACAAGCCACACTTTAAAAATATTCTTTGATGTAATAAATATTATCATATTGGGGGAAATTAATGAAGATTGGCCATCAATACAAAGATAAATAACCCTACCAGACAAATGCTTCTCTTCTAAATTCAAAGAGATGTCACAGGAAAGATTTATCTGGTCCCCTATACTACCTCAAGTTAAAAAAATTACTTATTTATGTCTTCTATAATATTTTTTCTAGTTCCATTATGACTACAAAGCTCTAAAATTGTTTTCAGGATTGAGGCACACACAAGGTTTCAATGAAAAAGTACATTTGTTGACTTTATTTGGGCACAATAAACCAGCATCTCACTGTGTGCACATTACCCTTTGGGTGTCAGGCCCTTTTGCATTAACTCTTTAAAGGTTACATTAGTTTTATTTAGCATAAAATGTTGACTTAATTAGTAAGCATAAAAGCTAAGGTAGTTCCATTTACAATAGGTATCTAGAAATCAGAAAATAACTTGCTCTTGAAGAATTCAACCAAAAAAAATCCACACTTTGGTTAGAGCTGTAATGAGAAACTTCAAAATCTGCACCACAGATCATGTTTCATGAGTAGCTTTTATTTCCTTATCACTTACTTCAAAATATTTCAGTTAGAATCATCAAGGGATGGGTGAGTTATATATGGATCCTTTTAAGAAGCTGAGATTTCAACATGTGTCCTCTGATCAGGGGAAGATAGAAGACGCAAACATCCTTCTCATCCTGTTCGATTTTTGTCTCTTAATGAATCCTCCACATTCAATGTACTAGAGGCCTTCTGGTTCCTTTACTATCTTAGTGGTATCAGTATAATGCATTGTTTATCCAATTGTTTGCTCTCATCCTTGATATAAGAATGGCCAGACTTTTCTAGTCAAACATGACTTCCATAATGAATGACTTTTGGCTCCATTTTAGTGTGCCTTTCATTTAAATTATAATTACCATATATACTGTTCTTAGTTCTGCACTCATCAGTTTGTCAGTCTTCTCATGTCTCAGAATTCCTCTTAGTCATCATTTTTTTAGAGGACAGTAGCATATGACCATAGAGTACTATTATTTATCCATTCGTTTCCCAGTATTAATTGCCCTAATTCATTAGGGCAGCCACTGCTTCCAGTTTTTTGTTCTCTGAAAAAATCCTGATGAGTATTTTGGTCTAGGTGGGGTACTTTTGTCTCTGAGTTCCTTGGAATATATGCCCAAAAGTGAGATTGCTGGATCAATGAGTATGACCAGAACAATATGACTTTTCTTGAATAATTCAAAATCCAGTGTTATTCATGTGCCTGTTTTCCCATAGCTTCTCCAACAGTATTTCTCCTTTATCATCTTTGCCAATTTGAAGGATGCAAGGTGAAATCTCAGAGCTACTTTAATTTGCATTTCTCTCACGTGATCTAGAGCATTTTCATATTTAAAAAATTTTTATTGATGATATTCTTGCATGATATGATCATTTCTAGATACTGCACCCACCCTTGAGGCCCTTGGCCTTAACAGTTACGAAACTTAACAAAACCAACCCACATATAGAAAGTTCATGCAACACTGCACTCCATAGTCTTCCCTATCCTCATTTCCCCTAATGAAAAAGGCTTATATATTTATTTCTTCTCCAGGGTCAAGATTAGTTGTTATGATTACATAGGATTCAACTACATTTATTTTTTATTTTCATTTACATTTCTCGTTTAAATTGTCTTGGCTGTTTTCTTCTCTCTGCATCAGTTCATATGAGTCATCATTTCTTTGATTCTTCACATTTATCATTGCATTCATCACTCATATAGCATAATTTTTTCAGCCATTGCTCAATCTATAAGCCCCCACTTAACTTTCAATTCTTTGCTACCATTTGGCATTTATAGGACTTTTCTTTTTGCTTTTGAATTCCAGTATGTATGTTATATATTGAAGGGTGGGATCTGTAATTTAAAGGGTAAGGATATTTTAATTACTTTCTTGCTTAACTACAAATTGTTTTCCAGAATGGTTGGACTAATTCACTGCTCCACCAATAGGCAATGTTGTGTTCATCTTTTCATAGCCCCTTTAAGTCACTGACAATTTACTGGGTGGGTGTTAACACAAACTTCAGGTATTTAAATTTTCTTTATTCCTCTAATGATTTTGACTAAGTTTGCATATGGTTATTGATAGTTTCCAATTCTTCTCTGGAAAACCCATTTCTTTTGATCAAAAGATCAGGAATCTTTTTTTATATTGGAGGAATGGTATCTTGGCTCATATGTTTGCCAACTGTCTTTATGTCTTGGATATCAGACTCTATAATCAGAGATATTTTGAGCAATTTTTGCCTTATTCAACAGTGCCTCATTTTGCTCACACAAAGCTTTTTACATAAATCACAATTATTTTTCTTATGGACACTTTGAGACCTTATTTCATTGAGAAATCCCCCTTAGTCATATTTGTGAAAGATACTTCCTTTTCACTCTCCTCACCCCCTTAATGTTAAGTGACTGTGGTCACTTATCCACTTGTAGCCTATTATGGTATATGGCATAAGAAAATCTATTTTTTGTCAAAATGGTTTTTTCAGTTTTCCTATTCTTGTCAAATAGGGAGTTTGTAGTTTGTGTTTATAGATTTGTCATACTGGAATGTTATGTTCAATTGCTTTTGGGTCCTGTTTATCTGGTTTTTCCACTGATCTAATTTTCTATTAATTTTCCTTAAGATTTTAATTGTATTGGTGTAAATCCTATGTATGACTTGGTAGGTTAACTGAGAAATTTATGCATTTTTGAAATATTAAGAGGAATTTGCTATCACTTAATATTCACTTTTATTAATAATGTATTGAACACCAATTATTTGGGGGGATTTTATATTGTTAGTTTACTGACATTGTCTTGATCAGTCATCTTTGATTATTTTCTGGGATCTTCTGAGTAAACCATCATGCCATCTACAAATGGAGTTTTCCCTCATTTTTTGTCAAGGCTGATTTTTCTTTTTTTTTTTTTTTTGCGCCATAGACAGCATTTCTACTAGTATGTCAAACTGTATTGGAGATAAAAGGCATTCTTGATTAACTGCTGTACTTACTGGGAAAGCTTTCAGTGTTTCTCTGTTGCCCTTGGCTTTAAGTATAAACCTTTGACCCCTGTATCCACTGAATTGCACTTGGTCATAATGAATAACTTTGGGAATTAAATATTTCTGTTGCAAAATCCCATCTCAACTAAAATTTCACTTATAAATTTTGCATCAATAATTATAATATTTTGCTGTAGGAGTTTCTCTTTTTTGCTTTAGCCTAGAGACCAAGTCCAGTGCTCTTCCCTACAGAACCAGTTAACTGGTTTATTGATTTTTGTTTTAGTCTTTTTAATAAAAGCCGCTTCTTACTTTGAAATGTTCTTTTTGTTTGTTTCCAATTTTACCTATTTCTCTAACTTTCCATTATCTTTTCTTTTGGGCTCATTTTAGATTTTTGAGTTTAGTTCAATAATCCTATTTAATTTTCAGAGATATTCTTTACACACCTGCTTTAGCTGCAACATTCAAATTTTGGTTTTCTATAAATAATTTCTCATGTGCTGGACAGAGTTGGTCATCACAACAATCTATGTAGGATCGCTATGCACTTCATTGATCATCAGCTTTCTGAATTTTTAACTCTTTCAATATAATGGAGTGCAACGATTGCAGCCACACAGCACATCACTATAGGAATAATTCACACTTTGGCTAGAGATGAGAGAAAAGGGGAAAAAAAAAGATACAAGATTTTTCACCTTTCCACATCATTCTCTCCCTGCCCCCCAATCATGACAGGAAAGATTTTGGGGAAAAGTTCTTGTGTTTTTCAGGGTAGGAAAGTACTATCTTTTCCATTAAAAAAAAAATTCCTTCAAGGTATCTTAAAAAGATTTTTTTGAATTTCTTCAAATTGTGTTGCCTTCAAACACTGATTTCTTCTGGATGTTTTTAATCAAATCAGGTCTAACCATTCTTCCCTACTTCATCTTTTGAAGTTCTACTGCTATTATCTCACAGTACAATGGATGAAGAGGTAGTAGAGCAAAAATATGCAATTACTACTGTTGTTGATGGAAATAGATCACTGAAAACTAACGCAAGTCTGTTAAACTGTGCAGTTGTTTATTAACTTCCTCTTGGTTTCATCTTCAAGTGATCTTTGGATATAAGCCAAATCTCAGGTGAAGCTTTCTGTAGACTCTCTCTTCAATTATTTCTTAAGGCTATGCTGTCCATCTTCCATCTTCCTTGTGTTGCAATAAAACTTTTACTAATTTCAAATCTGTGCTGTCCATCTGCCATGTCTCTCAACTTAACAAAGTTATTACATGTTTTCTGGCTGGGACGGTTTCTGTTATCTCAGGGCATCCATCACTTAAGTTTCTCTAAAAAACCAATGGAAGTCAGAAACAATGTCTTTAGTTTTGTTCATTTTACATTTTTGGAACTGATGTCTTATCCAGTCAGCTTTGAGCTGCTATGATCACTTATGTTGTCTATCTTTAGCCCTTCTAATTCAATGAATACACAGCTGTTTTTGAAAAGACTTCAGCATCTCTAACCAGCTGTTTCTATATGTTGATAGTCAACTTCACTTTCAGGATGCTATTAATGCTTGTCCCATTTTACAAATCTTTCTTTGAAAGAATAAGATAAACGCATGAATTCCTGGTTCAAGCATGAGACTGATTCTAAAGTTATCTTTTCTTCCTCTTAGCCCTGAGTCACATTTCCCACCATGTTTTTTTGTCTTCCCTGTTGTCAAGAGTTTGCAATGAAATAACTAAACACGTTCACTCATTTGGAAGAATCTTGTCCCTTTCTTCATAGATGTTCTCTATCTTCTGTAAGAGATGTTGGCACAAGAGCTGCAATTATCTCCACGGAGATGTGCCTGCTCATATTCATTCATGAGCACTACAAGTACCACTATTATTTTCTTCTCATCTTTGGCACATGATGAAATAAATTCTATCAGCTCTATTATTTACTCTACTAAAGAGATCTGAAAATGAGAGTGTGTCATTTCTTCATTTAGTTAAAAATTCTTTAATTATTTTAGTTTTTAGTAAGAATGTCAATACAGAGGCGGCTCACTTCCTATAGTAGTCTATCTCTTTAATAAGATTCAACTCTGATGTTTCATCATGTTATAGAGGTGTCCAAGGTTCCCTGATCTCAGCAAGCAGAAAGGCTTTGAGTACAGCCCTGAAAATGACTGTGTCTATTTAGAATGAGTCTAAATATGAAAAAGTTCACCAAGTAATTAGCAACCAGATCACACGATATTTTTGGCCACTTCATGTTGATGATATAGACTAAAGTACAAAATGATCTTCATTCCTGTGCAATCCCTTCCTTCTTCAGTGTGGGTAACAAAATAACAGGAAAAGGGGGAGAGACTGCTAAGAATTACACTGTTCTTAGGTAAATTGCAAACATTAGTTTAACTTTTATTTCTTACCATGTAATCTTTGTACAGCAACCAGTGAACTGACACACATAACTAGAGGTTATATAGTGAACACTTATTAAACCTCAGCAAATTTTTACACTAACAACTTACCAATTCAGGGGAGAGAACTAGGGTCAAGACAGCTTCCACTCATTCAAATTATGAAAGAATGTATTTCTGATTTTATAAACTTAAATACTTTTAAAATAATAAAATTCTTATCTAAGGAAAGTAGTTTGCTCTGAAAAGAAGAAAGCTCACTAGTGTTTTGTCTTGGCAGATCAAGGTAAAATGTAATGAACAAAGATGGCTCAAGAAAGTATTTCATTATTCCTTTTGCAAATATTCTGTGTAAGAAATCGCCCCACTTATTAGAAATCCAAGTCCAGGGGCACAGAACAAGTGCCAGAGAAGTGGTCACAAAGGGAAAGTATTTGATGAAAAAGAGAAACGCGTATTAATTGAAATGCCTGTTTTTTCCAGTCCATTAAAACACAACACACATCTACCCCAAACCATATTTATTTTGATTTACAGCTGTTACTTTGTTCCAGTCTAAAATATTTTCAAATTTATTAGCTTTTTATCAGTACTACCAAGAGCTCCAAAAGGAGGGTGGCGAAACTTAATAAGCTGAAAAGAATTTAAAGTTAGGGCTTTACCCATTCAAATACCAAAGGGCTTATAAAAACAACAGAAAAGAAGTGTAACAAATCACAAACTTCAAGAAATCAATACACGGCAAAAGTATACCAACCTTCAAACTGCTAGTTGCCAGAGAGGGGCTGCAAGTGCTTCCATTTTTCCAAGGTAGAAACAATACAAAAGAACGGTGATTTGACAGCAAAATATTGAGGTCAAATTTATATACAGGCATAGGCCACAGCTGCTCCATTTAACCAAAGGAAACTATTTTCTTCCTTTGGAGTAGGAACTTAACTACTTACCAGATAGTACTAATAAGCTCCCCTTTTAGGTGCAGAAAGTGCTATAACAAAAAGTGTGTGTAGAAATGGGGACAATGGAGAACACCACCTAACAAGGGCCTTATCAGTATTTTCACACTAAAGGAAGCAATGAACAAAAGTGTTTTACCGCACATTTGAGGTTAAAATAATTGTTTATTGTTTTCTGGTACTTAAAGGAAACAAAACTTAACCATACCCCATGATATGGAGGAAACATTGTCTTTAAAAAACTTAACTTGCACATTGTCTAAAATAACTAGAATTGTAATATTTAATTCTCTCTAATCCCTCATCAATGTTTACATCCCCTCCACACACACATACACACCCAAACACACCCATTTTAAACTTGTTATATTTCTCTGGTCATGCATTTGTAGATAGCTACCACTAAAGTTACTGTTATACTGGAAAGGGGGAAAAGATAACATACGGATCATTTTTGAAGTACTTGTAAACTAACCTGTGTTAATTTTGTAATCAAAATATATTATATGCCAATGAATGAAGTGGGAGAAAAGCATAAAAGAAGCCATGGCAAAGTTATTACATTGCCTAAGAAGTTAGGTATTTGCTTTGCAGAACTAAACTACCTGACATGCTGTTACATGCCTGTTTTTCCATATGATTTATTCTACATGAAATTGCACTGTTTTCAGGCAGTAATAGAGTAAACATTCCCATAGGGTTTATTATTGGATGTAATTCCCAGGAACAAAAATCAGAGAATTTCTTAAATAAGCATTTAAGTGATATATTAAGTAGTAGGCCCAAACATGTTAAATGTTTTGAGAGAGCATTAAAAACAATAATCATTGGTATCATAGATTTGCCATATCCCAATCAATATTCTGAATACACAACGTCCAATCTTTTGGTAAATTTACAAAGTGGAATCTAGATTCAAGATTAATGTCCTTCCTAAGGAAGGATTAATGTTAAGAACACTAGATCTGAATCCTATTCTCGATTTTACCACTACTCAGTTATGTGACATCAGGTTGAGTTCTTCCATCTCTCTGGACTGAATGCGCCATTATAAGATGGAGTAAAGCTAAAAGGTTTCAAAGATGCCTTCCAGTTTCAACATTCTAAAGAGAAAGTATACATGCCTACTATGGAAGAACACTGAATAGTAAAGTCTTAAGTGTCCTTTATCCTGTGCATGGGAAAAAAAGAAAAAAGCATCTAGAAAAATAAACTCTAGTTACATCTTAAAGGGACAGGAACCCATTCTGTCAAAAACATGGAGTAAAGATCTCTCTCAACAAAGCAATATTAGTTAAGCTAAAAATATAGATGACTGTGATCACTCAAATATAGTGGAGGGTTCTTCTATGTAACATTGCCAAATGCTAAAGAATGCCAAATGTGCATATGTGAGAGAGATTTCAAGCTTCTTACAGACAGGAATAACTACCTTAAGTTGCAAACTTATCAATCTTTCCCTCCTTGTTCTTCATGTTCAAACCTGTAGGTCCTTCTTGGGATTAGATCTCAAGGTCAATGTTAGTGTTAGTCTACTACAGGGCATGAAACTGCAGAAGAAAACATCAACGCAGACACTTATGAAGCATCCAGGTGGGAGGGTTATAATCCAAAGGGAAAAATTCAACTGTACCTTGGCTAATCCTTTTGTGGCATTTCTATAGTATTTGTCCCCAGAGTTAGCATGTGCTTTTTGTTATTTGTTCAAAAGTTGGAGTTAATTATTGCATTCCTAAAGAAAGGAGTTGTAACCATAAGATAGGGGATATTTTTTACTTCAGACATTAAAACAGCTCCATTTCTAATCTACATTTGAACAAAATATGTCATCTATCAGGTTCAAACTCATAAAGAGGAAATAAATTCCTAATAAATACTGAATAAAATGAATGTCAACATCAAATGGGTTAGTCTGGATAAATGACTTGTGCTATCAGTCATGGGAATATCGACCTCAATCTCAAGTGATTCCCCCAAAGGGAAAAAGATAAGATCCCTGTTCCAACAAAGTTTGTTCAGAGGCGATTTATTATATGTGAAATCATATTATGTATAGCTGAAGTCCTGGATCACTCCATTCATTTCGCAATTTAAAGATGTTAGGATTTCTCCCATCATTATTCAATTCATTTTGCAGTGACATGGCGAATACTGGAATAATGTGTGTATGTATGTATGCACAAATGTATGTGTATATCTATATCTATACAGATACACGCACGTCACAGATTCTTAGGACCATAGAAAGGATAGAGAACTCTATGAGAGGTAATATAGAGAGCCATCATCCAAGTCATAAAGACCTGGATTTCAATCCTTTCCTGTACTGGCTGTGTGACTAAGAGCATGTCACTTAAACTCTTAAGTGTACCCAAATAAATCCTGAAAACTCTAAGTATGTTGCCACTTGCCTATCTTCATAGGTGAAAGGAGTTTCCTCAGTAGAAGCTCTTCACTAGAGAAATGAAACAGATCTGGACCCCATGGTCCCTTCCCCCTTTACATACACATGCTCTCCCCGCCAACCCCACTTCACCCAGTCAATGCTACAGATTTAATCTCTTTAAGGGAAAGACTTTAATTTTTGCTTTTGTATCCTTACAGCACAGGGCCTTGGCACACAGGTTTCTTGTGTGACTGAAATGAATAGAGAAAAATTTAGATCTTAGCTCAGTCCTTGGTATTCCCGAAGAGAATACATACATTAATAGATCTGAGGTAGCAACAAACTGACACACACACACACACCAATTTCACATTACATTTAATGTATTTTCCAATACATCTATGGCTGTTTCTGATTCATTCTGCTCCCATTCATAATGCATTCATTAAAATTCTTTCAATTTTTTCTATTATGAACTTCACAATCCATAACACATTTTTAAGGCAAATGCTATACGAATTTCTTGTGGCAATTTGGGAAACACTCTGAAATCTGAATAGCAAAACCATGAAATCAGTTCACCTTTTTTCCCCAACTCAATTTTACTTTCTTTTAGGTGCAGCTACCCCAAATAAACCTTTGCACTATCCTCATGTGAATCAGGAAAGGTTTTGCCATTAAAAATGAGTAATTTTGGTTCATTTCCCAAGGTCATTTTAACATATCTCTAGATAGCTGCCTTCTTCTGATCCTGCAAGTATTTTGAAGCAGGAGTGTTGCTGTTGTTGGTTTTATTTGCATAAAAAGACATGAGCACAGAAAGAGAAACGTGCCTGCAAGGACAAAACAGGGCCCAGTCTGAGCTATTGGCAATGGCCACTTTTTACTCTGTACACAGAAAGAAGAGTGGGTCACCACACAAAAATGAAAGCCACCGCACTGAGATGAGCTTAGGGGGAATAAAGTAAGCCTCTATCTTCTTCTGAATTACAGTGCCCATTCCAGATGTTTTATTTTTCATATGAAAACAGATACTGAGTAGAAATGATAAACTGTAAAATAAACATCAAGTCCTTGCACAAACATTGAGATATTTTCTATTTTTCACCCTGTGAAAAGTTTTTCATTGAAACATAATGAAAAAGGCTGAAGGAGCATGTTAACAGAAATGTATTAGATCAATAAGCAAACAGAGAAAGGATTATTAAATACTACAAACAGTGGTTCTTTTTTAATGTAGCAAATAATACATTCAGTATCGACTGGTTAAAGAACTGAGAAGCATCTTAAGTTTAAACATTTAGCATTGCAGGATAGGGAAGAGTACAGAAAAGGATTTCACCTTAAATTAGTGTTTCAGGGCTACAATTTCAAGTATATTATTAATATATTGTTCAAAAAATGGTACTATCCAATTGCCAGTCAAATATTAGTTCTTTTTATACCACACAGAATGTAAACAAGCAAACAAAACAATTTCCTAACTGTAAATGTAAAGCAAAATAAGTCTAAATTTTCAAGCTTTTTAGAAACAAACTTACGACTTGCTGTGTTAGGTTGTGAAATGGGAATTCTGTTTGGGAAGAAAGCTTGTCTCCAACTCCCAGGCTGAAAAACTTTTCCTTTTGTTTAAAAAAAAAAAAAAGGTAAAAAGAGGTCCTCTTCTCTCTGTAGACAGGAGGGGTATTTGGGTTCTAGCTTGGGAAATTTCCAGGTTATAGCCTGGCATACCTATATAATAAGCTTAAGTTTTGTGTTGGAGGCAGAGTTCATTGAAGAGGAGTCATCTAGTAAAGGACAAGAAACCCAAACATTTCAGGGTTGTATTCCAGAGGACTCCTCATCACTTCACACCATTTTCTAGTATTTTGTTTGAAAAAAATCAGTACTTCAAGCTCAGCACTAAGGCAACATCCTACTGAGCTCCGTGGAGCATATCAGTCCTGGCCACTAAGATTTTAAAGGACACACTAGAACAAAGGAAGACAAAAAAGAACAACACTATCTTATAGAACAGATATTCTCCAGGGAGCTAATGAGTAAATTGAAATTAACCACTACCAGTCATCAAGAGGCAAAGATAGATAAAGAAGTCAGCTACAAAGACAAGAATGTGTGATCAAACACTGAGCTTTGTGTTTACAATATGTAGGTCCTACAGAATCACTGCGCTCTGCAATGTCAAGGGAAACAGGTTTGGTATGTAAAGCTAGCACACATTAAGGACACACAACATTAAATACAAAAAATAAAATGAAAAACAAAAACAAAAACAAGAGAAAGGGGCCCATGCTGTATAGCCCATGAACCTCATTGGCTTTATAGTGAAAGTTTATTGTTCTTAATCCTAGTACAATCAGCTACCAATTACATACAGTATAAAAAGGAAACGGCCACAAAGCAATGATGATACAGTCTGTGACTTTGTACAGTGGAGGAAATCTTCTGTTAGATCTCTCCCATGATCCCACCCTGACTTTAGTAGCTAAGCTATCAATCCCTCCCTTCCCAAAACAGTTAAAAAGAAAAAACTCACATCTTGCTCAGGGACAGCAAGACTCTAATACCTCTTGGGGGACACTGGAGATTATCTGCCAATATTTAGAGAAACTTGTAAAAACTAAAGCAGCAGAAATAAAACATAAAACTGAACTTGGAAGCGATGTGACCCCCAAAGGATCTCCATGAGTCCTTGACTTCAGAGTGCCTAAAAGCAATCATCCTGTAAAGAAAAGAAAGGGGTGTCATATAGCATAACTTAACAGAAGGAATAATATAATCTTGCAAAACGATAGTACTATATCAGCATATCCTCTTCAAAAGTCTACAGCAGATCAAAGTTTTCTTGATGATCAAGTCTTTGTGGGGGGAGGGGAGTAGTTATGCAAACTTGCTAACTTTTTAAACCCCATTTATAGGTCATTACTCACAAAGGTATGTGATTTGTTAGCATGAGTAACTTATAGAACTGGAAAAGTATGCAAGGGAGATAAGTCCTCTTCAGAAAGGATGCGGTCACTTTTTCAGGCAGAAACAACTACTTCAGAGACTGTTTAGAAAATGCTATGCTCTTACCTTATAGACAATAAGGACTCCATTCAATAATTAAGTCTCAAATGTACTTGGTGCGATTGAGAGCTCTTTCAGCAAGATGACCACTTTCATCTGTGATCTTCTCCCAGTCAGTCTGTCCAACCACAAAACCTATGGCCCTTTTCCTATCCGCATCTTTCTTTTCTTCCAAATCTGCCCATCTGACCTATAAAGAACAAAGCATTAGGCTGGGTCTTTGGAGAAGAAATATGCAAGACTACCCCATGGTATGGGCAAAGGAACTTAAAATCAGTGATTTAAACAATGAAGGCTATTTAAAAGGAAAATAAATAATCCAAGTAAAAAATGGTAGAAGCTTTTCTCCTTGAGTCACAGGAGAGAAAATTCTTGAAACATTTCTTAAGGTAATAACTTTCATTTTGAATATAGTAGAGAAACACAGAATATTAGAGTACTTTCTATTCTAACTCCATGATTAAAGAATAAGCACATCTGAAAGAAAAGATGGCCTGAATAGACCTTGACATGATTAACTGCCACATAAATAAGACGCAATGCTTAGTAAAATGACTATTCTTCCAATGTGTTCACATATCTCACTTATCTTGACATCACAGAGACAGAAACACAGCATAGCCACTACCACACCTATTTGAAGAGAAGGAAAGATCAATCAACAACAAGCATTTATTAAGTGCCCACTATATGCCACGCATTGTGCTAGACACTGAAGATGCAAAGACAAAATAGAAACAATTCCTACAGAAGCTTAAATACTATTAGGAAAACAATATGTACATATACAAGTAAAAATGAAAATATATGTAAAGCAGATACAAGGTCATTTGGGGGAGGTGTGTGGCTGTGGTTAGAGGTGGTAGCGAGTGGTGGCCATCAGGCAAACCTCATGTGAGAGGTGGGCCCTGAGCTAAGCACTGAAGAAAACTCAGGATTCTAAAGGGCAGAGCTGGGAAAGGAGCGCAGTTCAAGCATGGGTACAGCCTGTGCAAAAGTGCAAAATGTTGTGTGTGAGGAACAGCAAAGCAGGATGGTTTGGCAAGAATGCAGGCTATGTAAACATAAGTTCTGTGAAATAAAACCTGAATAGTGAAGCTGCAGCCAGATCATAAGGGCTTTAAGTGTCAAGAAAAAAAGAGTGTGTATTTTATCCCAAGGGCAAAAAAGGATCCGTCACAGGTTTTTGAGCAGGGGAATAATTCGGTTAGACTGAGGCTTTAGGAGCCTCACTTTCGCAGCTGAGTAGAGATGGTATGGAAAAGGAAGATACTTGGGGAAGAGAGGAGGATATTGTAACAGACCAAGACAGAAATCAAATGATAACGAATATGATGTTAATTAGTGGCAAGATGTGGTCCTGGAGATAGGAATCCTGCTTCCTCTCCTATGTTAGTAACCTCCCTAAGAAAAAATTGATCTCATTTAGGGTTTACAAAGAACATTAACAAAACTTCTCCAGCAGAATGGAAACTCCTTAGGAGCAGGAATCATCTCCTTTTTGTCTCTGTATCTTCAGTGCCCAGCATGTTCCATCAGACACAGAAGGCATTTGTGTTTATTGATGCTCCGGTATTTTAAAAACACGTAGGTATAATGATACAGTGTGTAAACACTGACAGAACTCTTCAAATGAAAATGAATGTATATAGTTTCTGCTACACATCAATTTCGACAATACTTATGCTTGGTAAAATTATCGAAGACACCAAAGTTCTTTCTATTCTGACTGGGGAATTTTTCACATTTTCAGTGGGGGGAGGGGGGGTAAACAACTGCTTTCTGAAGAATAACTACCATCCTAATTATCATCTGAAAAGATGATACTGAAAGTAATTTGCTCTCCATGAGCAATGCTTGATACAGATAAAGGCAAGTAGCCCAGGAACATCTGCACAGGATCAAAACACATTATTTTCTCTCTTTCTCATGGCTTTTCCCTTTTGTTCTGATTCTTCTTTCCCAATATGACTAATGTGGAAATATGTTTAATATGACTGTACATGTAGAGTCTATATCAGATTGCTTGCCATCTTGTGGAGGGGGTAGAAGAAAATTTAGAACTCAAAATCTTAATAAGATTATATTAAAACTATCTTTACATGTAATTGGAAAAAATAAAATACTATTAAGTAGGATAAAGAATAAAAATAAAAATCTGCACAGAGTAATGGTACTAATTATTCTTGATTCTCTCTTATAAAGTTAATTTTCAAAGTGTGGAACATTTTGTTCAATCTCCACTGGTTTTATTGAAAAGTCTAGTGAATAATGGTCTTCTCTGCATATGATGCTAGCAACCTACATATAATTTAAGTTTATTCCATGAGAGATGTTAGATTTCTTTTGAGACACCCATAGTCTTTTTTTGCCCAGTCTCTCACGATCAGGGACACACATCCTGTGAGTCAAATGACTGGATAGATATAAATAGATATAATTTACTCAAGAATTAAATCCATAGCTTTGGTAGCATCAACAGAGTTATCAATCCATCCAGACCTTGAATTGCCTAAGCTCACAGGATGATAAATTTAGAGCTAAAAAGTTACATGGCCAAGGGGGGGGGGGGGGGGGGAGAGTGAGACTAGGTGTCATAGTGGATAGAGTTCTCACCCTGAAAGTCAGGAAGACCTGAGTTCAAATATGGCCTCAGACATATATTAGCTCTGTGACCCTGGGCAAGTCCCTTAACCTCTGTTTGCCTTAAAAAAACAAAAAGTCACTTTAGAGGATTTCAAACCTAAGCCTCTAATTCCATATCCAGGCCCCTTTTCATTGCAATATGCTGTTTCCTTGGACTTTTCTTTTTAATCTTAAAATTCAAAGAGAGCAAAACCTGCAAGTCAAAAAAAGGGTAGAGAGTAGTAAATTATATATAACCATTGTTATTTTGAACTATAATTTCAAACAGCTGCTCATTCAAGTTTGAACTAAAAAATTTAGTTTCTTTACAGAGGAACACATAGAACAAAAAATAAACACATAACCATTATAAGAAATGACCTTTGACTAAATGAGTATCTGTGTCACTTAGAAGTAATTTTCTGAAATCTAAAACAAATTCCAGTTTAAGTAAGCATTTTGGTAAAATGACAAACACCATAGGATTACCTAATTATTTTGTAGCATAATTTCATTATACTGAAAAACAAAAGATTGAAAATGCTAGAAATCATATTCTCAGGATGTAAGACTTAGTGATGAAATGCAGCTGAAGCATACCTTCTATATAGGGTTAGACTCTAGTAGGAAAAAT
Organism: Pseudocheirus occidentalis; assembly: GCA_028646575.1. NCBI lineage: Eukaryota > Metazoa > Chordata > Mammalia > Diprotodontia > Pseudocheiridae > Pseudocheirus > Pseudocheirus occidentalis. The sequence continues at coordinate 189,648,843 of CM053598.1, forward strand.
AGAAATGTGTTTTTATATATATACACACACATATACATACACACATGTGTGAATGTCTCTGTATATATGTAGATATGTACGTGTGTTTAAATGTATATATGCATGCACATATGTGGATCCTCTGTGCCTTTGTTCCTATTGATAAGTGGTTTAGACTTTAAGTGGTTGGCATGCTTAAGGTTAGAGTGAGAAGGAAGGAGAATTAAAAGGTAACGTCTATTTATTAGCAAGAAAAGAATGATGAGGAACCAAAATGAACACTTCTTTTTGCTCACAGGTACCTTTGTTCCCTGCAATACAACTATATAATGACATAGATGGATATAGAAGTTATGGCTATACCCAGACAATAGAAGAGCATCCAATCAAATACTTTCATTATGGAGAACAAAATGTGCTGGAGAAAATATTCATTATCACCAGAATTGCAAAGCAATATCACTAAAGGGGTCTTCCCAGTGAATGACCTTCTTCTAAGGAACTATCTTTGATTTACTAAGAATTCTACAGCACTTTTTATAGTACTTTATTACAGTACTCACTATGCAAGAAGAGGGTAGATGTACCTACCAGTCCTACTCCCTTCCCCTATTAAGAATCCCACAAATCTAAAGGAAGAGTATGGGAATGGCCTAGAGGTTAACTAAGTCAGGAAGCTCAGCTGCAGAGCATCCATTACAACATGGAAATAGTTGTTATAGTGTTTTTTCCTGTGTTATGTGTAGGAAGCCCTGCCATTCTGCTACAGGGCTGAGAAAGGGTCACCAGTTGTGGGTCCACAGCAGGGTTGAGAAAGGGTTACCTACCCAGAGGCTGTGAGAGGGTGCATAAAAGAGGCGGGACTCTGGGAATGGTAGAAAATAGAGCCCCAACTTTATTGCCCCAGTACAAGGCTTTATAGGAGGTTTCCTAATTGTCTCCCCTGAAGACATTGTGCACTGCTTTGTTTCCAGGCCAGGGGTGTCTTGAGGACATGACCCTCACACCTGTGTGTTTGAATTCCTTCCCAGGGGGTGGGGAATCAATCCAGGCCCCATAGCAGGCTCTTCAGCTGAGAGGGCTTATTCAGCCATCAGGGTCAGAGTCCCACTGGCCTGTGGTCCTCTAGATTTTTCCCCTTTCTTTTGCTGCAAGCGCAGGCAATGCAGGTCAGTGGTGACTTCATGCAGAGCGCGAGTCCAGCACTGGCAACATAGGGGAACAATGCGAACTGCAAGGAGACACAATGTAATCAGGGGAAGAAGGGGTGAAAGTAATGCATATAACCATTTACAAATTCAGTGGTGTTTGTCTGCAGAGAGGTGATAGATACTGCAAGAACCGCAGAAGACACAATAAGAGATGCAAGCACTCTAAGTACAATACACAAAATACACTTCTTCCACCTTTCCTTTTCGCCAGTTACATAAGTAATCAAAAGGGCTACCAAACCACCCAACACTATTTAAAGGGAAAAAGGGCTTGAGTTACAACCATGACTTGCTTATTCCCAACAATACTGTGGTTTATACACTGCGCAAGTTGACACTGAACGCAAGTAACATTCCATAAGGTCCATAAGGTCTTCTATGGTGATTTATCCTATGAGAGAAGCAAATTGACAGGAAAGGCAAGCAGCCAAATTGGCATAAACGGTATTGTCCGTAGGGGTATGTTCCTGAAAATTATGTACAATTGCCAATAGCTGCAAAAGGTTTTCACAAGTCCCACTGAGTTCATCATTGTTCTTGATCACCCTCTGCTAGGGTTGCTGGGACTGGTTTATTCAGGGGGAGTGGTGTCAGCAGGATCAGGCAGCTCTGCGCTCAAGTGGGTCATCCTGTTGTGGGGGCGTCTTCTCCATCTAGAGGGGCAGCGGCGGCGGTGGTGTGGTGGTGTGAGGTACATCCTTTGAGGGCTCTGTGAACACTCGACCCCATCGTTGTGGGATCCAGATTGAAGTGGCTCCATCACCTGGGGAAATACAAATATAACCTTTCCCCAAGTAATCCCTGTCCCAGGCCCCCTCCAGGTGTTTGTGGCCAGATCCTTCCACATGACTTGTGTGGCCTGGTTCTTCTGTTCCCGAGTTCCTTCTGCCTGACTTACCCCTTTCTTTTCCTGACACGTCATGGGATTTACGCTGAACTGGCATTCAGCAGAAGTAAGGCCATCCCCGCTGCGTGTCAGGAAGTGTAAGGTGTGCACAACTAGATTGAGTCTATTACAGGGTGTTCCGTCCCTGTCTCCCCCTTTCTTTGGTTTCTGAAGGAGAGTTTTAACGTCTCTGTGCTTTCTCTCCATGACTGCTTGGGCAGTTAGATTGTATTATGAATTATGGCATAGTCTTTGCAAAATGTAAAAATGCCTTAGAGGGATATGCTGGGCCATTATCAGTCTTTATTTGACAGGGCACCCCAAGAGTGGTAAAGCAATATAACAAATGTGTGACAGCATGTGAGGGGGATTCTCCAGAGAGAGCCACGGCCAAGGAAACTGATGAAAAGGTATCAACTGTAACGTGGACACACTGCAGCTGACCAAAAGATGAAATGTGAGTTAACATTCATCTGCCAGATATGATGAGGGTACAGACCGCGGGGATTAAAGAATGGTTCCCAAGGGGGTAGAATGAAAGGAACGCATTAAAGACATGCTTGAACAGTGTCCTGTGCCTGTCTTCTGGACATCTGAAACTGCCTCTTTAAACATCTTGCAGATTGATGGAACCTGGCATGAGACTGTTGAGCTTCATAGACAGAAAAAGTAAGAATTTCATCAGGAGGCCTATTGCCATCAGTTATGGAATCTGGCAAATTAGTATGTGAATTAACATGAAGAGTATATAAAGGGTGTGTTCGTTCCCTAATAATAATCTGAGTAAAATAAAATAACTGAGCAATCTCATTGGCCTGATTCCTAACGATGGCAGTTTCAATTCTTTCTATAACTCCTGCTGCATATTGGCTATCAGTAACTATGTTTAGTGGTTCTTGGGAACTTCTGTGCTCCAAGGGCTATGGCATATAACTCATTCTTCTGAGTGAAGGTAAAAGGGGTATCCAACATATCCAACTGTTCCATCATGGGAGAAACAACCGATGCCTTCTGGTTTTTTGTGGCTTCTGTATATACAATAACTGCACCTTGTATTGAGTTCTTGCAGATGATAGATTGATAGATCCACTGTCATTTGGAAAAGAATTGAAACAGAAGTATGGGGAGTCCATGAGAAGAGGAACAGGGATAAACGAGGAGTATCTGCCAGTTGACCTCCTGGGTGAGGAGGTGATCTATCTGAACCTGAGTATGAAGCACATGAATAACCTTGGGGTATGCACCAGAAAGGAATAAACATCATACAAAACAGCTTTTCACAACCAAATGGCAGCGGAAAAACGAAGTAAAGATTGTTTGGGTTGTGCAAGAGGGAAGCATCATTCAAGGACGCTAAGCTTTTGATGTGGTAGGGCAAAAGGATAAACAGGTGTTTTCAATAAGGACATTTCTAACGGTTGTTACAGGTTGTATCTCCCAGTGGTGGACTGTGCAATTGCTTTCTCGACCCTGCTAAGCTGTTCGGCTGATTTAGGAGTGAGTTCCCGTGGAGAGGTAAGGTCTGACTGTCCTGTAAGAATACTATAAAGCTCAGTGAGATATGATGTGGGGATCCCTTCATGAGTCCTATGCCACTGAATGTCCCCTAGCAACCTTTGAAAGTCATTTGAGATCTTCAACTGATCTCTCCTAATCTGCAGTTTTTGTAATGCAATCTGGTTACTTTGAATGTTGTAGCCCCAATATCAATATGGCTCGGTCCTCTGAACCTTATCCTCTGCGATTTCAAGACCAGCAGTGGAAAGGCATTCAATAACATATGTAGGAGACATCTCTCACCTGGGAGCTAAAGAGGCGGCTCCTAAAATCCATATAATGGATAACATATACCTGCAGGAATTTTTGCAGGACAGGTTGTAAAGCTTTATTTACAAACAGCTGGCACATTGTAGGGCTTTTCCTCATGCCTTGAGGCAAAACTTTCCATTGATAACATTAATATGGTCTTTGTAAATTCACTGAGGGTATAAAAAATGCAAAACAATGTGCGTCTTGGGGAGTGATCAGGATAGAATAGAAGCAATCCTTTATATCAATAACCCACATTTTCCAATCTCCAGGGATCATATTGGGAGATGGTAGCCTAGGTTGAAGGGCTCCCATTGGTTCCATTTGATTATTAACTTGTCTTAAATCAATGAGCATTCTCCATTTGCCTGGCTTCCTTTTTCTGATTATGAAAATGGGGGAATTTCATAGATTATTTGACTCCTCAATGTGGCTAAGCTTAAGCTGCTCCTGTACTATTTCTTCTAAGGCTCCAATTTTTTCTTGAGATAGGTGCCACTGCTCTATCCACATAGGTGTGTCATTTATCCAATTAATGGGTACAGCTGAGGTCTTTTGAGGTCAATGAATAGTGACCCCCATTAAAAATCCTGAGTATATATGGTAACTCCCATTTGTCTGAGGAGGTCATGTTGCCACAAATTAATAGGTAAATGGAGGTGCACATAAGGTTGTGTGGTCCCTACCTTCCTCTCACATTCCCATCTCAAATCTGTTCACATTTACTTCAGGATTTGAAGCTGTCCCTACTCCCATTATATCAATGTCTGTGCCCTGCAGGGGCCAATCTATAGGCCACTGATCCTTGAAAATAACTGTTTTGTCTGCCCAGTGTCAATCAGTTCTGTGAAGGGCCATTCCTACAATGTTATCCTTAATAAGGAGCAAAAGCTCCTCACAGCTTGATGCCAATAGATACCAGCCCTCTGTCTACCTTCCTGGAGTTGCTCTTGCTTTTCAAATTCTTTTTATAACCTAGTGCATTCCAATGACCCACACTGGTTGTGTAAAAGAAGGCCTAGGGCCACAGTGTCACCTAGGGAAAGGTTTAACTCCCTCTCTGTGGGGTTGATAATGGCCACTTTAAGGAGGGTTTCTCCAGTTTGTCAAACTTGAGGGTGTACTGTAAAACCTTGATATGCGGCCTGGGGGGGGGGGGAGGAGAGGGGGAAGGGGAGGTGCTGTGAGGACGCCCACAGCACCTAGCAACAGGGGTGATATGCTCTGCACTGGGACAATGATGTGACTAAATTGAGGCACTATGACTTCCTGATCAGCAAAAATAGGAACCGTTACCAGATGAAGGGAGGTTCATGATCCCCCGTGGTTTTAACCTGTTGTATTTGCTGTTGCATGTACTGCTGCTGTAAACTTGGAGAGCTGCTCAAGGCTGCAGCCACTTGCCACTGTGGTTGATGCTGCCCCACCCCCAGCCGTTTCCCACCTACATTCTGAAAACCTTTTCCACAGGGCATATGGTGTTAGGCCTGGAGGGCCTATTTCTAACAGGCTCCTCCTTATCTTTCTCTCTTTTGCCTGCACTGGGCTTGCAAATGACCCGATTTTCCACAATTAAAACATTTTCAGTCTTCCTTCCTCTGAGCTCTCTCATGCCCTGCACTAAGGCTCACTGCCCCCAGTTTTTTCTCCAAGCAGGTTCACATAGAAAGTCTGAGTGCCCACCGTGGCACACTTCTGATTCATCTCTTCCAGGGTAACATCCGTTTTGCAACCTGCAAGAGCTCTCTTACAATCTTGGTTGCAGTTTTCTCATGTTAATTGTTTTATTAGAATGTGGGCTGCAGGTCCTTCCTTCTCCAACTGCTCTAATGACAGCCTGTGTGTGGCGGGGTAGGAAGTTATTTTTGTGAATGATTGTCCTTTGTCCCCTTTTCCAGGGAGTGCTGCCTAAGCCCTGGAGGCACATGCAGCTATTTGTTGGTATCCCCCTCTATCATAATGTAGCTGCAGACCTAGGGCCTGATATAGGCCCATACATGAGAGCTGCTCATAACTGAAGGGCACCTGTTGTTGCTCATTACAGGTGGCCTGTTGCCTGCACTGCTCAAGGAACGCAGAGCTCCAAACTATATATTCTCCAGGTTCCAGGCAGGTGCGAGCTACTTGTCTCCAATCATGGTATAGGCTACTTGGTCCAAAAGTGTTCAAACATACATGGAAGTTGAACCAAATTCGTTACAGGCCTTTTTAATTTCTCTGAGCAGCCTGATATCAAGGGATTTGTAATCACCAAGGATTTGTCTGGGATTATTAGGGTCAAGTCTCTCTAGTACAGGAAATGTTGGCAAGCCTAGGTCTCAGCAATCCTCTCTCCACTGCTTAGCTTGTTGGATAGTTTTGTCAAGAGGGGAGAGTGTACTGCATTCTTTCCACCTGACTACATCCCTAGCAGGGGTATGTATGCTCTGATAAGAGGGGCATCAAGACAGTGCAGGGGTGGACGGCTCTGTAGGGTTTGCCACCTTAATTGCATAACGGTCCTTCTCTTCCTGTGTTTTCCCCTGGTCTTCTTCTTCCTCCTCTTCTACCTGAGTCCCTATATCAAACCTCTGAATCTCTTGGTAGTGATCTGGCTCGACTAGCACAATTTAAGAACATTATATAATTGGAAGGAATGTACTGGGAGATTCTCTGGCTCAACCATGGAGTAATAGTCTGTCAACTGTGCACCCACTATTTTTTACTTTTCAGAGTTCAATGTGCACCCTCTCTAGGTAACCACTGAGAAGTGATCTCTAGCAGATCCAAAAATTCTTTGATCAAGATTCTGCATGACAATGAGTCCCCTTTCTTTCATCCAAGCCTTCCCCCTGCCTTGTCCTAAGATCCTATGTTGCTCAAGTGGGACCTGTGGGTGAAACCAACAAGGGCTTGCAACACCCACTCAGTCTGTAGTTTCTGTGCCTCGGTTCTACCCTGGGCGCCAGTTGTGGAGAGTCCTGCCATTCAATGGCAGGGCTGAGAAAGGGTTGCCCACCTATGAGAGGGTGCATAAGAGAGGCTACATAAAAGAGGCATGTAGAAGCCTTTATAGGAGCTTCCTAATTGTTTTCCCCTGAGGACACTGTGCACTTCTTTGTTCCCAGAAGTGTGTGTGCACGCCACAATTATCTTAAGGACATAATCTTCACACTTGTGTGTTTGATCTCCTTCCCAAGGGGGTGGGGAACCAATCCAGGTTAGCAGCAGGCTGTTCAGCTGAGAGGGCTTATTCAACCATCAGGGTCAGAGTCCAACTGGCCTGTGATCCTCTACAGTTATCCACTGTAACAGAGGTTTGCTGATATATGTATATACATATATGCACATATTTAATATTATATATGATACGCATACATTTACATATTTTTCCTTACAATAGTTTTTGCGTGTTGGTAAGCTTTATAATGTTCATTTTAATTTTCAAGTGTTATAAAATAATATCACATTTAACAAAGGGCTCTCAATGCACAGAACACAATCTAATTTTCCTCTTAAAGCCAATATAAGAAAAAAATCTTACCTTCTGCCTCTCTCTTAAAATATAAATCTAGCTATTTTTCTAAATACATTGCACCAACCTTCTCTTAGTCTTACACTTTATCTCAATAAGCACATTAGCCAGCATGTGGCAAGTGTTTAACAAATGTTTACTGATTTGACTTGAACAGACTACCATCCCATTTCAAGTTCTCTATTCTCAATGCTTTTAGATAATTTAAGTGTTTCATCTGGCAGTTCCTTTAGACCTCTCTAGTATTTTGGATTCACACAATCTAGTATTTTAGATTACAGAAATAAAAGCATGTGGCTCAATAATGTAATCACTATTACTTGTCTAATTTGTTCTACTAAGATAAAGTTGTGTATTTTAGCACACAGTGCTACAGTTTTTGGGGGTCAGGATGTATAGATTTCACCTATACCCTTCCTCAACAGGCTTTGGGTGTTCCCGGCTCCCGCTTTCTCCGGGAGAAACAGCTGCACAGAAAAACTCAGGATTCAGGACTTGCTTCTAGCTACATTCTCTAAGCCTGGCGTGGCTGGACCTCCCTCTGCATCCGGGTAGCCTGTATTTAAGTCTTTTCTCCAGGGCCCCTCAGGGCCCATCCCCTGGCCATGCCCTCACCACAGCGAGACAATGTGCATCACCCCAAAAGCGGAGAGATTATCCTGCTTATCGCAAACAGGTGCAGCCTTCGCATTCCTCCTCCAGGTGATCACATGCACCCCATTAGCTGAGGACTGGCTCAACCGATCACCAACAAGAGACCCAACAACACAGAAAAAGTAACTGACAAAGTTTCTTACCCTCTTCTTTCCAGGTTCTGAAGCTCGGGTATCATAATCATCAGGAAGCTGAAGATAATCTTCCATCCTACTGGCAATTGCTTCCCAGTCCCGCTTCCTCTTAGTGCCAGTCCTCAGGCCATCCAACTTGTCTGAGGGACAAACACAGAGCCGAAGTGTTAAGGGAGACAGAGTGAGTTTGCACAAAGCACATAAACAAGGGAAAAGGCTGGAACACACTTTCAGAAGACATCCATATTTCTGAAAGCAGCATCACTTGTAGATCCAAATTGTCTTCAGGGCTGGAATCACATCTGACTCTGAGCAACTTCCATCTTTGTTATTTATCTTTCACACTGATTTGGCAGCCATAATGATGGCTGAATCATCAGCTGAATGATCAGTTCAATGAGTAAATACAAGCAAAGGAGCATGACTGCCCAAAGATTTACAAGATTTAGGCTGTCATGTTCTAAAGGCAAAATGCAATTAATTCAGGGAACTTCTGAGAGTGATCCCTTCTATTTGGTAGTTTAACACAATATTGTCACCCCATATTCAATCTAGAATAATGTTAGTAATGTGTTATACACACAAGAAAATGCACTACCAAAGACAGAGAGAGGTCAACTAGTGTATAAAATTATTTTAGATCAAGTTTCTACAGAGCACAGAATTCTGGGTCTCAAAAGTCAAAATGATGACTTTTAGTAAAATGGGGGATTCTCCACGGATTTATGTTCTAAAGATACAAGTCAATATGAATCACCATTTCCTTCTGTTTCTTAGTCAAGTACTATCTGACTATGAAACAGAAGGCCAGGCAAATAAAATGACCAAGTGTTGGGTACAATTTCTGGTCATTCAGTCTCAAAGAGGCAGGGCCTATCACTGTGCTGTGGATAAGAAGTTTGTGACTTTAAAATTATGTATGTCAACCTAGATAACTTCAAGAATGTTACCTGTAGAAAAATATGTTAATAGTATTTATTCCTATTGATTCAGAATGCCATGTGTGGAATCATGTGTTATGCTAGGTGTATTTGTAGTCATATGTAGCCCTGTAATCATGGGTCAAAATTTTTTTAAAAGTTACATTACTGATAACACTTCAATAAAGACAACCATTATTAAACTAACAAAGAAGAGGCTCAACCTTCAGAAACATTTAGTCATATACAAACATAAAAGTTCATTTAGTCATCAAGCTATGTAGAACTTAACTCTGAAAGAGAAAAGAGAAAAGCAGTCGAGGCCTTCAGAGACAAAAGAATAGATAATTTTATGTTTGTTACAGTAAATTTTAACACATATTACAAGTAGGCTTCAAAAATCAGTAAGATATTGAATATTTGACACAAGTTTGACCCTCTACACAAAAGTATTCTTGAAAATCAACAACTGCAAACAATGACCACTTACTCTTTACAAGAAAAATTTCTAGCATGTAACTATAGTGAAAATCTCCTGGGTCAGTCAACTATATTCAAGAAGGGTATAACTTTTTAATCACAAAAATAAATAAATAAATAAACATTGTGCCCGCAAGGCTATGAATATAAATTAGAGCAAATCACACAGAACCTAAGAAATAACTCCTTGACTTGTGAAGGGGCAAGGAATATCCATTACCTTTAAAACACAAACACACACAAGCACATACACACAAACCCATGCACCAATACAGTTCTTCTCAGTACAACAGTATACAGTATAATCAGAAGAGTAGAAGTGACCCAACAGAGAATATGATATTAAAAGAAAACCCCAAAGGACTTTAAGACATGAAAAGAGGTCAATTTTGATATTAACATAGTTCAAATCCCAATTCCATACATCATGGCTACAAAATAGCAATGAAGGGCACATTAAGAAATAGAACTTTTCCACGTGGGCTATCTGATGGGAGTTGTAGACTGAAAGTTTGAGATTTGCAACATGGACAAAAGAACAAGCATTTCTAGACAGAATACTCAGGAATAGAATGTTTAATTGAAAACTTTAGTACTTCACAAAGTGTTTAAAAGTTTCCTTCTTGTGTTTAAAGAAAAAATTCATACTCCTCCATAAGACATCCTAGAAACTCAAAACACACAAGTATGTGACATGATTATTGATAAGTAAAGAATAACCGGGCATGGCAAATATAGATCTATAATGTCAGTATATTTGACATTAACAGCTTTGGGAGGTTAGAGTTTCAAAGCGGAAGGAAGATGAAGTTGTAAATATGCTTCTAAGCAGATCACAGGCTCATACCGTATTTTCAAAAGAAGCTACAATATGTAATAAAAGAGAAAAATTCTCTTCAAATTAAACTGTGTTTTCTAAAAGTAAATGACATTTCTTAAGAATCTGTTCCAGGCGAACAAAGAGCAGTCATAAGTCCCTAATGTAAGAATTAAATTCTAAACTGAGATGTGGTCTGATTCTGCATGGAGCATAGAAAGTCAAAACACAACAACCTATCAACACGGGCAAACAGCATTGAGGCAAAAAAGGTAACATTGTTAGAAGGCTGAAATCTGAATCAGAATGCTGACTGATGGCCAAAAATACTTTGGTTCTCAGTCTGATGAGAGTTTACAATTGTGGTATTTTACCCAGTAAAGCAGCAGCTTCAAGCCTCCATGTCAAATCTGCACAAAATCTGCCCTCGCATCTAATATCTAACAATGAAGCGGGATGCTTGAGTCACCACCGATGCAGGAGTCACAGCTCCTGCTATAAGATGGCAAGGGCAATATCCCTAACAGTTCCAAAATATGCTTAAGTATAGCTTACTTTAAATTGTACTAAAATTATATCACTGCAAATACAATCAAGCTTATAAAAAAACTTTTTAAAAGAGTATAACTCAGTACGTACCTCAGGGGTTCTCAAATATTTTTCCTCATGGCATGATATTCTTTGCTTTGAGGGATCGGGAGACTCACACATGTGATTGCAAGTGTAAGTTCCATATAATTCATGGAAAACTCGTGCACACAAATTCCTGTGTGAGTTCCACATACACTTGCAACTCCAAGTGTAATCTGTGGTACTCTTGGCCAAATTTCACAGCATGCCTTTTGAGAACCACTGGGGAACTGAAATGACTACAGGCTAAGAAGCTCACTAAGACACTTAACTAGTTGCTTAAAAGCTTTTGGTTTAAAGACAGTATTTTTAGCCAGTAATTTGTTTGTAAATGAGGAGCAGGAGGTCTGGCCTCAGCCCTGTTATGCTGTGATGGCTGGTAAAATTCGCCATGAAGAAAGTGGTATGATATCTATGTCCATCCAACTCACAAGGGTGCTTCAAGAATACTTGGAGAATGTCTATAGAGCACTCAGAAACAGAAGCTGTTCCTGGTAAATCAATTAATATGTATTTAATAAACACCTACTACAGGTTGCTACAACATTCAAGTAAATGATAACAGGAAGATAAGTGAAACATGTGCTCTCTTGGTTGCCAAAGTCTCATTTCTTAGAAATAAATTTCATTTCCTAGGCAGACTACTTGGCTCCTTGGCCAAGATTCAAAGAGGTAAGCACTTCCAAGACTGCACATATTTAATTTACCTTCCACTACTGGTCTATCTCCCAAAAATAACAAGGTGGTCTGAGATGAAAACTGCTGAGGTGTAGAATATCATTATCACTCCAGTTTAAAACAATAAAGATTAATTACAAACACATTAGTATTGATTTTCCAGGTTTATAGTCAGTTCTTCAAGAGACTTTAACAATTTCATCTCTGAAAATCACATTCTAAAAAGTCTGCCCTTAACATCCACTGTGTGTATATATATGTAAGTAATGTGCTTTTTGATAAACAAATGGTAGACAGCCTGGAATTTTTCCAGGAATTTCTTCCAAGTTCAATACAGAACTGCTTGGAAACATGCCATGACTGCACTTCATTTTTTCATATGTCTTAGAAATTAGAAAGGAACAGACAGACTTGCAGAATTTTATCCTGGATCGTCAACCTGGATCACATACAACTTTTTAAGGTATATATTTAACTGATATTTACCATATTTTTTAGTATCATTTTGTCTAAGTTTATTTTTTCTCTCCCTGACTTCACAGAGATAGTCAATTGTTGAAGAAAGGGAGAGAAGAAATTCCCAAAGTCAGCAAAACAACCTAGCCAAATAGTACAGTATATGGAACTTTATTTCATTTTAAGATAACTTTTAGGTGAGGAACAGGTTTAATATGTGTTTAAAGAAACATGTATTTTTTAAAACCATTTTTAAAACATGTAAATGACTTTAAAGACGATTGCAGCAGATTCAAAAATTAAAGGAGATAACTGGTTGCCATTATGATTTGCCATGCATAGAAAGTACAACACTATGCCAATGACTACCTACATTTTTCAATGTACATTTTTCAGCCACATATACCATGTGGTTCCAGAGAATTTTGCAAGACATTACAACAAAGTACCTGGCCTGCTATAACATTACAAATGATTACAAAATTACAATTCATCATTCTCTTCAAGTGTTTAATATGCTAACAGATGAGTCGGGCAAAATGAAAAGCATTTTTGGAACTGCTTGTAGCATGTACCATTCTGATCCAAGGAATCCACACAAGGTATGAGCAACCTGAATGTTGTTCAAGCAGTAAGACAGTTCAAGAGTTTTAAAACATTTGACATTCCCCACTGCATCAACAGCATAAGACTATGAGAAAAGCAGAGACTTACAAGTATTCTGTGCTTATTGCAGGATACATCATATTCTCACAAAATTAGATTTTTTTTTTCAAAAAACATTTTTAAAAGCCAACCCAAAACATTAAAACACTTCTTTGTGAGGTCAATTAAATGTAGTAAAAGTTCTACTGCATCCATAATTCCATCTCTCCCCAGAACCTTGCACTGAACTACACCCAATTGTGATTTTCAGTTATTTCAGGCAGCTATTTCTTACTTTAAGGGGAGTTCTATAAAGAGGGCTCATTCTTCTCAGAGACTTCAACGTCATAACTCTCCCCCCTCCCCCTTTTTTTACTTTTACTTAAGAACAAGGGTTACTGCACTCAGAATGAAGTCTATGGTTGAACAAACACTGGTCACATTACACTTTAAAAAACAGATATCCCGTCGGTACCAATGCTACTGATCTATATTAAAAAGTATATAACAGGGTCAATTTGTGAATTGGCAAAAAAACTAAATTTATTTCATATTTTTTCTCTTTAGTCTAACATGTAAGTGGCATTGAAACTACTTCACTTATAATACTGTTCACATCTGAATATTATTTTCAGGTATCAGAACTGCAGGCTAAGAAGAAGTTATGATGGAAGATGTAGTATGTGTGCCCAAAAGTTTCACTGAGTACAGAATCAGGGAAACCTACTGTTTAGATAGAAGATCTACATAAATTACCACCAGGTATCAGACATATAAAAACAGGAAAAAGGGAATACCCACCTAGCTTTGCCTCAGATGTGTCCATCTCCCATTTGCTTTTCGGAATGTAACCCTAAATTGTACACAGAGAGAAGCTCACAGGGTTAGAAAGAGACATACATGCATATCATTTTTGAACTGGAAACAGTATTAAAACTGGGAATAGATTCAAGTTCCACTCATTAGCTACAAACATTGCCTTGGGTAAAGCACAACCTGAATTATCAGCAGAGGAAACTACTCAGTTACTGAATACACCAAACGTGACTATTTCGTTCACAGCAGGCCCTATGGATGACCGTGAAGACGCTCTGGGGACAGCTGTAGCACAGATCTAACAAATGTGAGCTGAAATAACAGCTGTGAACACATAAAACATGAGCACATGGATGGTTACTATACTGATAATGCTCAAAGTAACAGGACTTATAATACATAACAGGAGCTAGGTTATTTCCTTAAAATACAACTTCAATGCTCAAATCAATTAGGCATATTTTCCCAAGAATGCTGTTCAAACAAAATGGTTTGTTTCACTGCAGCTTTAAATACTCAAAAGAAAGGAGAAAACTTAGTATCAATGGACCCAACGGTGAAGTGCAAGATCATTTTAAAAAGACTTGGTCACTTACCAGGTAAATCTTAAGAAAGGTTAGATTTTATTGAATTCTTCATTGAAGTACTGAATTTTAAAGCAATTCAAAGTACATTTTATCGGTTAAAAATCATGTGCTAATACACATTTTATTCTATCCAGGGCCTAGCATAGTGCCTGGCACATAGCTATGTGCCTACTGATTGATCAACTGATTAAATTACATTTCCCTTTGTGTAAAGTCAAATATCTAAGCAGATTAACTTACTGAATATATTTTATATGTAATAAGCAATTATTTTATGAAAGTCTCTATTTCAAAATAATTCAAGGTCCTCAGCATATCTACTTAATCATCTTGTTTTCAATTAAGAAGTTTTGCTTAGTAAAGCTGATTTTTTTCACGTGTACTGTGAATCCCACTGCCCTTTATTCAGTGTTCTGCTATGTGTTCTCTCCTGACATGCAGACTTTAATCTAATATTGGGTTTTATTTTAGAATATTATCCTTTTTTTCAGGAATAATGGCATCTTCCTCAAGAATCAATAAGACTCTGCTACTTTAAACTTTCACGTTCATACATCCTGGTGAACACACTCTGTAACCAAAATATTTGTGACATCAGGGCATATATACGACAGCACAATCGATTTAGGAGTCCTGCAGGTGTCATACATTTCTTGTCATTAGATAGCACCAACAGCTCAATTCCATTTTACTAGATGTTATATCAGGTCATAAATTATACTAGATTCTTCACCAAGCACATTTTAAAAATAAGAACAGAACCGAGACAAAACTATGCTGCAGTGAAATGTACTAAAAACTAAAAACCTGATCCAGTTTGTGCAAATTATACCTTAAAATCAGTTCAAACACTTAGCATCACCAGAACAACGTATTGTATAAACAATGAGCCACACCTACTAGCTTTGCTGAGGTCCTAAAAGAACAAAATAGAATCATACTTCTAATCAAAGGGGAAAAAAAAGTGACTCTATTAACTTTACCAGGTAGTTTAGATCTTACCCAAATGGAATAATTTGAACAGTGTGCAGAATGCCAGTTACTCTGTGTGTTCCATTTATATAATTCAACTAAAATAAGACTCACTCTTAACCCTTTGGGTGCAGGATGGTTGAATTTTTCCAAGGATCTTTTAACACAGTTTAGGCCCTACTGGCAGATCTAGAGCCTGCTTTTTCCAATGGGTTAACAGAAGTCTCGTAACATAGCAAAATCAAGGAAAATAGGCATGTACTAATTTCCACCTAAGGTGAGCTGACACCACCCAGTTCTTTCTTGTGACTCTGATCCTCCCATCCTCTCCTTAGGGGGCCCAACTTGGAAGAAGAAATAATACAAGAAGGAACAAACTCTATTGCTTCTCTCGTCGTGTCTCTGAAGTGAAAGCAGTAGTACTACTGTAATGTTTTCCTTTATCAGACAGAATACATTCAAGTACAAGTTTTCACTCTGGCAAGTCAAGTCTCCTTAAGTAAACTGCACATACTATCTCTTCCATTGGGAAGATAATGCTTTTAAAAGTAGAATCTTTATATAGTTGATGTGTGATCATTTCTCAGCAGTGACACTACAGGTAGAGAACGGATGTTAGCAGTCAAATCTTAGCAAAGAGCATGAACCCTTTACTTGAATTTCCCACCTACAGTTTAATTTAAATATGTCCAAGCACAGTTTAGTGAAGAAAAAAATTACGTCTTAAAAAAACAATACAAAACACAACATGCTAAAACTCATATGCCGTGAACTTTAGAGATAATTTTTTCATGCACATTCAGAATCTATGACATGGTTTCTAGAGATTGACACCATCTCTACAAATTCACATGGATTTTCCTCAAGCCCTCTAAATCACAAAAGGGCTCCGTGGTCCCACCTCCTAAAGAAGTTACTAAACATTGTTAGTCCAAATACTAACACTTAAGATTTGGGGGCTGGAAGCAGGGCTTTTACTTTGCATATTTTTAAAAGAATGTAAAGAGGGGCTAATGTGAGCCAAGATATAGAATAAACCTAGCAATATTTCAAAACAACAGTTTTTCAAGCCACTGTGGGCTCTTTCACTTGCCAAACTATTGTACAGCTTGTATTCCTGGATGATAGACTGAGCCAAAAGCACCTACATAATTATGGGGAAAAATGGGTTGTGTTAGGTGCATAGGGACTTTTGACTCACTCTACACAAGTGTAATGTGAAGCAAACAATGTCACTGACTATAGTAAGATACATTTTCACATACCCTTTTAATAGGATAGAATTTAGAAGAACAAATCCAGCAGCAAGTGGTAATCGACTGCTACTTCATCCAGTAACAGTTCTTAAGCAAGAGTTGATGTAAAACCAATTCTGAAACCTTGTAACAAGAACAGAGATTTATGTAGGTGGTGGTTAAGCTGACCACACCACATACCTGCTGGAATGTAATTCTACCTTACCTCTTATAACCTTAGAAAATTCAAATGTGGAATAAATCCCCTTGACATTCCCACAAAAACCTACAGCCTGCAGATGCATGTGTAAAGGTGAAGTTGAGATACGCTCTGTTAAGAAGCTACTTGTTCTATGAACAAAGACAGCAGAGAAGTCTTTGATTTCTGAACAAAGCAGCAAGTTTCCTCAGGTCTTCTTAGGCTTGCTTGCAAATGGAATGAATTCCTTTCTACTGCATGTGGGGGAGCCCTGGTGCTGGGGATGGAAGCCTGGCAGGCCAATCAGGCCCTTCTAATACACAAGTGGTTCAGAGTGGCTGATCATTCTCCTACCAGTTCGCTTTCCTCTTCCTCTGCATCTTTCTTTTCTTCTTTCTGCTCTTCAATATTGGCATCGAAATCTTCCATCTCCACCTGGATACCCCATGCAAAAAGTGTTTGTAAGTTAGCATTTACAAAAACAGTTTATTATAAACTATGACTTGGGGAAACTGCCTGATCACAAACAATCAGCAGAACAGAAACTCAGTCACTGTTAATATCCAGTCTGGATGTAAGAGCCTAGATTTAGAGGACAAGGTGGAACAAAATAGGAAGTGTATTTTACTAAATCTTCCTTCATTTTGTCTTTCTGGAACGCCTTATGTCACCTAGTTAAATGGTCTGCTCAAAGTGGGCACTTAACTTATATTGATCTTTAATAATAAAACAATCACTTCAGTATAAAAAAAAATCTTAGCGGCTAAGAAAGAATTCTATTCACCACAATGATTCAAACTGGTAAAGACAAAATTTTTCCCTTATGAGATAGGGAATGTTAATAAATCCTAATTTTTTCTTTTTTTTTTAAAGAACTAATTTTTTCATAACACATTCAGCTTTCTTAATTAGACTAGGCCTTTTGTTATACTCTTAGCTTAAATGAAAAGGCAAAATTATTTTCTTGAATTTATACAATCATTTCCATAGGCTCACCAATTTTGATGTGGATGGGCTTTGATGGTCATCTGAACAACCTTTTGTTCACTCAGGTACTAAATGGAACAGCAGAATTCAAACCCAGACCCTCCAAGCTCAGGTCCAGAGGTCCTTTTACTACAATAACAAGTCTCCACTAAAAGAAGATAAATCTGTCCCCATCTTTAACTATCATAAGGATAACTCTTGTACTTTTAATAAACAAAGGTTACACACGAACGCCAGAAAGTGATTTGCATATCACTCTAAAGCTGTATTTATCAAAAAATCTAACCCATATCTCCTATAACAATGACCTATGAAAACTAGAAAACACAGAAACCCTACTTCCAGCTCTCTTTCATTATGAAGATCCAAGTTTGTTTTGCATTCAAATCAAAGAACGTGTACCCACCTCTTCAATGGCAGCATCTTGCAACAAGGAACGAATATCCAGGCGCATCATATGACGAGGTGCAGTCTCCCAGTGATCAGCCATCTATGGAGAGATTTAAATGGTCAGGGCATCTCAGAGAAGTAGCACGGTAGAAGAAGCAGTGAACTCCACGTCAGAAAGGCTGAGTCTGAGTCCTGACTCTTCACTTACAGCTGTGGGACATCCCTGAGCCTCAGCTCCCTCGTCTGTGAAATCAAGGGGGAACTAAATGTCCTCTAAGACCTGTCCAATTCTGAAAGTCTACAACTTTCACTTAAATATCCAAAGCTTGCTCAAGTAGAATGGGAAAAGGGAGACACAGACACAGTTCATCATGGCAACTGGTAATTGAGTCACACTACAAATAATAATAACTGATATTTAGATAGCATTTTTAGAGCTTGCAAAGTTCTTTATATACAGTTTATCATTTAATACTTAACAGCTCTGTGAAATAATCACTACCGGCATTATTATTCCCATTTTACAAACAAGAAAACAGAGGTGCAGTCATTTCTCCTGGGTCAATCTAGCCAGTAAAAGCTGAGGGAAGATTTGAACGCCAGTCTCCTGACTTGAGGCAGCTAAGGTGCTGCGGCAGACAGAGCACCAGGCCTGAAGTCAGGAAGAGTCATGTTCCTAAATTCAAATCTGCCTTAAGATACTTGCTAGCTGGGCGGCTAGGTGGCGCAGTGAATAGAGCACCGGCCCTGGAGTCAGGAGTACCTGAGTTCAAATCTGGCCTCAGACACTTAACACACACACACACACACAAAAAACTAGCCGTGTGACCTTGGGCAAGTCACTTAACCCCAAATGTCCTCTAAAAAGCAAAAAAAAAAAAAAAAAAGATACTTGCTAGCTGTATGACCCTGGGCAAATCCCTTAACCCTGTTTGTCTCCATCTCCTGGAGAAGGAAATGACAAACCACTGTGGTCTCTTTGCCAAGAAAACCCCAAATGGGGTCAAAGAGAGTAAGAAGAGACTGAAAAATAACTAAACAACTTGTAACTTCAAGTCTAACTCTATACTCGCTACACTATGCTCCTTCTAAAAGGGAAGACTAGGAGTTCTGCTGCCTAGCTGGTCACGTCCAGGTACTAACAACACCTTTCTCAATGAAACACAATGATAGCTGCAAAGATATTATAAAAGATTTTTTAAAAAAGGCACTCTAAAGGAAAACTGGCTTTTATAAGCATATCAGTGAAGATCCTGATGAAGCTCCACTAACTATCTTTGAAAGCAAATGATTCTATACATTTCAAAACAATTACCTTATTAATTTCCTTAAGTTTTCTTCCATGGATGTTCCTTTTGCCACAAGTCTGGTTGTCTGCACTCATTTCTGCTAAATATACCTAGAAAGAAAGAATCAGGAATCAAGCACACATTCAAAGAGTTACTGTCACAACATAAGGTACTACAAAATCAAATTAACCCTGTACCTCAAAGCCCTTGGTTTTTGCTGCACTCCAGAATTGTTCAAAATGCCTAACCCGGTCATTAATGGCGTCTAGAATTATGAAGGGGAAAAAGCCGTCATCCAAGGTCTTCTTGAAAGTTTTGAACATGCTGGTACGGTAGGTTTCCTCCATGTCTGCTTCATACTCATATTCCATCATCTAGTTCAAGGAAAGATTAGAGCTTAGCAGAGATGCAGGAAGAAGTTTAAACCTGTCACCTGATTAGTACTTGGAGACAATCAGTTACTAGCTTTAAGCACATCTCTAAACTTTGTAATAATACTTCCATGCACAAAAATACCATTACATATGTCTCAGGTGGGGGAGGAAGGGAAAGGAGACTGGATTTTTTGTCCCTTCCCTCTCAAAAAAGTTCCTATTTCTAAAGATATCTTTCTTAAATTTCATTTCCAAACCACACAAGTAAGCAATTGGGAATACAGCATACCTTCTTTTTCACCCTCTTTCCAGTATCAGGGTCTTTCTCTTCTTTTTCCACTTCGGTGATGAAGTAATCATCCAGACTGAGTACTCTAGGGGCAGGTCCCCCACACTCTACTTCCTTATCCTAAGAAGCAATTAAAAAAGGACTATTTTCCTCCAATTAAAACAAAGCCTGCTCTCTAAAGGCCAAGGAATCATTCAGACTTATTTTCCTAGTTCAGACACCAAAAAGGCAATTTTAGGATACATTCACAGAAGGATAGTATCTAGAAAGTGGAAAAATAACCTTGCTGTATACTTCCCTAATCAGACCACAAATGAAGTACTTGCTTAATTCTGGGAAACACATTTTAGAAAGGACACTGAAAAAGTGAAGTATATCCAGAGAAGGGCAACAAGAAGGGGATTGGAAAGCAAGCCATACAATGAATTAGTTGAAGGAACTAAAGATGTTTAGCCTCCAGAAAAGACTTAAGAAGAACATGATAGCTATGCTTAAGTTTTAGAAGAGATATCACATGGACGAGGGACCTGTTCTACTTGGTTCCCAAGGGCAGAACTAGGCATAATACATTAAGATTTCTGCTTGACAGAAGGAAAACCTTCCTAACAAACAGTGTTTTTCAAAAGTGGACTAGGCTGCCTTGAAAAGAATCAAGTTCCTCATTCTTGGGGTCTTTAAAAAGCAGAGACCAAATAACCATTTGTTAGAGGTATTGTAGTAGGGATTGCTATTCAGATATGAGTTAGATTCAAACTTGTTTTGTAAACTGCCTCACTGAACTTCCTGAGTTCTTTTTCATCAGCTATTCCAGTACATTTAGTGACAAGAGAACAAAAATACTTATAACATGCAGTAGCAATGTAAAGCACAGGGGACCAACAGAAACAGAAGAAAAAAAAAAGAATTCTACCTCAAAATAGCAGGCTGCTGAGAAAAAAGGCTAATCATAATCACAAATATCTTTTGTCTTTTCTGAACTCACACGAATAAGTTTTGCAACATGTGTCTTTCCACTTCCAGGTAATCCTCTCATTATGACGACTATCTGAAATACAAAGGGAAAAAAAAATTTAGTCTTTTTCTCTAACAGAAATTCTGTTAGAATTATTCTGTGCAATAAAACCCTTTACTTAACTGAGGACCTAACAGGCTGTCTTATGAAGTATAGAAGCATACTTCAATTTTCTACAACTATCAGCAAACAAATATAACTAAATTAGAATCTGACTACGTCATAGTATGGAAAGGTTTTAGGGTATACATTTAGAGGAGCAACTTGAAAAACAAATTCCTTTCCTTAAGCAATCTAATCAAGACTCCTGCTTCTTTTTTTTTCTTGCCCATTTTCCTTCATATAAAAGGTATTTTAAAATCTAGGTCTTATCTTCTACTTAGAGATCCTTTAAAGTGTCTTCACAAGGCACTTTGAGAATTTTTTTGAAACCCTAGTTAATAATCTAATTAAACTAGGGCTCCTTAAAGATTTTATAATGGCTTTAAAGAAATCCAGAATACATAACAACTTTAGGGAAGGAAATACTTGTCACATTATATTTATATATAGGAACTTAAAAATACTCAGGATTTGAAGGGGCTCAGATACTATATAACATCATAGAAAACATCCTGGATTCTTCAAAGAGTAAGGTTTCAGTCCCAAGTCAGTCACTATGTCTATTGCCCCTCGGCTTCTTCATCTGTGAAATGGAGATGATAATACTTGCAACAATTAGCTTATAGGTTTGCTTTGAGCAAAGTGCCAAAAAGCATAAAGATGGGTTATGTGTACTTGTATATGAAAACTATCAACTCTGTGCTACTCACTCTCTCAGGTCTGCTCTCTCGGCCTGGTGGTTTCAGAATATCATCAACATTCTTAGACTCAGGTTTCTTTTCTACCCGAGGGGCCGGAGGTGGCTGGTGACTTAGTGATGGTGTAGACATTGGCATCCGTTCCTCAGGATAAGTCCTTCGGTCTCCTAAAATTCCAGTAGTTGAATATTTATTTTTTACTTAAATAGCAACCTTAATTCCCTCTAATCATCAAAAGGTAATTTAATTTAAATCAACCCTACAGATCCAGAGACTTATTTTAAAGATTTAATTTGTCAAATTTAATTCTCATACAAATTTAAGTTAATATAAATAAAACAGAAAGAGCTTTAATTATATCCCCAGGGATCTGGATGCCTTTAGGATGCCTGTCTATTTAATTTATACTGGCTCACAGTAAACACAACTTTTTTAAAAGAAATGAAATCCAATGGGAAATATTATATATTCTTATAGTTTGACCTAAAACTTCTCCTCTACTGTTTTAAGAGTAAAAAAAATTTCTTTTCCTTAATAAGACAATCAACTTAGCTTATTTCTGAGATGCTGGATTTTTAGCCCTTTCGAAAAAATTTCAAGAAAAAAAGGAACAATCATATTACCCTACAATGACAACTACTAAATATTTTCTATATGTAAGATACTGCTGAAAGTTAATAACTGAAAAGAAAAAAAGCAAAAACAACCCTTCAGGAGCTTACATTCTAACAGAAGGGACAACCCATACCTAAATAGACATATAACAAGGTAATAGGCCTATAATAAGGTTTAGCAGGGAAGACATTATCATCTGGAGAGACCAGAAAAGGTCTCCTGCAGAGGGATACGTCCGAGCTATCTTGAAGGAAGCCACAAGCTCCAAGAGGTAGAGGTAATAAGAGAAAGAACTCCAGATCTGAGGAACTGCCAGTACAAAGGCAGAGAGGTGGGAGATGGAGTGCATGTATGAAGTGTTTAACAGCAAGCAGGTCAGTAGGGCTAGGTCACAGAGTGTGTGAAGAAGTAACATGTAAGAAGAATGGAAGGAAAAGAAGAGCCAGGCTGTGTTTTAAATGCCAGCATGAAGACTTTATATTGAATGCAGCCACTGGGATTTACTAAGGAGTGGAGTGTCAGGCTCATGCTGACTCAAAGTCACACTTTGGTAGCTGTGTGGAAGAGGAAGAGACGCATTAGAAGGCTCCTGCAGTATTGTCCAGGCGAGATGTCTGGAGCAGAGGGTCTGAAGTAGTTGTGTAGTTGTCTGACCAAAGAGAAAGGAATCTACCGGAGAAATGTTGCAAAGATAGAAACAAGCTAGGATGGCTAACTAGATTCATGGGATAAGGACTGAGTGAGAGAAATTTAAGATGAATACCCTTAACAATAATAGGAAAACTTTAGAAGGAAGGGGGTTGGGAGGGAAAGATAAAGAGTGTGTTTTGGACCCACTGAATTTGAGATATTAGAATCAGAGGATCACAGATTAAGAGCTAGAAGGGATCTCAGAAGGTATGTAGTCCAACCCCTTCATTTTGCAGAGGAGGAAACTAGGGTCCTATGGGACATCCATTTATCAATGTCCAAGACACAGTTCTTGATCAGAACGTGGATCTCAATAGAGAAACTAGGGCTCATCTATAACTCTGGGAGTAAATGCATGGAGGGAATATATCTAAATATAAAACCAGATCCAAGGGAGTTGATGAAATCTAGTGAGAATATAGAAACAAAAGAGAAGAGGCTTAAGATAGACCCTTTTGGAAGGCATTCCCCCCAGATCTTTGCCAGAAAGCAGTGGGAAGATGGGTGCACCCTGTCTGACTACAAAATCCAGAAAGAACCCACCCTGCCCTTGGTCCTGCGCTTGAGGGGAAGTGTCTAAATTCCCTCAAGTTTCTTTCAAGCTTTTGAGTAATTTCACTGCAATTTTCTTTCAATAAAGTTGTTGCATTCCACCACCACCCCCCCCCAAAAAAAAAGATAGACCTTTTTGGCACACCCAGAGTTACTGGGCAAGACATAAATAACGATCTGGTAAAGTAATGTCATGAAAAACCAGAGAAGAGATTAATTAATAGTGTCAAATGCTACAGAGAAGTCCAGAAGGATAAGAAATAAGAACAGACCATTAGATCTGGCAACTGGAAGACCACTGATAACACTGGAGAGACCAGTTTCATTTGAATGAAAAGAAACACATGTGAATAAACTTCATTCTTAGAATTTAACATATAATGACAATGAAAAAGCTCTCCCAATGGTAATATTCTTAGTGTCCTAGTATTTACTGAAGCATTTCTTTACCTCCAAACATAGAAGGTCCATGGTCATAAGTTGGCCTCTCAGTTTTCCGTTCATATGAAGGCCTATCAAATCCACCACGTCTGGATGAGGAGTGCTCTTTTTTATCACGGTAAGACTGTGTCCTGGGTGTGATTGGGGGTGCCCTGATTTAAAAAAAAAAAAAAAGGACAATTAGTGGCACTTTGGCTTGCAAAATAACCATAACTCTAGCCCTTATCAGGGATTCCTTACATGTCAAATACTCAAAGTCTTTATATTGCTTTACTATACAGATTAGTTTTACACATTTATTCAAAAAAAGGTTAAGAGCTGCAAAGGTCATCTGCATATTTTAAGCATGCACTGGATTCACCTTTTTTCACACAGTTACCTCCTCTCTCTTCCAACAATTTTACCTCTTCCCTGGCTTATTATTCCAGAGAATTCCAGGAAACATAAATACTTGCTTAACAAAAACGGATTCACAGTCTTTTTCCCACCCAAATTAATGTACATAAGAATTTACATATACAATTAGTCAGGCTTCTGTAAAGCCTGATTGATTAATTGTGGACCCTGGGCTTATAGTAATCTTCACAGCTAACACAGTCATGTAATTTGTGCAAAGAGAATTTTCTGCAGCATACC
Source organism: Pseudocheirus occidentalis (assembly GCA_028646575.1). Lineage (NCBI taxonomy): Eukaryota > Metazoa > Chordata > Mammalia > Diprotodontia > Pseudocheiridae > Pseudocheirus > Pseudocheirus occidentalis. The sequence continues at coordinate 189,673,540 of CM053598.1, forward strand.
GGTCCTCCCGAGGACGGCGATCTCTGTCAAATCGATCACGATCATATTCAATAATGGCACGATCACGGTCTCGGTCCCTGTGTGTTTCTCGATCTCTTTTAAAATCTCTGTGATCTACCATGACATTACTCTGACGATCAAAATAAGGTTCACGATCCCTATCTCTATCATAGCGGTCTCGTTGGCCTGGGTGCTCTGGAAAAACAAATAATGAGAAATAAACTAAATAGTCTCAAACCTATATAAAAGTTTAAATTTAGCATACAGATTACTATAATCAACTAAAATTTGAACTTTTGGATACCACAAAGGTAGGTGTTAGAAAAGCAATTGTTAACCTAACTCAAAAGGAAACATACAATATTCATATCCTAAAAGGTTCATTTCAGGGCATTTCTTACCTGTCTCAAAAGGTGATCTTTCAGGTAGGGGATCAGGACGCAGAGTTATTCTCTCCCCATAAGGTATCTGCTCAACTTTATTGGTGGATATGTCTGGTAAGCAAGATCAGCAATAAAAACATTTAGTGTGAGACATAAGGTAGATAAGTAACCTGGTAAAACATAGGTACTATGAACTTTCTGAATGGGTTTAACACACTGACTTGTACTGCAACCTCAAGAAAGACTTCTGGGTGCATTTTTTTTTTTGAGGGCAATTGGGGTTAAGTGACTTGCCCAAAGCCACACAGTTAGTTTTTGTGTCAAGCATCTGAGGCCGAATTTGAACTCACGTCCTCCTGACTTCAGGGTCGGTGCTCTATTCACTGCACCACCTAGCTGCCCCCATATTTTATAATTATAGTAAAAGAGAAAGAATAAAAGAGTTTGATAGAGACTTCTTTACTGATTGGCTACTACAGAAACACACACTCTCCTACCACACATAGGACCTCTTCAACAAGAACTCCTGAGCTGACTACCAAACCCAGGATGTGAGAAACCTGCGCTGCAAGAGTTAAAGTCTTTGAGGAAAATTATTTTTTCTGGAAAAAAAAAGTTTCTTAGGCCTTATATGTCAAATATATTTGCCAATTAGCTTCATTTCTTAAAAGATGGGATTCAGAAATGAATTCATCCAAAAAAGTTATGCATTAACATCAACTTTTGAAAATGACGCTGAAGTTTATTATTAGTCTTAGCAACATAAATCTGAAGAAAGAAAAACGGAGGAAATGAGACAAAAAGAGAGGCAGAAAGTAACATAGAAAAGATTGGCACAAAGAGAGCTTGGTAACATCTTTGTCACTAAATTCCTATTCCAATGCCTCAAGATGGTATGAGGGAGACCCTGGAGTCTTCATAGCTGTATCAATGGGAGGCAAGTTCTAGAAGGCGCTATCAGGAGAAAGATTTCCAATATGGTTCTACCTCAACAGTCTTTCTCTGCTTTAGGACCAGCCTAAATATGAAGAGAATTATGCCTAATAGATGTGCCACTTGCTTATTTCTTTGGCCATGGCAAAATGAAATTAGTGCTTACAAACCAAATGTACAATGTTCTCATTCTTGTTTCTCTCTTTCTCTTTCTCACTTTCTCTCAGCTAATGTCTTTGGTGGAAATTTTTTCTACCAATATTTTAGTTTCATGATTCTTAAGAGGCAGCTTGTTGGTGTCATGGATGGAGCACTAAATTTGGGATTAGGAAGAGCGGAGTACAAAATCCTGCCTCAAACACTAAACAGCTGTGTGACTTGACCCGGTCACATCACCTCTCTTGGACTCAGTTTCCTTATCTGCAAAATGAGAATAATAGCACCTACTTTATCAGGGTAGTTATAAGGATTAAATAACATATGTAAAGGGCTGAGTAAATACTATTATTTTTTCTAACGATCTGATATATTGTTTTTAGATTGCTTATATTCCCCCTGCCCCAGAGTTACCTGTTATAATGATGTTCTGGTTTTATTTTTTTCTTTAAAGAGGAGGATAAAAAACATTCAGCAAACATGCTCAACACATCAAAAAAAATGGACATTACATGTAGTATTGCATGCTCCTGGCCTCCCCTGCACTCCCATCCCCCACAAAGGAGTGAAGGTGCCATCACATACTTGTTGTTGTTGTTAGTATTATTAATCAAGCAAACCTGTCAACTACCCAGCTGCCTCCTTGTACTCAGATACTTCACTTTATGCTTCTATGTACTTGTAGTCTTCCCCTAATGGGGAATGTGAGCTCCTTTTGGATTCAGTCTTCACGTTTATATCTCTCACACATGGCACAGCCCCTGGTGTGCAGCAGGTACTTATCTTAAGTAATCAATGCTTCTTAACTCATTGGATCTTTTCTCTAGATATGTCAATTGAACTCATGAATACTTATTTGCTTTGACAAATACACTTGTTCATCATTTTATTGAGGAAGAGGGAGAGTGACAAGGTTACACAAAGTAGTAATAGTAAGAATGGGAATATTTTACCTGTCAGGTTTATGATCATATAAAATTTTTCCTCAGTTTCCTGCTTTCCTTCTAATCTTGGCTGCATTGGTCTTATTTGTACAAAATCTTTCTAATCTGGTGTAATCGAAATTATCCATTTTATAGTCCCACAATGCTGTGTCTCTTATTTGGTCATAAATTCATAGCTACTCTTAGCAATACAATGATCCAAGACAATTCTGAAATGTTTATAAGGAAAAATGCTATCCACCTCCAGAGAAAGAACGCATGGAGCCTGATGTAGACTGTAGCAGACCTTTTTTACTTTCCTTATTATTCCTGGGGTTTCTTGTCTACGTTTCCTTTTGTAACACAGCTAATACGGAAACATTTTATAGGACTGCATATGTATAATCTATACCAAATCACTTCCCTTCTCATTGAGGGGGAAGGGAGGAAGAGAATTCAGAACTCAAAATTAAATGTCAAATTATTACATGTTAAAAAATTTTGTTTACATGTAATTGAGGGGAAAAAAATTAAATGTTAAAAAAAAACAGTAAGAATAGGGACCAAATGCCTGAATTTTAAAACTACTCCCAAGTGTTTGGTTTCACAACTTAACATATTGCAGTAAGATGATTAGGTTGTGATAGAAGATATGTGAAGCATACATCACACAGAGCAAAACTTTCTTGAGATTTCTTATTCTCTAATACTAGGCATACAAGTCAATCATTGTTACCTCGGCCATGGCCATAATCCACTGTCTGCTGCGCTGGAGGTTTAGTCATTGACTGCATAACCACAGGAATTGGGCTTGGAGGGGGAATAGAAGGATGAATAGGTGGTGCTTTCATTGCAACAGACGGCGGGCCTGTTTCTGAGGTATATTCTGAATTCAGTCCTTTGTCTTCATTTGTATCCCAGAGTCCATGGAAAGAATCTTCATCCCAACGTTCTTGATCCATAGCAGCAGGCTGTGGCTTCACCACAGGAGGGGGAGGTGGGATTGGGACAGGTGGCCTTGTCAGAGGAATAGATGGTCTTGCTGATGGAGCAGACTGTCTCATCCCTGGAAGGGGTGGTTTACCCATAGGAGGAGGTGGCCTGTAGGATCCTGGAGGCTTTACAAAGAGTAAAAGATTTACTAAGTATACAAATTGCTCACATAATTAAAGACACTTGGGTTGTGTCTTAGCCCTGTTGTAAATTTATGGCATGGGCCATAAAGTAAAGCAAATGCCTCTGCACACATTGCTTTCCTTCTAACACTTTTTTTTCTTCTAATTTTTCCACTGTTAACATCCAATCTTTCCAGGACCATTGTAGCTTTAAGTTTTGTTATAAGATCTATCAAGAATATATATTGGTAAATACAGACCATATCTTATCTGAACTTCCTATCTTCTTCCACACTATGCCCCAAATCCTAACAGAGTATTCTGCACAGAATAAGTGAAGTTTAATGTCAGAATGTGGAATGTTCCTTCACTAAGCAATCAAAAATTACTATTATATCGTGAGTTTCTGTTACGCTTTCCTTTATACTGAGTAAAGAGATCAAAGAATGAAAGAAAACAGATAGGATTCCATCTACTGCATGGTTTTTGCAGCTTTTTTTTCTTTTTGAGGGGAGAAGACAAGGCAATCGAGGTTAAGTGACTTGCCCAAAGTCGCGCAGCTCATAAGTGTGTCAAGTATCTGAGGCTCAATTTGAACTCAGGTCCTCCTCACTCCGGGGCTGGTACTCTATTCACTGTGCCACCTAGCTGCCCCTTTGTCTCTTTTCTGCTAAGCTTACAACCTTGAAAATACATCCTATTTCTTACCTGAAAGATCCCAGGTGGCCGTGCAGATGTGGCCTGAAGTCTCGATGGCTCAGGTGGTGGTGGGGGAAGGTCAGGTGCCTGTGGCTCAGCAGCAAAATCTTTGAGTTTCTGAAGCTGTTCTTTCTGTTCTCTGTGTGTACAGTGCCAGAAATGGTCATGTTCTGTCTTAGTACTTTTGTAAAGCACTTATGACTGATGCTCAAGGAGAAAATTTACAACACTCCTTATACTCCCCACAGGGAAAAAAAAATTCAGAACACTCCAACACAAAAGGACTTCACAGATGTTGATTTCTGCCTCAAGGTAGGTCAAAATCTAACCCACTGAAAACCAATGGCTATTTTCTTCTTAAGGCACCATTAGAACAGAGATTTTACAATCTCTATAAGCATTTCAGGGTTTTATCATTTGATAATCAAGTGTTATCCTTCTGGTTCTTTACCTTCATATTCTAAGCCCATTTCTTCTTGTTTACTTTTGTGCCCAAATATTAAATATGAATTGGTTTTATCCCATTAAAAAAATAATTTTATCTAGTTAAAGAAATTCATGCTTTAAGCTATCTTTAAGCTTTCTCTTCTCTGGTCAAACCAATAATCTCCCTCTTACCTTTCCTCACAGAAGCCTTTTCCTACATTTTATTTTCTTTGGACCTACTCCAGTTTCTCTAAATACTTCTTAAAATATAGTATCAAAATAAAATAAAACACAATATCCCCAAACTGGACATAATAACAAGGGACTAGTTCACAACACAATGGAAAGACTTCTGGGTCTTCTAAGTCATACTTCTTTTAATATATGTCAGTGTCATGCCGACTTTCCACAAGAGCAGTACAATGTTTCCTTGTATTATTCTTAAGTATTATGATTATTTCTTATACTGCATTTCTGTGTTTGGATGAGATAGAAATAACTATAAGAAGTTGATGGGAATTAAGATATACAGGCACTGGGGTAGGGAGATCCATCTTGCCCTACCAGAAAGTCAGAGGTGCAATGGGGGAGGACATAGGAGAGAGCAGATTGGGAGAGGGGTTATACAGGGGGATGGCTGTTTTGGGGTGGAAGGTGGGGGAAAGATGGGGAGAAAATTTGTAACTCAAAATCTCGTGGAAATGAATGATGTAAACAAGAAAATAAATTGAACTAAAAAAATTACAAGAAGCTGAGATTAAATGAGCAGATACTAAAATCAGAGAAAAATAATTTTCAGGCAAAACAAAGGTAACACTACTTTTCAGAAAAGGATAAACAATCCAATATGATATATTTAGTAATGAGTGACAAATTTTTCATTAAAAAATGAAACTTAGAACAGTCATTCCCCAAAAGCTAAGGGGTTAAATGACATAAACTAATAATTCTCAAAAGAAGAGTTGCCAACTTTTAGCAACCAGATGTAAGAATGATCCAAGTCATTAAAAGAAATATAAGTTAAAACACTGAGGTTTCATCTCACACCCTGCAAAACAGCAAAGATGACAAAAGATGGGAATAGCTTTGGAGGGGTTTCAGGAAAACAGACACACTGGTATACTGTTAGTGGAGCCATGAATCAGTATATTATATTTTGGAAAACAGTTTAGAATTATGCAAACAAAGTGACTAAAATGTTCATAACCTTTGACCTGAGATTCCACACTGCTAGGCAAGGTCACAAAAAAGTCACAAGTGGGTCACAGAAAAATCCTCATATACACCCAACAATTTACATAGCAGCATTTTTTGTGATAACAAAAAATTGGAAACCAACTAGGTGTCCATCAATTGGAGAATGGCTAAAAAAACTGTAACATGCAAATGAAATGGAATATTACTGTCCTGTAAGAAATGAAAAAATATGATAAATACAGAGAAGTACAGAAAAGGCACAGAAAAAACCAAAAATTGCAGAGAAAGCAAAGCAGGATGAAGTAAGCCGAGGAAAGAAAAAAATCTACACAGTAACTAAAATAATGTAAACAGAACAACTACCCCAACAAAAAAAATCAGAAGTGAATAACACAAAATTACAAAGAACAAGTTGTTTCCAAAGAAGAGATATGAAAAGACAACTTTTTACTTTAATCTACTGCAGAAGCAGGTTGATCAGTGTGAGAGATTACACATATATTCAAATTTTTGCTAATTTTTTTCTTTTTCTTTTTTTTTGTCCTTAAAAATATTATTAGATGAGGTGGCTCTCTGGGAAGGGAAGTGATACTGGGAAAAAATTTAATAGTGATTTAACATAGATAAAAAAGAAATATTTCTATAAAATGAAACGTGATTAGGGTTAAAGAGCTTTAACAGCAAATAAGAATGTATTATCAATGTTCTATAGCACACATAGACTGTTCCCCCTACTTTACAGGAGTTTTGAAGGAAAAATAACCAGGTCTTTCTTTTACAAAAATATGCTTCCTAGAGTCTATAATGTTACTTTCTCTGACTCACTCTATCTGTACAGATTTCTCTAGACAATAATTCTAGATGGACAGTCAGGCTCTTCGTTGTTCCCTACTGTGACTCTATATTATCATAGCAATATTATTTTCTTGTCCTAGAACTTCAGTTATATCTTTAACTGGTATAATCTATCTATAATCTGGTAGCCTGGACTACCAACATCCAGGGAACATTGTAAGTTCCTTAAGGGCAGGGACTGTCTTTCTTTTCAATAATTGTATCCCCAGCTGTGAGCACATGTGTTTGGCATAGTAATAAATGTCTACCAGATTGGATATTGTATAAAGGACTATCCCAGAATCTAATCAAAAGTTTCTGAAGAATTACTAAAGACTAGATAAGCTGCCATGTACTTCTAAGTTCCTACTCCATAATAGGACAAATGTTTTCATGGTGTAAACTATGGTACATATAATACTGGACTGGGAGTCAAAAAATTTAGATTCTATTCCCTATTCCACTGTAGAAAATATTTCATTATGCAGAAACAGTAATTACCTCAAAAAATGGTAGCCACTTCTAGTGTTAAGGTTGAAATTTCTATAGTTAAGGTTGAAATTTCCACAAGAAGTAAATCCAGAATCCTGGGGATTTAACTATGAGAAACTTAAGATTGATAGAGCATTCTGAAATTATGACAAAGACTAGTAAGCACTGATCCTCTCACATCCAATATAAAAGAAATGGCCCACTGAAACCAGAAAATAAATGATTCATTATGAAAAATAAAAAGACAATGACGTCATGACTCAAAGACATATATGAGTACTTAAAAGTAAAATACACAGAAACACAGTCAAATTGTTGACAAGAGATTTATAAAGATCAAATATCCATTTGCAATTTTTGTATTTTAGGGCATAAATTTATAACTCACATGGGTCAGTTCAATTCAAAGGCTCGTTAAAGGCACTATGCTAAGTGATGGAGATACAAAGATGAAAAATGACACAGTCCTCACCCTTTAGCTCATAATCGTGTTGGAGGAAAGAGGGAAAGGAGGAGCACAAAAAATTGCCTCTGACAAATTAGAACACTGATGGCATAAAAAACAGTATTTTAGAGTATGAAGAATGGTATGCACAAATGCACTGTCATATTAATAACCCTTTCTTGTCCTAGAGCTTGAAGGCAGAAAAGGGCAAGTAGCTCAGACTGACCGAAAATCTGTATTTTTGTAGTCACTAAACAAACCACTAAAAATGTTTGGAGCAAGTGAGTGCCATGACCAATCGTGATCTGTACCCTAGAAAGATTATTTTGGCAAACAATGAGACCAACAAATTAGAAGACAGAAATTCAGAAGCAGGGATACAAGTTAGAAGGCTATTACAATAGTGTGGATAAGAGTTAGAGGCCTAAAGGTGGTAGCCATAGAAACAGGGGAGAGGCACAAGAAAGACTGTGATCAGAAGTAAACTGAAAATCACTAAACTCACTTTCTGCTCAAATGCCTGTAGTCCTATGAAAACATCATCTCATCCCCAATAAAGTCCCACCAAACAACTAACATATATCATAGAAAGGATTTTCATCTTCCATAAAAATTCAAGTACCAAATACCAAATTAAAACCACTTGAAAAGAACTAAGAAGGTAATTCCAACAAAGTATATCAGACCATTCTGAAGAAAAGTTTAAATACTTTTTTGACTCAAAAAATTATCTTCAGTAGTTAACTTACCGTAGCATTTTCAATTCCTGTGCAGCTTTCAAAATTATTTCATGCTGCCTTTGACTAAGGACCATTACTCCCCCAATAGACTGATCAGAGTCCAAGTTTCCTTCTGCTCCCAACATTTCAGAAGAATGGTGTGATGGAGGAATAGGCGGCATATGATCCCCCATAGGGGAATGTCTGTCTACATCAGATGGGTACCATCTGTCTGACAATCGCTCTCTCTCCCAGTCCATTCGCTCAGGAAGGTAATCTCGTTTTTCCCGCCATGTTTCTCCTCTTTCAGGATATTCTCTAATTCTTAATTCCCCCCTGTCACGAAGGTCCCGATCATACATGTGATCTCTATCTCTTTCATCTCTCCACCTGTCATCACGATATCTATCCAAAGGTGGAAGAGGAGGCAGAGGTGGCAAAGGTGGTAGGGGAGGAATATCACGTTCATGAAATTGTGATTCCTGGTCATCCATTGGTCTCATGTAATCTCTGTCCCATTCTCTATCCAATTCTCGATCATACATATCCATAGGTCTTCCCAACCGGTCCCGGTCCCTGTCCCTTTCCCGGTCCCGATCCATGTCCCTATCCATATCCCTAAAGTCTCGATCCATATCCCGATCTCTATCCCAATCATCCCACCAAGGTCCTCGCCGATCGACATCATGGGACCGAGAAGGTGGCAATGAAAATCTGTCCTCTCTGTTGTATGGATCTACATCATCTTGATAATCTGGTTCACATTCTCTCCAATATCTCTCTCTGTCCCAATCATCAAGTCTTTCCCGTTCTAAAGGAGGGACATTTCTACCATCTAATGAAAAATCTTCATGTCCTCTATCTTCTCCATGATTCCAGGGAGCCCTAGATGCTTCATCTCGATGATAAGGAGGCATTTTTTCCCCATCTCCCATCCTAACTGATTTATCTACATTACCAGGTTCTAGTCTGGGTATGCCTTTATCCCGACCAAATTCCGGTCTGCCCAGACCCCCTTCCCGACTTCCAGGTCGCCGAGGAGGTCCCCTTTCTCTACTCCCAGCCCTATGGAGTGGAAGTCCTCTCTCACGGCTTCCAGCCCTTCTAGGAAGTCCTCTTTCTTGACTGTTGGCCCTCCGGGGAGGTCCCCTTTCCCGGCTGCCAGCTCTCCCCCTATCTTGGATATCTGCCTGACCACCTTGAATTTTATCCCTACCACTTCCCAACCTCCCTAACCCTCTATCTCGGCTGCCTGATCGTCTTCCCATCACCCTCTCTCGACTGCCTTCTTGCCTGCCTATTTTCTCTCGACTCTCTTCCCTTCTGCCTATCACTTTCTCTCTAATGTCTTCTGGTTTGCCCATTCCAGGGCCCTGATTGATTATTTGTCCTCTCCCTCTGTTTGTCAGGCCTTTATCACGCATGTCTTCAATTCTTCCTTGTCCTCTACCTCTGTAAGACGAACTGCTACCTCTATTGCCTTCTGGTCTATGATCTCTGTTATCTAGCCTAGGCAAACCTTTGTCCTGGTTATTTTCTAATTGAGGGATACCAACACCCACAGATTTTAAATCATTATTTGCAGTTAATGATGGTATAGATGGTGGTCCTCCTCCATCCATTCCTCCTGTTCGTGAGGGGAAAGTTGATTGAATAGAGGAAGATTTGTTTGAAAAAGGTTTCTGGCATTGTACAGATAATGGCTGACCAGTTTTGTCTATTTGTTTTTCCACATTTTGAGAATTCTGGCTCCAGTTTGAAGGATCATTAGGTCCTCCTTGGACTTCAGTTTGGGGGACGTCATGTTGAGTATCTTTTAGTTTCTCACTGGACTGAAATGACTTAGAATCCTTTGCATCTGCAGTAAGAGAAAATGGAGATGGCGACATTCTGCTGCTCTTTTGTTGGCCACTGCTGGGATCTGTTAAAGGTTCCTTGTTTCCTAGATGAGACTCTGCTTGTGATTTCTGCGAATGTTGCTGCTGCTGCCCATAAGGTGGCTTAGAACCTCTCCACTGTGGTCCACTCTGTCGAGGGCCCTGGGAAGTATTTGAAGAAATATAAAACTGAGATGCTGGCCCCCGGGGAATTGTCCCCCACTTGCTTTTAGGTGCACCCTCTGAGTGGTGCCCTTCATATTTGGGTCTTGGTCCATCTGAACGATGTCCTTCAAAACGAGGTCCTTTAGGTCTCGGTCCTTCACATCTTGCCCCTGGTACATCAAATCTCCCTCGAGGACCATCAAACCTATAAACAAAGCAAGATACATTTTAAGGAACCTAAATCAGTATGGTAGAAAGAAAATCCACATCTTAAAGACATTTTTCTTATAAGTGTTTTAGGCCCATAAATGCTTTTTTCATTAATAATTTCAATGAAGCTAATGCACTAACTTGCATCTTGGAACCAGTGCTCTAGAGCAAAGTTTGGCAAACTATGGCCCACAGGCAACTCTAGAACAATAATATTAAATAGGTCTCAGAACAGATTTTTAAAATCCCGTCACTATTACCTGTTTTTCTAGGAAATAAATATCATTATACACATAAATAATAACTAAACAATATAGAAATTTATGGTTTATAAAGCATGATAACTAAAAAGAAACATTAGAGAATAGAATGTATATACAATGACAGCAAAGTCCTTTCATTTTAAAAGTAATAATCTCTAAAACCACTATCTTTAGTAATATCTCTTAAGATGCTAATGAAACAAATGAGAATTAAAAGTTGGATGATTTTTAATACCTTTATTAATATGATACGGCTCTTAAAAATAAAAATGCCAATAGTTTAGCATTAAGGCTTTATTTGGGATGTTATTTCAAAGAAAAGTTTTAGGAGATAATTTGAGTCATATTTCATATACGTACTTTAGAACTTTGAGAAAAATGGACAAGGATAATATTTCAGTTGGTTATATTACAACGACAGGAAATAAAAATGTTACTTTGTTTCAGGACTTAAATCTTTTTTTTTTTTTGGAGGGCTGAGTGCAGGGCAATTGGGGGTTAAGGTCACATGGCTAGTAAGTGTTAAGTGTCTGTGGCCCAATTTGAACCCAGGTCTTCCTGACTCTAGGACCAGTGCTCTTCACTATGCCACTTAGTTGTCCCTAAAGCAGAATATTTTTGGTGAAATTTCAAGCATGTTTATCTCAAGTACAAGAAAAATTATTCCACAGGGTCAGATTTTATAAAGATGGGTTCTGGCAGGGAGTCCCTATGATAAGAAAAAAGCAATTCAGATACAATTAATATTCATGAGAGGTGACGTGGCAGAATGGTAAAAGAAGAATTCAGAGAAGTGGGTTCTAGTCATGGCACTCCACCTACCATCAATAAGTTAAAAGAATGAAGGCAAGTCAGTTAAACTCTTTAGGCTTCAGAGGGACTGTATAATTAGGTGGTCTCCCGGGTCTTGGCCAGATTTAAAATTCTTTAAGTGTACAGAAGCTAAAATACAACTGGTATGACCACCAGATTAATGATGAGACACTTAACACATGTAAATCGAGTTTTTTAAATCACAGAAACTATTATGATGGGATATAAAATGTATATTGTGCTTGAAATATTATCTTGTTCAAGAGTTGTACTTGAAACAGACTTTGAATGAAAGTAATTAAAACTTCTAGTTTGGAGAACAGAGATCAAAAATTCTATTTTCATATACTATTAAAATCAGGGTTAAGCCTAATCTTGGACCTTAGAAAGAGACAATTAAAACACTTTCCTAAAGACACTGTTGTCAAAGCACAGGCACAGAATGCTATATACACTTTCAGATAAAGTCTATTTCAAACGACTATGTTACTAGGAAAGGTTTAGCGGGAGAAAGCAGTATAGTTCAGGAAATGGCAATATGGTAAAAGACAAAAAGCTTCAAAAGGACAAAAATAATTTTAAAAATAAAATTTTTTATTTATAAATATTTATTCCCAATCAAAAGATAGCTTTCCCTCTTTCTAAATGAAAACTATGTTTAAAAAAAACCAGAAGATGAAGACATGTCTTCCTGGTTGATGAAGCAGAACAAGTTCAGTAAGTCAAAGTTCACACTTATGCTCCTTGTCACTGTTGTGGATCTGGCAAAACCAGACAAGCCAACAATGGATTTTCTAACTGTGTGTTTAAAACTGAAAAGTGATAAAGGAACATGAAATATTGTAATTCAGTACTATATTCTCTTTACCCAGAGTAGTTGTGGCTGTGATTCTTGCTGTGATTCCTGAAGGAATGAAAACCAGCTGATATCCTGAAGTTGTTTATGGCTTTTTAAAGATGGTTGCGTAGAGTCCTGAGAAGTTAGTAACTTGCTCAGGGTCACAGAGTCAGTATAGAGGTATCCTGAGATAGAACCTACACCCAGAGTATCCTGACACCAAGGTAGGTTCTCTATCAACTATGTCATTCTGCCTGCCATGGAATAGCCTACCTCCAAGATAAAGATAGCAAACTTAGAGGGATTTTAATATCTCAGGGGAGGGGAAGGGCTCATACATCTCATAAGCTTTATATTTAAGCAACAATACTGATGGTTAAACATTAATAATTTTCTTTTTATGAATTTTTTATTTAAGACCACAAAGTCAGATCTCTAGAGTTGGAAGAGACCTCAGAAACCATGCAGTACAACCCTTTCATTTCATAAATGAGAAAACTGAGGTCAAGGGATTTTAAGTGACTTCTCCAAAGTCATTAAGATATTAAATGGTAAGAGGGAGAGTGATATGGCATACAACAGTGGTTCTCAACCTGTGGGTTGCGACCCCTTTGGGGTCAAATAACCCTTTCACAGGGGTTACAGGGTCGCCTAAGACCATCAGAAAACACATATTTCTATTGGCCTTAGCAACCTCCTCTATCCATCTCCACATGTAGACACACCACGTACAACTATTAAAGGGTCGCAGCATCAGGAAGATTGAATTGAGAACCACTGGCATAGAGAATGGGATACTGAACTTAAGGTTATGAAGTCCTGAGTACACATCCCTCTTAGGCACTTGCTAGCTATATGACCTGGATTAAATAACTTAATCCTTCTCTACCTCAGTATTCTCATCTGTAAATGTCTTTTCTGTCCATTTTGGCTCTGAACTCAGGTTCTCTAACTTAAGAGTTGGTGAGTGCTTTTTCCACTTCAACTTTTTAGGTCACATTCATTGTTTCATAGATCCCTTCCTCCACTCCAAACATTCCTTAACACCTCTCAAGGATTTTAAAGAAAAGTTTACAAAAGCAGTTCAGCAAAACAGCAATTAAATGACAGTACATGCAATATTCCATACCCACAGTCTTGCTCATCTGCAATGAAGGGAAAGAAGTGCACCAATCAACTCGTCTGTGAGGGACCTTGGTCATTTCAATGACCAAGCAATCATTTTTATTTTATTGTTCTTTCCACTTGTTATTTTAAGCAACATTATATTGTTTCCTGGTTCTTTTCACTGCACCCTGTGTCAGTTCAGAGGTCTACCCATGTTTCTCTGAATTCTTCACAATGATTGTTTCTATAGTAATATTCCTTTACATTTAGAGGTTCTTAACCTGTGATCCATGAACTTGTTTTTTACAAATATTTTTGTAACTATTTCAATATAAATTGGCTTCCTTTGTAATCCTAAATATTTTTCACTGACAGAAAAAACATTAAGAAACTCCTGCTTTACATTCACATACCATCATTTGTTTAGCTATTTCCCAATCAATTAGCACCTCATCTGTTTCAAGTTCTTTGATGCCACAAAAAGTTCTGCTAAAAACTTCAGTTTTTTGGTATACCTGAGTTCTTTAAATTTTTTATAAGAATATAAGTCTTGCAGTGGAATTTCTGGTTCAAAACGCATAGACATTTCAATCACTTCTTCAGTGTAATCCTAAATTATTTCCAGAACTGGAGCAATGAATGTTCCTCCAATTTTTAGTCTTTCTTTTAATTCGGTTTTTTTTTTTTGCTTTTTTTTTGGAGGGCAATCGGGGGTTAAGTGACTTGCCCAATGTCACACAGCTAGTTTTGTGTGTGTGTGTGTGTGTGTGTGTGTGTGTGTGTGTGTGTGTGTGTGTTAAGAGTCTGAAGCCGTATTTGAACTCAGGACCTCCTGACTACACGGTCAGTGCTCTATTCACTGCGCCACCTAGCCTCCCCTTCTTTCTTTAATTCTTTAAAGAGTATCTTGAAATCTTTGTATCAACTATCTCTGACAAGGTATGATACCCAAAATATATAGAAAAGACAAATGTAAGAGACCAAGAGCCATTTCCCAATAGATAAAGTAAAACAGATGAACAAACAGTTCTCAAAAGAATTCTGACATCCTTCCCATATGATATAAAAACAACAATCAATAAACACTTTAAAAAGTTTTCTAGATTTTCTCCCAAAATACAACTGCATTTATGTCTTCAGTAATGTTCACAGGTAAACTCTTATATATTCTATGCCTTTTCTAATTATTTTGAATGGCATTTTCCTTTCTACTATTTTCTCCTAGATTTTGTTAGTAAAAAAGAACTTTTCCTATTTGTCACAGACATACTGATGTTCTGTGAATTTATTTTGAAACTTCCTACTTCACTGAAATTACTGTCTCAATTGCTTTATTAGATTCCTGTTTTTAAAATAAACCATGTTTCCTCTTTGCAAATGTTCATGCATTCAATTTCTCTTTCCTCTTTATTAGTCTTAACACTCCTATAAGTGCCTTCAAATAGTAACACAAAAAGTAGGGCTTCACTGCCTTATTCTAGTATTAATTGAGACAGCTTCTAATGTTTACTCACTGCAAACAAAGTGAACTTTGAGTTTTAGATATGTACTCTTTATATTTCAAAACTGCCCTTCTATGCCTACCCCTTTAAAAGTTTTATTATGATTATTATTATTTTAAAAGTATCATTTAAGGTTTTTTAGAAGGGTTATACTTCATCAAAAACATTTTTTGTATCTGTTGATATAAGTCATGTGGCTTTTGTTTTAAATGATTATGTTGTTTACTTAAACTATCTTTGCGTTGTTAGTATAAGCCCAACTTAGTCACAGTGGAATTATTTTTTGCTATACTGTTCTATAATCTTTTTCTAGGATTTTATTTTAAAATTTTGCATAAATATTCATTATTAATATTAGTCTATAGTTCTTTTTTTTGCTTTATCCTTCACTGGGTTGGGTATCAGGACTATGTCTCAAAAAAGGAGGGTTTTGGGGCGGCTAGGTGGCACAGCTATAAATAGAGCACTGGCCCTGGAGTTAGGAGGACCTGAGTTCAAATCCAGCCTCTGACACTTGACACAAAAACCAGCCGTGTGATTTTAGGCAAGTCACTTAACCCCAATTGCCCTCTAAAAAGCAAAAAAAAAAAAAAAAAAAAAAAGAGGGTTTTTTTTCCCCTTAATTTTTGGAAATAATTTATGTAGAATAAGTACTAATTGCTCTTTAGACATCTTATAGTATTCACCTATAAATCTGGATGGAATTGTTTTTACTCTTTTAGTCAAATTGTAATTTTCAAAGGCAAAAAAACAATAATCCTCCAACAATAACAACAACCCAACAGCAAGTACATATTATAACTATGTTGATGGAGTTTTTAATAACATTAGCCCTTATATAAAGTGCAATCAGCAAAGAAGCATCAGACATACCTAGGACCTCCTCTGGGACCTTCCAAGTAAGCACTTCTAGGAGGATCTGGAAGCAGCCCACCTGATCTCACTGGTGTGTCTTTAATCATGTTACCAGGCTGGTTTGAAGCAGGTGAAGATCCTGTAGTAGGAATTTTGGATTCCATATGTCCTTGTTCAGATGAGAAAGAACTGAACGTCAGAGGAGCTTTAGAGTTCACTTGTTCTGAAGAGCCCAAGGATGATTTTATTGAAGGATGGTAAGGTGGAGGTGAACCAAAGGATATAGGAGTGGGAAGTAGTGCTGGTCTAGGTTTGTCTGGAGGTTTTGAGCTTTGAGAACTGGCAGCTGGTGGAACTGATGTGGAAGTTAATTGAGGGGGTAACCCTTGGGGGAGAACTGCTGAAGTGAGATTTGGGGGAGGCATTCCCGGAGGGGGTGTTGCTGATGACAAAGGTGGGGGAGGCAAGACCGGTGGTGCTGCTGTAGAGGAAAGGGATGGTGGGGGAAGAACGGGTGGAGGCCCTGTTGAAGAAAGAGATGGTGGAGGAAGTACAGGTGGAGGTCCAGCTGAAGAGAGAGATGGTGGAGGCAGAACTGGTGGAGGTCCAGCTGAAGGCAGAGATGGAGGCACCCCAGGCGGGGGAACAGATGCTGGTAGAGGAGGCATCACTGGTGGGGGCATCACAGGTGGTGGCACTGTGGCAGGCAGAGCAGGGGGCATCACTGGTGGTGGTAATGATGTTGATAGAGATGGAGGCAATACAGGAGGGGGCATTGTTGGTATTGCTGGAGGCATCTGAGAATATGGAACAAATGGAGGCGGTATTGTCATGCTTCCCATATACTGATTTTTCACATTCTGAAGTGTGTTCACTTTCTCCTGAAGGTTGGACTGAGTAGCTTTTAAATGTCCCTGCCATGAGTTCCACTGCTTCTCATACTCTTGAAGCTGATCTTTGTGAGGATAGGTATGGAGCTGATCCTGCCACTGCTGAAACTCTCGTTCCCATTCTTTGAAAAGATGCTGAAACTGCTGCTGTTGCATCTCATAATGCCGCAACTGCATATCTACGGACATAGTCTATAAAATAAAGAGAGAAAAATAATTTTGTGACTTCATAATACACTCTGTTAAAATAGTTAAGACTGGGGCAGCTAGGTGGCGCAGTGAGTAGCACACCGGCCCTGGAGTCAGGAGGACCTGAGTTCAAATCCGGCCTCAGACACTTGGCACAAAAACTAGCCGTGTGACCTTGGGCAAGTCACTTAACCCCAACTGCCCTCCAAAAAGCAAAAAAAAAGAAAAAGAAAAAAAGAAAAGAAAATAGTTAATACTTAGGGGCTTTGCTGTAATCAAGAGACATTAAGTATATGAGAGAGAAAAATTAAAGACTTAAGAAAAGTATGCTTATTAACTTAAATAATAATCATTTCTTTCCTTCTGATAATTTATTTAACATGTCTTCCATTCACCATGCACTCAGGAAAACCACATAAGCAGAAAATCACTAAAGGAAATATTTACTTCCTCAATGAATCAAATTTTGAATATATTGACAATTGACTAAAGAGGTAAATATTTATCTCCTCTTATGGATTTAAGTAAATTTCCTGAGATAATTCTAACAGCTGGAGACCGCTACCTGATACCCTGAGTCTAGTAGCAAACAAGAAATTATATAGTACAGCATCACCATGGGGCTTTCAAGTTCTATTACAATGAGCAGAAACCCTCCCATATATAGGGAAAAGTGCCAGGCAACTGGAAAACCATTGCAGAAGACCCAACTCCTGGTTTTTACTTAATAATTTTAGTATTCTCCATATTTTATAAAGATAAGAATTGAAAAAGAAAAAGCATAGTACTGTGGGAAAAGTGTTGGACCTAGAATCAGAGCACCTAGGCTACAATTAGAGCTTGACTTCTCTGGGCCTCTGCTTCCTGATCAACAAAATAAGGAGGTTAGACTAACAAGCTGATCAGATTTTTTACATTCCAAATCTATAATCCAAGATTTTGTGATCTTAGTCCCTAGGAACAAAGTTCATATCCTTTATACTAATAAGTTAAAGAGATAGTAACCTGTATGTGCGGTGGTTGCTGTATGATCTGCTGATACTGTTGTAGGATCTGCTGTAGCTGGGCATGCTTCTGCATTATTCCCTGATACTGAAAGCCAACTCGGTGATGTTGCTGCTGCTGCCAGTGTGCTGCTGCAGCCTGTAATTGTTTTAACCTGGCCTCTTCTTCAGGTTCTTCAGACTACAGAAAAAAGAAGACAAAATCAAGGTTATTACAACTCACATATATACACATGAAAAAATCACCAAGACTTGCGTAGTATCTTAAAATTTCCCACAGAGCCTTGAGTCCCTACAATTTATCTGGTTTGGAGTCATCTTTCTTACCATGAACATGAAATGGCAAAGAAGGACTTCAACTTCATGGTTTTCCATATAAGGGCACCTGCCTGACAAGGTTCTTGTGAGGCTCAAATGAGGTAATATTTGTAAATGGCTGAGCACAATGCCTGGCCCATAGCAGGTACATGACAAATGTTAATTCCTTGATTCCACAGAGGCCCATACACTCAATCACGAACATGGGAGTGGTTATTCTCATAATCATTAGAATCCTCAAATCTTCATCACAGAGTAAACTTGCATATTTATATATTTACTTTCTTTTTCTCTATACAAAAGATGAAAAGAATTATGATCTTTTTCTTTCCATTTTTACAACTTTTATAACCGACGAGGCCAGGAAACTAAAATAAATGAATAAAATAAAATAAAATAAAAATATCTTAGTTCAAGCTTCTCGGGGGGAACTATGACCTTTGGACTGGCACAATTTCTACTTATTTTCCTAAACCAATATGTATATCTGTATTTTGTAATCAGGTTATGTCCCTAATGCTACTGCAATTCTTAGAACATGTTATCATATAATACAAAATAATTTAGAAATGACTTAGAGTAAAATAAAAAAGGAAACAACATTTGACATCTTTCAGACTTTGAAAAAATGGTATCTATAAACTACCCAAATATCCCTTCAGCATCTAGAAGTAAACAGTGTAGGGTCTCTCTATTATCTAAAACTAAGCAAAGAGAAAAGACACTTTCCTTAATCTATCAGATAGTGATGGATCTAGTCATGCGTTCTTCTCTAAAAGGTCATTTTTTGTGGCTGGTACATTTTGTTTTGAGACAACAGACACTTCCCAAACAGCCCAAACCGCCTGCTCCCCTGCTTATATCCCTCCCTTCAATTAAGTAAAATGACCTAGTATTATGCTTAGAACTGATAGCGCTTTTCAATTTTATAGCTTGCCAATTTTAAATAGAAAAGGAAAGATGTATATTTCAACTCTGATAGGAGGATACTAACATGATCTGTTATATTTGACTTGGGTTTTGTTGCTTTTTAATGTTTTTTTAGGTTGGTTTTTTTTTATTGTTAGGAAAGTATTTTGTTATACAATAACATCACAAAAACAAACAACTTATGAAAGACTTAAAGAACTCCATCAACACAACTATCAACCACAATTCCAGAGGATCCAGGATGAAGCATACTATCCATCTCCTGCTAGAACTGTGATGGAGCCACAGTGCAGATCGAGACATTTTTTTTTTTAACATAGCAAATGCAGGAATATCTCCTGCCTGACTAAGCAGATCCATTACAAGGGTTTTGTTTTGCTCTTTTTCTTTTTTTTATTTTAATTCTTAACTTTATATTGTTAAGTCAGTGCATATACTGTTCTTTTGACTCATTACTCTCCAATACTATACATATACAACTTACATATCAATTTAAAAATTCCCACTTAATGCCAAGGAATTAAGTATATGACTTACCTGGGGCTCATCAGGTGGGAGAGGAGGTGGAACCTCTTCACTTGGGGGTAATAATGGGGGATCCTGAAACGGAGGAGGTTCAGGTATTTGACTGGTTGTTGTAGTTTCTTCTTTTGCTGGCTCTGGTGCATCTTTCACTGCTCCAGGGCCCTTTAGTGGTTGCTGTCCCTGTGCATGTGCTTTTGCCCTTTGCTGCAGGCTAAGCAAGTGCTGTTTGTACCAATACTGTTGCTGTTCCTACAAAGGAAATCATTTGTGAAAATGACTTGTATAAGTTCCTTACCCTTAAAAAAGAATTAAAGGGGACAGAGACACAGAGAGAGAGAGAAAGACAGAGAGAGACAGAGAGAGAGAGAGAGAGAGAGAGAGAGAGACAGAGAGAGAGACCGAGAGAGGGAGAGGACATGAACATACAGTCTATATGCTTTTCTTTTTCAGAAAGGATGAAGACAACACATGAAAGAGACAAGTAGGTATTTGTAGGCTTTTTCACCCACAAACTAGAGAATTCCAATTCGGCCTCCTCATGAGATGTTAAAATAAACAAAACACCCTTAGGACATATAAACTCAACACCTCTAAATAGAGACATCTCCACATCCCTTCCTTCTCTCCCTCTTTTTAAAGCACATGCTGCCATTTGATTCACCTAGAAGTGAGACTGGTCTATTAGATAGATGTCAGATCAGAAAAAGTACTAGTGATTCTCTTTTAACATTCACTTAGGTTTATCCAAAGAGCATAGGTTTATAGGTTTATTCACTTAGGTTTACCCAAAGAGCACAATCAATCCCATTTCTTTCATGAAGCCTCTCAAGCACCCCAGTTTCCCCGTGATCTCTCCTTTCTCTGAACTTAACTGCAATTATAGTCTGTACCACAGACTTAACATTCTTTTATTGCTCTCTAATTGCTTTAGGCCTGTTAATCATATTTTCTCAATTAAAATATAAGTTACTTATGCCTATATACTCATCCTTCCCCCCACAACCTCCTACCCCTACTGGTGCCAAGTACAGTACTGAGCACAAAGAGCCAGGTGGTAAATCACCTCTCCTCCCTATGGTCCTGAATCTTTCTATAGTCCATTCCCCTGCTTAAAGACTCTCTATTGCCTCTAACATAAAATACAAACTTCTCAACTCACCAACTGAGGCCCTCTGCAATGTGGCTCCTACCTATCTCTCCAGCTTTACTTAACATTGATCCCCTGCATAAAACCTGCATTCTTGCCACACAGGAATACTAGCTATTTTCCTTAATCTGATCTCTGGCATTTGTGCAGCTAGCACCCTTCCTCTCAGAATCCTTTACTTCCTTCGAGACTCAACTCTCATATTTCATCCTCAGTGAAGTTGTCTCTAGTTTTTAGTGCTCACTCTGTCCCTCCTTAAATTACCTTGGATTTACTTCTCTGTGTAAGCATTGCACCTCCTCAGAACAATGCAAGCTTCATGGAGTCAGGAGCTACCTTTTTTTGGGGGGGTCGTTCAGCCCCAGAAATTAACACATTGCTTTGAACACAGAAGATAAGATGAATAATTGATGCTTATTGATTTGAAACAAAAATAGTGCACCTCCTTATGTTACCTTACTTCAAAATTTTAAGAATCTGTGATTTCATTATTATAAGTACTCTCTCTATAGATTAAAACAGCAATTCAAGTAAATAGTTTAACGTTTCAGATAGCCAAAAAGTTTATCATCATGAAGCCAACCTGGTGGTAGAGCCATTTCCAACTTCACTAGCATGCTCCTATTGACCAAATAGCCACCACTGGGGCCGAATACCTGAAGACTTTCCAGCTGGGAAAGACCTACTAGAGCTTGCCCTCAGCTGCCATAGCTTTAAGGGGCCCTTGGTCACCACCAAGCCAGGGTAAGGCTTTAGTAAACAAAGAGTTTACAACCTGACCTTCTGTGAAAAAACACTTCAGTTATACAATAGTACACTTACAAATAAGCAAGCATAAAATTCATAATGCTGACTAAACATTCAACTAACGTTCACTATAACACACCTTTAATTTTTTCTAATACTTTTATTAGTTCTCTAAAACAATTATCCAAAACCAACATGAAGATGCAGTGATTGGATGAGATATTTTTGCTTAATTGTCTGTGTTTCAAGGGAGGGTCTCTGAAGGAGGGTGTTGAAATGACTAGAATGCAAAGACAAAGGCTTCAATAAAATGTTTTATAAAAAGAACAGAAAGAGAAAGAAAATAGATCCAGTAACTTGAAAGATGAACAAACTCTTCAAATACTGGCAGAAGCTGAAAAGAAGATAAATCTACAATTCCAAGATAAGTACTGAAAGGTATAAAGATGCAGGCTACTCTTTATGGATGAATGCCTACAGGTCTGAGAAGTACATAGACCTAACATCATGACCCATGCTGGGCTCTCAATACTTGCCAATTCACTGTTTTGTTTAACTCACTGGATAAGAATCCTCCCAATTCAATGATAGGAATGTCAAAACATGGTTGGAAGTCAATAAATGAATGATAAAATGATCCATCCTGCAAAAATGTCTTCAGAGAAGATATTTAACACCATTTTTTTTTTTTTTTGCTTTTTGGAGGGGGGCAAGTAGGGCAATTGGGATTAAGTGACTTGCCCACAGGGTTAGTTTTTTGTGGTAAGTGTCTGAGGCTGGATTTGAACTTGGGTCCTCCTGACTCCAGGGCCAGTGCTCTATTCACTGTGCCACCTAGCTGTCCCTAGAGCTACATTTTTGTGATAGCAAAGAGTTGAAAACAAAGTAGATACCCACTGAATGGAGAATGGCTAAATGAACTGTCAGTACACAAACATAATGGAATATTATGGTGTTATGAGAAATGATGAATGTTACAAATACTAAGAAGCAAGGAATGATTTACATAAAACTGATGCAGAATGAAGCAAAACCAAGAAACAACACACACAACGACTACCAACAATATAAATGAAAAGAACTACCAAAAATAAAGTGCTGCAAAATGATAAAGAATAAGCATGGCTCCAAAGAATTAAGAAGACACTCTCACTCCACCACTTTTCAAAGATGGAGGGTTCACAAGAAGACACTGCACATATTTTCACTTTTAAAATTAGTTATGGTGATTTTTTTCCCCTCTTTTTCTATTCTGTCTTTTAAAAATGCTATTTATAATATGGGATGACCCTCTGGGAGGCTGAGGAGGCAGGAGAGAGGTACTAGAGGAAACTATAGTGATGTTAAAAAAAAAGACATCCAGAAAAATGCGCATGTATACATACACATACACTCATATAAACAAAAACCCGAGTGAGCATTAAATAAGTATACAAGATTTATTCTGATACATGTTTTACTTCCTCACCCCTAACAAAACCCCCCACCAATTTTTTTTCCCTTAAAACCAAACTTCAAATTTGTTAGAAAACAATCATTAATCATCTACTGTAGAGAGTACTGACTTGCAGTCAGGTAGACCCGAGTCCAAATGCAGTCTCGGACATTTATTAGTTGTTTGATTCTAGGCAAATCATTTAACAGCTGTCTGTGTCAGTTTCCTCATCTGTAAAATGGGGATAATGACTATCTAACTACCTCTTCCAGGGTTATGAGGACAAAATGAAATAAAATTCATAAAGTTTTGCAAATCTTAAAGCACTCTATGAATGCTAGCTATTATTATACAAAACTATATGAAAAATAATATAAGGTATTTCAAGACAAGGAAATGTACAGTTTATATTTTGTTTCAAAAAGTGCTAAGTTAGTATAGGCTGTCTCCTCCAGGAATCAATAAAAAAGCATTTATTAATCAATTCTTACATGCAAGGCATGGTGATAAAAAAAAAAAAAAGGAAGACATTCCCTATTCTCAAAGAATTTACCTTCTAAAAGGGCAGGACAACATATACAGTTTCAGGTATAAGTCAGGCCTATGGTTCTTAGGGTAAAGCAATATAGAAGATGGTAAAAACACTTTCTTTAACGCTATTTCAACTCATTAGGCAAGTACCTGTTTCTTTCTTTTCTTTTCTTTTTTTGCTTTTTGGAGGGGAATTCGGGTTAAGTGACTTGCCCAAAGTCACATGGCTAGTAAGTGTGTCAAATGTCTGAGGCCGGATTTGAACTCAGGTCCTCCTCATTCCAGGGCCAGTGCTCTATTCACTGTGCCACCTAGCTGACCCCCCAAGTACCTGTTTCTGATGTTGGTTATATACTGATTAAAGATGGATAATGTAAATTTATTATAAGTCCATATCACCATTTATTAAATTCTTAATTTCTTGATATTCCAAAACAAAGAACAAAGAAATAAAAAATTTTAATTTATATTTGTACTTCTTAAAAACTTAATCCATTAAGAGAATCTATCTGAATTGGGTTCATTGATAAATAACAACTTTAAGACTATAAGTACAAACAGTGTCAAAATTAATGAATGAATTACAAAATCCAAAATACACAACATTCAATTTTTACAAGGGCTACTTGCCATATATTGGCACTGACATTTAAAAAAAAAGTTTATAATAAAGAAGAAAGTCTCTTGGTAATCAGAACTAATTTTAAGTATCACATCTACCATAAAACTTTTGTTCAAAATTACAATTTAATTGCTCCTTGTAAGAGAAAGGGAAATTCAAGTGTACAGAAGAGGCCTGAATTGAAAAGATTTTAAGCAAATTTTCTATATGTTCAGAAGACACTGGAATTCTAGTGGGTTAGAGTTACAAGTGGTCTTTCAGGGGAACTGTGCCAGGAGAACCACAGGGGAACTTGTAGTTGAAATGACACCAATGAAGAGATTTTAAACAGAAATACTTCCCCAATAATCTTGCCCCAATACCTTTTCAAACCCTTTTGTTTGATTACAAATTCAACGTTCTTTCTCACTATACCAAACTGCCCCCTCAATCCTATAACAGATTTTGGTGGGGAATATGCTAAGCATAATTTCTTAAATAATATGCTTTAGCGTTCAATTTCCAATGCTAAAGTTTTGAAAAGGTAAAGTTGTATATAGTTAACTCTTGAGAATAGCATTACATGTGTCTTGGATTTTTCTTTGCCCTGATCTGTGATTTTAGTGGTGTACAGAACTCCCTGTAAGAAAGTTCCTTCCACCTATGCAGATGGATAAGCATTATGTACTTAAAAGTCTATGGGAGATACCTGGAAGCACTGAAAGATTAAATACTAGTCTAGAATAATATATCCAGTATGTGTCAGACACTGGACCAATACCAAATTTTCCTCTCTGTCCACTGTCATCTTGCTTCTAATGTTTACTGACATCTATTGAAAAACTCAACTCTCATTTTGCTCAAGTTAACAAATGCAAGGGGATAATACATCTATTTAAGTCAATCAACAAGCATTTATTAAGTGCTTACTGTGCTAAGCCTTCAAGAAGCTCACATTCTAATGGGAGGAGACAATATGCAAACAAATATGTAAGAACCTGTAAGATACACACAAGGTAAACTGAAAGTAATCTTAGAAGGGATTCATTAGCATTAAGGGAAGCCAGGATAGCCTTTTGTTGAGGTAATTTTAGCTGAGACCAGAAGAAAGTAAGGTGAGCCAAGAGGGGAGAGACAATAGGGAGGGCCTTCTAGGCATGGAGGACAGCCAGAGATAATGCACAGAGGTGGGAAACAGAACGTTTTATAGGAGGCATAGTAAGGCTAGTGTCACTAGATCTCAGAATACTTAGAGGGTAGTAAAGTGTAAGAAGCCTGAAAAAGCTAGAAGAGCCTGGCTTATGAAAGGCTTTAAAAGTCAGTCTGATCCTTGAGGTAACAGTATTAACTAAATTCTTCATTAACAATCTTCCCCCCAACTAACAGAAGGCTAGGGCAGCTAGGTGGCACAGTGGATAGAGCGCTGGGTCAGGGGTCAGAAAAACTTAAGTTCACATCCGACTTCAGACACTTGCTAGCTATGTGACCCTAGGCAAATCACATAACCCTGCTTGCCTCAGTTTCCTCATCTGTAAAATGATCTGGAGAAGGAAATGGCAAACCACTGCAGTATCTTTGCCAAGAAAACCCCAAATAGGGTCATGATAAGTCAGACACAACTAAAATGATTCAACAATGAGAAAAAGTCAATCATCATTCCTCTCAAACTCTGATCTGAGTGAAACATCTAAGAGATGTCAGTTAGTCAACAAGCATTTGAGTGCTTAGCATGTTCCGAGGACACAAAAAACAGCCCCTGCTCACCATCTGTCCCCTGCATTAAAATGTGAGCTCACAGTCTAAGGGGGGAAACACAAAAGAAGAAATGGACTAGCTCAGGAAAGAGCACATGTATAGAAGTAGACTGGTAATGGAGAGTTGTAATAATACCAGTATCTTCTGGAGTTTTCTGTTTGCCAAAAATAGTGTAGTTATTATCTTTTGTACTTACCTTAGTGATATTTTACCCTTCCAAATGAAAGGGAAATTTTATTCTGGAACTGACACTCAACATGGCAAGGACCTTGTTTCTGGAGGAGAAATTATAGAAACCTTGGGGTGGGGAAATACTATTCCCCAATAATGTTTAAGGGAAAAAAGGAGAGGAAGGGTGGATATAGTTCAATACATACTCTAGAATTTTAGGAGAGTAGATTTTAAAGGATTCAGAGGACTGACATGAAAGATTCCAAGGGCTAAAATTCCATAGTGGAACAGCACAGAAGGGATGAAAAATTCTTAAGAACCAAATTCTGAAGACACATAAAGAAAAAATTCCTATTAAAAAAAAGGAAGTTCTCTCAAGTAACCAAAGTGGAGGCACAGAACTCAAACACCTGAGATCTTTTAAAGATAATGCACAAAAGAATGAAACAAGCAGAAGAGAGGATATATAAAATCAAGACATAGTACTGAAAGCATAGTTAGGAGAACCAAGGAAATATTTAATGAGCTGCACAGCCAGTAAAGATAAGTAATACTGCTGCTCAAGGTGCTAAGGAGCCTATCTGACAGAGAAGGCAGCATTGTTTGATTCTTAGTTTGTATGATTTTTTTTCTCTGCAAAGGAGAATGACCTTTGGGAAAGGACAGAACAAAAATGGCTAAAGGGGAGGAAGAGGGTGATCCAAGACACGTAAGGGGATAGGAAGAGATCACTAAGCTGGTTTAGTCATCTCTCTCAGATTATCTACATGCTCAAGAAATGAAAAAACTAGGGGAAGTAATTGTTGAACCAAGAAAAATCAAGAGTAGGAGATTTGCCACCACAACTGGAAATTTACAAATGCCCTGATATTCAAAATAAGAGAAAAACAGCCAACACTGTTTCAGGAACAAGTCATATGAGACTTTGGTTTCCTGGGTCTCTCTGAAGGGCCCAAGCTCAGCAAAACAACGTCCAATTACTCTGCTGTAGCTTTCACATACATTATAAGCAAAAAGATAAGAATCATGTAGGGTCTAAGAATATAGACATCTGGTGGCGTATCTTCCAAGAGAGGTTTTTACCTCCCCACAATGAAAGTATATATCTACAATGGACTCAAGAAAAAACTGACAAGTGACCATCTACCCTAACAAACATTTTATCACAGTATTAAAAATAAATTTTAAAATACAGGATTTGACTGAAATAGAATAGTGGTGAAAATAGTGGTAAGAGTACAAGGAGATGAAGAAGTGAATATGGTTGCTCAATTTTTCTGGGATGCCGACACAGAAAACACTCGTGATGTTTTTACGAATATTCTGTGTTGCAGCTGTATTTGGTTACTCCTACCATTTTCATTCTTTAAAGAGCAGGGCAAAGAACAAATGATGAAGAAATGTGAATTAGTTATATTCCTGGTTGGTAATTCAACAAACAAGCATCTGTGCCTAAGTCTTTAAAATAAAGATTGGTTCAGAGTTTGCTAACTAGACATTATAAGAGAAGCTAAGTAATATGAGCCCATCTGGGAATCTTATGAATAGATATTATCTACTTATTTTACCTTAGACAAAGTACCAGTTTTCAAAGAATGGTAAGGTAACAATGATTCAGTCATCCTACAAAGAATAGTAACAATGATATCAACTTCTCTGGTTATTTGTTGCGGTCACCTACAAGCCTCAGAGTAGCTTCCTCCTTTTTCAAGGATCATAGGAATATAGGATCCTAGCTCTAGAGGTGGAAAAGACCACAGAAATCCTCGGTCCTGACCTGTTCATTTTAAAGATGAGGAAACTGAAGCCCAGGAAGGTTAAGTAACTTCCCCAACCTCATACAGCTGGTAAGCATGAGAAGCAGGATTTAAAGCCATGTCTTCTGGATTGAATCAAGTGTTCGTTTCACTGTACTAGGTTCCCTCCTAAAAAAAGTTCAGTACCTGTGCTTAATCTTCCTTTAACCTCAACCCTTGCCCTTCTACTTGAGGACTATGATATCTACACTAATGTGGACATAATGTCCCTTTAAATATCCTGGTACCCCCAATTTGTCACTCTTCAACTGCAATGACCTACTTCCCTTTCACCTTATCTCAGCTATCCCCAGATACAACAAATAATACCATCACTTCATGGTATAAGCTTCTGATATTCTCTTCTCTTACCGTTCATCTCTCCCACTGTTTTACTTCCCAAATTTATGTATCCTTATCTCCACCTTTAGTCTCAACACCATCTTGATACTTTCTCCCTTCTCATCCTTAGTATAGGCTCACTTTCTTGCCATCACATTTTGGACAAGTTAAACTATATATTATCCTCCATTCTTGAATCCCTTGCTCTTCTGTTCTTCCACCTTTCATGTCTGCCCATCCTCAACCCTAAGGCATCCCACCACTATTGTTGCCACCGCTGCCACCAGCACCAGCACCGCCACCAGGACCACTTACTTTTTCTGCTCTTACTTCTTGGGTGGCTGATACTGTTAGAGAAGTAGTCAACCACAATGACCAAATCCAATACAAATTAATGCAGTATCTAATATTAGTAGACTCCTTGCTATTACAGGCCAATCCTTTTACTCTACCCTGAATCATGTTCTCCCTACAAGGACTTCTGAATCTTGTCCCCTTCCTCAAGCTCCAAGACCACTTCTCTTCTCCTTGCCAATACTAATCCCTCTAATTCGTGTCTTTGATTTCATCTCCTCCAAGAAACTTCCCTAATTGATCATTTGGGATCATTTCCTCCCATGTCACAAATATCATCTAACTGGCTCATTCCCCAATACCTAAAGACAATCTCAAGATTCATTCATCCTTAATAAAGTCTTCATTTGCCTATGCCTTCCATTCACCTTACTGTCCTATATCTGTCCTCCACTCACTCCAGATCCTACAAAGAGTTGTCTATACTCAATGTCTCTACCTCTTCACTTCTCAACCCCTGGCTTTGGAACCCTCCACTATATTGAAACTGCTCTCTCAAAAGTTAATAATGATCTCAACTACCAAATACAATGGTGTTTTCTCAGTCTTCTTCCTTTTAAGTAGTCTGCTGCATTTGACACAACCAACCAGCCCTTCCTCCCTGGTCTTTCCTCCTCTAGCTTCCATAAATGGTTCATAAGATCATAAATATACAGTTACAAAGCATGTTAGAGATAAAGAGGCCAAAACCCTCATTTTATGGATGAGGAACCTGAGGAGGTACAAGAGGAGGTAAAGTCACTAGCCCTGCGTTGTTGCTGTTTGTTCTTCATTTTCAGAGGACTAATGACACCACAAGTGATGTCCTGACTTGCTTATGAATTGGATTTAAGTGAGGCAGAGCTGCACAAAGTTGTAGACTTCATTCTGTCTTCTAAGTCATTGAAGTCTAGTGGTAAGACAGAAGTCAGGGAGACCGAAAATGGCCCAGGATGTAGTGGATAATATTGTCATCTTCAATGTCTGATCAAGCTCTAAGCACTCTACAATAATTGTTTCTGCTACCTGGAACATTGTCATTGGAACAAATTGTTCTCATTCTCCCATTCTGCCAGGGGAAGTCTTCACAGGTTTAGGGTAGACATTCTTCTAACTCACCCACTCGTCTGAAGCCTATCAGTTACCCTCAATTTGGTTTTGCCCATCTGCTGAGATGATTTACTGGGGTGTGGTCACTGTGCAAATTATAGCTTCTTGGAGCCACTGGTGAGAGTTGAGCTTCAGGTGAAAAGAGCAGCCTGGAAAAGGGTTCAGCAAGCCCCCATACCAGAGGTGTTAGTTCTCTTTAAACAACCCATACACCCCTGGATTACACAGACAGTAAACAGTAAAACCATAACTCAACCCAAATCCAGTGTTCTTTCTTCTCTTAATGAGATAATACTTACAAAGTACTTATCAAATGCTTGGAACATAGTAGGTACTGACTATAGGTGTATTCCCTCCTTTCTAAACCCATTCTTTCTCAGTCTTCTCTGTTGAATCATCACAAATCTCTCACCTCCTATTCACAGATGTCTCCCAAGGTCTGTCCTAAGCTTGGTTTTTTCTTTTTTAACTTTCTCCCCTTCCACTATCTTATCAATTCCCATGAGTTAAGTATGATCTCTATGCTGCCTCTCGGGAACTCTAGTACCACATTTCCAACTGCTTCCTGGACACCTCCACCTAGATATCATATTCTATCAATATCTCAAACTAAATTTGTCTGAAAACAAACTCATTATATTCCTCCTTAAGCCTTCTCTTTTTACAAACTTCCCTATTTTCATGGAAGGTACTACCACCAATTTTCCAATTACTCAGGCTAATAATAACTAGTGTTATCTTTGACTCCTATCTTTTCTCACCCAATACCATCTCTTCCCCCAGTCAAGCAGTTGCTAAATCCTATTCCTTCTTTTGCTTTCTTCTCCATTGCTACCACCCTAGTTTGAGGGCCCATCTCCTCTGGCCAGAACTATTACTGTCTCCAGTTTCTCCCCATCACCAATCTTTCCTTCACAAAGCAGCAGTTCCTTATTGTTTATTAAATAAAATACAACTCCATTAGCAGCAACCTATACTTATTTCATTTTACTCCACTTTACATATTATACATTCCAGTCAAATTAGAATACTAAGTGTTCTCTATACTTGATATTCTATCTCTTGTCGTCATGTAGTCACACAAGCTGTGGCCCATGTTTGAAAATGTACCATTCACCTTCATCTCTGCTTTTCAAAATTCTATCTTCCTTTGAGGTCCAGCTCAAGTGCTATCTCATCTACAAAACCTTTTCATATCCTCAACATCACACCCCACTCTCAATCATTAACATTTTCTCTCTCCTCAAATGACCTTGTATTAACTTATGTTTTCATAGGTTGTACTCCTCCAATTCAAACCCTACTAAAATATAAACTCCCTAAGGGAAGACTTTTTGTATCTCTAGTCTAGAAAAGTACCTATTTTGCACTTAATGTTTGTTCAATTTAACTGAAATATTGATGGTCAACAAAATGGAATTCAGCTATTGTTGCTGAGTAAAAGATGTATAAGTTTATAACTAATTTTCTGAGTCACTGATTCCTCAAAAAGGTAAAACATAAGGAGAGAAACCAGTGTAACTCCAAAGCAAGTGCCTCACTGGAAGGAGTTCTTAAATACAAAACAATTACCACTCTTAACAAGGCCACCCTGGACAAGACAATCCTCATTTTCCAAAACAAGCTAGAAGAGGGCAGTGAAAAGAACCCTAGTTAGTAATTTAAATTGTTTAGCTACAAATGGCTTTCAAAATTAATAAAAAATATAGTCAAAATCAGGCAAATACTAATATATTCAGAGTATAACATAATCAAACCAGTTTTCTTTATCTTTTCAATAGAAGTTTTGGGTTAAATTATTATAGAAAAGCCATTATATTGAGCAAAACTCCTGAGCCTAGTAGCTCTTAAGAGTTAAATTTGAAATTTAATGGAGATGTCATCCTTTACTCATCTCACTAATCCTGAGCATCTAAAACCTCTTTAAACATTTACTGTTTTATAAACATCTCTCTTATGCATGGAAGAGGGTGTGCAACCTTGATTATTTCCTTAGTCTGTATACCTGGGTTAGACCTACACTTTCATAATCCTCTGGATTTATTCCTAGTGAAGTGAATCCTACTAATCCCAAATGACCCCTCCAGATTCCAAAATATGCATGCTCTGTTAAGAACTTTTTCTCCTAAATGAATCTTAAAGATTACCCAACTGGCAAACCCTCTGTCCAACATGAATGCTTACCTGTGGGGTCATAGTGGAAGGATCTGGTTGAGGGGCTGGCTGTTCAGCGCTTGTGTTCTTGGCACCACTTTCCAGTGGCTCTTGCTGGGCAGTTGTACTGGTACCCGAAGGGCTGGGTTGTGGTGGAGCCAGCTGTGATTTGGTATGGGACTGAGACGAGTGGGAAGGAGATGACTGGGACTGAGGCAAGTAAGCCTGGGAATGGGGCAAGTAAGACTGAGAGGAGCTGGAGTAGGAAGAGGAAGACTGGGAAGGTGCAATGTAGGACTGGGGTGGAGACTGGGAAGGGGATGGTTGAGCTGGTGGCAGGTAGGACTGGGATGAGGACTGGGGGAAATAAGAGGGCGGGGGTTGACTGTAGGTTTGGGATGGGGGGATGTAGGAACCGGGGGGCACTGGGGGAGACTCGGGAGGTGAATCCAGCTCCATGGGTACTGGGCCAGGGGGCCCCTCTCGGTGCTGTTGCTGGAGCATCTGATGCTTGTACTGCTGCTGCTTCTGATAGCTTAGGACTGGCCCCGGCGGCGGGGGCATCGGCGGCGGCGGCGGCTGCCAGTCCCCGTAGCCCCCGCCGGGCATGACCGGAGGGGGCGGCAGGGGGGGCGGGGGGAGGTGATGGGGCTGGAGGACGCACTGCATCTGCTTCTGGTGCATCTGCTGCAGCTGCTGGAGCTGCGCCAAGTGCTGCTCGCGGAAGCTCAGGAAGCCCGAGGAGGCAGGGGCCGCCGGCGCCGCCGCGCTCGAGTAGCCGCCGGGCCCCGGGGAGGCCTCGGGGAGTCCCACGGGCGGGGGCGGCGGAGGGACCGGGGGCGGCGGGTAATGGCTGGCCCCGCCATACCGGCCCCAAGTCGGATACATGTCGGAGTAGGCGGCAGAGCGATTCCCGGCGCCGTTACTCGTCACAACCGACCCAGAGGGCTGCAGCCGCCGCTACAGCCGGAACTCGCGGCGTCTCCAGGCCCCGGAGCGTGTAAACGGAGCGCGCAAGTGCGCAGGCGCGAACGCCTTCGCCCGCGACTGCAGAGACGAAGGCAGGGGCGGGGTATAACACAGTGCGCTTGCGCAGTGACCATCGAGAGGAGAACAAAGGCAACATAGAGCGGCCTTGTCGTGTATTGACTCATGGTTGCCATCTTCCTTCAGTCCCGGAAATTGTCTCCGGCTGTGGAACGTTGCCATAGAATCACAGACTGGTTACAACACCATGTTACCCTGGAAGATGTGATCGGTGTCGCAAGATCAAAGGTCAAGAGTTGGTAGGAACTATGGACGTCATCTCATCTGCATCTCACCTTTTTGCAGATGAGGAAGCTGAGACCCAAATGTCCAAGGACCCTCTATGTAGCGAAAGCCTGGCTTTCATGCCTCTCCGCAATCGGTCGCAAGCTGCCTTTCCAACCTCATCTCCCACAACCGATCTAGGGAAAATTAGAACGAGAGATTCAGAATTGAAAGGAAATGAGCCTTCTAGACCACCCCATTTCCATTTTTTTTTAAACAGATGAAATGAATGTGAATGGTTCCTCGTGTTTTACAGCAGGTCTTAACCTAGGGTTAAAAAAAAAATTCACAACTGTATTCCAACGTGATTGGTTTCTTGTGTACTTTTATTCTGTGGATTTAAAAACATAATTCTGAGAAGGGGCTTTACCACACTACCAAAGGAGTTCAGGAGGGGGAAAAAAATCTATTTAAGAAGCAACCTCTGCTTAGGAACTTCACAGGGGAACACAGAAACAGCAGTGTTGATACTACCCATGCTAAGTTAAATATACACTTTTTTTTAAATTAAGGTATATGTTATAGAGTTTCACAGTGTTATATATAACCTTTCTGTTTATTTTTCCTTCTATGTGGAAGTGTTTATATTTGTTGGTACTTGTCAAGGTTATCATTTTTTTTTTAAAATTTTAAAAAGAAGATACTCCACTTTATGCAGTCAGCTGCATCTTCTCTACAATTCAGTTTCCTTAGTCAGGCATTCAATGCCCTGTGCAATCTGACTTGACCTATCTTTCCCACCTTATTTCTTGTACCTTCCCTAAAAAACCCCACCCCACCCAACATGAATTCTTAACAATCCTCTGTTCCTTCAAAACTGTAAAATAAATGAGGTAGTTCAACTAAAGAACAAGGAGTCCAAAGTCCTTTGCAGCTCTAAATCCTTTCATTCCTTCCCATGACATGCTCATTCTCATCTTTCTGTATTTGTTTGTACTGATTCCTTGGCCTAGAATACCACCTTATCTATATGCCTCTTATCTATATCCTCCCCTTTTCTATAAAGACCCTATGAATATTCCACCTGCTTCAGGAAATTTCCTTTGACAATGTGAAGCCATGTCTTTTTTTCTCTGAATTCCAATAGCACTTATGGCATGAACCATACCATCTATCATTTTCTTCTATGCTTTTTACACTTCTTTGTTCTGTGTGTGTTATTCTCATTTTATCAACCAAACTGTAATCTGAGGGCAAGGAATGTGTTCTTTTCTTATTCCCCTCAATGGTAGCACAGAAATAAGAGACATCAGGTAACCAATAGATGTGACCATTTGAAAATAGGGACAATAACTGTCACAGACCATCTCTCTGAGGAAATGAGTTACCAGAGGAACACATGTGTTTGGGACTTGGGAACAGGAAAGTCAAGGTACAGCTGAGATCTGTCGCATCTTCCTCCTCCTACAGTATCTAGATGACATTACCTGGCAGAGCTAGCCCAGAGCCAAATCATTCAGTTAATCATCAGTCAATGAGAATTTAGTAACCAACTACTATGTGCTTACTAGGGGTATAAAAAAAAAAAATGAAAGTCTTCCCCCTCCCCCTCCCAAATTTACAGTCTATCTGAGAAACATGCTCTAGTATAAATAAATTTGTGATATACATAAAGAAAAAATGAAGTTATTTTTTGCAGAAGTACTCATAACTTGTGATCAGGAAAGGACTCGTATATGAAGTGGCATTTGAGCTAAACTTTGAAAGGAACTAGAGATTCTAAAAGGCAGAGGTGAGAAGAAATCCATTCTAGATATAGGGGATAGCCTCTGCAAAGGCACAGAGACTGGAAATAACTTGTTTTAAAGAAATAGCAAGTACCTATTTAGACACATCAAGCTGGATGTCCAGTAGACATCTTAAATTCAGCATGTCCAAAACTGAATTCATCTTTCCCCTTAAACCTTCTCTATGCTGAGATATGTGAATACACATTATAATGTGTATTATGCAAGGATACAGGACAGGGGTCTGCCTCAAAAGAACTGGACCACTCAAGCCTTCTTTCAGTCCAAGTATTGAGTTTATTATGATTCTGGGTGGGCAGGCAATATTTCTAGTGAGTTTGTGACACCAGTACAAGTGGGTCAGATTTTTAAGGAATCTGTACATTTGATGCAAATGGACTGATATTTTCATACAGAAAGATTATGGGGAGATCTGGATAGAATTAAGGAGTGGCAAGTAAACTAATGAAATAATCCAGGTGGGCTGGGGTGGGCCAGATCCCTTGGGCAGCACAAGTGATCTGGGCTATTGAAATATATGGGAAAATTCCAGGACTGGGTTGCTTTCCAAGCCATGATGTTATACTTTTAGGGGTTCAGATCCCATCCCCATTACCTCCTTCCTACCTCCCTTGAGGGACTGGGAAAATGGTATTACCCTTTACATTAACAGGGAAGGTAAGAGGTAGGGGGATTTTGGGGGGAAAATGAATTCAGTTTTGGACGTGTTGAAATTCAGATGTCTACTGGATATCCAGTTTGATATGTCTGGAGATGTACTGGGTATTTCTTACACAGAACAGTTATTTCCAGAGATGGTAGAGACTGAAACAAGGGCACTAGTTTGGAGAGTAGTACAATAGTCCAGACTAGGGGTAATGAGAACTTACACTAGGATGATGAATATGGTGGTAGAAAAGGGGACAGATTCAGAGATGTGCAAGTAGAATTGACATCTCATCCACAGGAACAGATGGAGAGACCAAAGCCCGGTGCCTTTGGCCTTTTGCCCTAAAACACCATCCTGTGGAAATGATCACTATTACATCTCAATTGTCACCCACCACTACCCCTATGGTTAGCAAACTCCAACTACCTGTTACTCTCCCTTGGTGACCTGTTGTTCAGTTGTGCTCAACTATTTGTGACCCTGTTTGGAGTTTTTTTGGCAAAGATACTCCAGCTCATTTTACAGATGAGGAAACTGAGTTAAGTGTTAGATTTAAGTGACTTGTCCAGGGTCACATAGCTAATAAGTGTCTAAACCCACATTTGCACTCAGGAAGATGAATCTTCTTGACTCCAGGCCCGGCACTCTATCTACCATACTACCTAGCTACCTCTCTTGGCTACCTAAGTGTATAATTTCCAGTCCTCACGTCTTATTCCTCTATCTCTAGCCCCAGCTTGTGTCCCATTCCAACTCTATTCATCCTTTCCCCTACGCCTTCTGGAAGGTCCTTTTCCAAAAAGAAGCAAATTTACGTTTTGTTCTGGATCTCTTTCTTTCATACTCCTTCCATGTACTTGTTCTCATTGAAATCTGACTTCCTCCAGATGACCCTGTATCTCTGACATTCTCTCCACCACTTCTATGTTCATTCATATTCTCCCCCTACAGCATCTACACTGGTCCTTGAGGGTACTGTTACTCCTTAGGGATACTTCCAGACACTCTGCTTACTGCTATCACTCAGCAGCCTCTCCACCTTGGAAATTCATTCTATTTAAATTTATCACTTGATATAGATCATGATGGCTACTGTCTACCCACTCCCAAGTCATCTTCGTTTCTTCCTTCCTTCCTTCCTTCCTTCCTTCCTTCCTTCCTTCCTTTTTTCCTTCCTTCCTTCCTTCTTTCCTTCCTTTCTTCCTTTCTTCCTTCCTTCCTTCCTTCCTTCCTTCCTTCTTTCCTTCCTTCCTTCCTTCCTTCCTTCCTTCCTTCCTTCCTTCCTTCCTTCCTTCCTTCCTTCCTTCCTTCCTTTTCTTTCTTTCTGCATTTTTTTCCTGAGACTTGATTTTCCCTATCTGTCCAAAGCTGAAAATACTACTATGACTTCTCACAGGTATGATTCTACTATTGATCAGTACTCTCCAGAAGCTTACTGATGCAGCACAATTCTAATTTCACTTCCTTGTCCTAAGTAGGCCTTCTGGGTTAATCTTTATTTTTTTTTAAATTTTTAATCCCAAAAGAGATCATAGAAGTAGGAAAAGTACCCATATGTACGAAAATATTTGTTGCAGCTCTCTTTGTGGTGGCAAAAAACGGGAAACTTAGGGGATGCCCATCAATTGGGGAATGGCTAAACAAGTTACGGTATATGAATGTAATGGAATACTATTATACTATAAGAAATGGGAAGAAGATGGACTTCATAATTACCTGGAGAGGCTTATACGAATTGATGCTAAGTGAGAAGAGCAGAACCAGGAAAAAATTGTACACAGTCAAAGATACATCATATGTGTGATGACCATCCTTGATAAACTGGACTCTTCTCAGCAATGCACAGTTAAAAGACAGCTCTACAGGTCTTAGAATGGAACGAGATATCTACACTCAGAGAAAGATCTAGAAAGACCAGAGCTTAAATGGAGACTGAAGCAACACATGCTATTGTTCTTTTTCATGTCTGGTTTTGTTTCTTTTCTTTTCTTTTCTTTTTCCCATTATTCGCTCCATTGGTTACAGATACAACCAGACTATTGTACAATGTGAAAGTGTTTGCAGATCCCATACATGATTGTACACCACCGTGGTGGGGTGGGGGGGAGAAGGGAGGGAAGAAAATATGAGAGTCAAGTGATTTTGTAACTGAATCTTGTAAACTAAAAGTAAATAAACAAGTCAATAAATTTTAAAAAAAATTTTTTCTTTTTTTTTAATTTAAGTTGCACTTTATTTCTTTTTTTTAACTTTTGTTTATTTTTAGTTTACATCATTCATTGCCACAAGATTTTGAGTTACAAATTTTCTCCCCTACCCACCACTTCAAAACAGTGATCCCACTGTATACCCCTTTCCCCAATCTGTTCTCTCCTATGTCCTCCCCATCACCCCTCTGACTTTCCAGTAGGGCAAGATGGATCTCCCTACCCCAGTGCCTGTATATCTTAATTCCCAGTTGCATGTAATTAATAGTAATAATTATATATATGTATACATATATATATTTTTAACATTTAATTATAGAACTT
>CM053598.1:189720886-189754246 GCA_028646575.1 Pseudocheirus occidentalis
CCCACTCCCCACTTGTTCTATTCTCTACTTTGTCCCTGTCCCTTTACAGAAATGTGTGCTTCTAATAACCCTCCCTCCCAACCTGCCCTCCCCTCTCTATCATCCTCCCTCTAATCTCCTTCCCCCCTACTTTCCTGTAGGCTAAGATATCCAGTTTAGAGTTTATGTTATTCCTTCCCTAAGCCAAATTCAATGAGAGTAAGGTTGACCTATTCCCTTTTGCCTCCCTGCTCTTCCCCTCCATTTTAAGTTATCCCTTGCCTTTTTTATATGAGATGATTAACCCCATTCTGTCTCTCCCTGTCTCCTCTCATTTTATTCCTCTCCCACCTCTCAATTTCACCTTTTAAAATATCATCCCTTTTTATTCAATTGATCCTGTGCCCTCTGTCTATGTACACATATATACACAGACTCACATATGTATTCCTACGCATATATATCCTCCTATACAGACATATGTGTATGTGTAAATGTAAGAATATGAATAGTTTTCAAAAGAACTGCAAACTATCAGGAGATGAAAGAATGCTCCAGAACATTAACAACAAGGGAAATGCAAATCAAAACAATTCTGACACATCTTAACACTCCTCAGAGCAGCAAAATGATAAAAGATGATAAACAGTGAGTGCTGGAGTGGCTGAGAGAGGCCAGGCACACTAAGATACTCTTGGTGAAGCTGTAAAATGGTCTAACCATTCTGAAAAACAATTTGGAATTGTAGGAGAAAAGTCTCTGAACTGTTTCAATCCTTTGACACAATGGTAATTTTGTGACTGGGCACATCTCATGATGGCTGAAGACAGAAAAGGCCGGTCTTATATATATATACCAAAATATTCAAAGTAATAATTTTGTAATGAC
Organism: Pseudocheirus occidentalis; assembly: GCA_028646575.1. Lineage (NCBI taxonomy): Eukaryota > Metazoa > Chordata > Mammalia > Diprotodontia > Pseudocheiridae > Pseudocheirus > Pseudocheirus occidentalis. The sequence continues at coordinate 189,721,754 of CM053598.1, forward strand.
AAAACCCAAAACAAACAAAAATCCAAAAAGTGGGTAGCTGTTAGCGAGGAAACGGTTCAGCAAACTGTGGCATATGAATCTAACAGTATAACTGTACAGTTAAAATAATTTTGAGGAATCCAGAAAAACACTGGAAGGCATATAAGAACTGATAATGAGTAAAATGAGCCTAACTAGTACAATATAGACAATTACTACAAAATGTGAATTAAAACAAAAAAAGCAGCTGAACTCTGATTAATTATAATGAACAATCTTGGTTCCAGAAAAAAAGATGATGAAACAATGTCTCTCCTCTCAGCAGAGGTAGGGAACTATAGCCATGTAATGTGGTGTTGTCGCATTGTCAAAAGTGGTTGGTACATGAGACAGTTTTGCCTAACAGTTTTTGTTACAATAAGGCAGGAAATTACTATAGTAGGAAAAAACAAAGGTATTAAGATAACTTTAAAAAAAGCACAACTATGGGAGGGTATAAGAATCACCATCCATGGGATCATCCTCAAAGGTTAATGAGAAAACGGAAACTTCCCTATAGTTATCTATTTTATTTATTATATCAATAATTTCTATAGTCCAATCCTTCAAGAACTTCCATGATTTCATCAATATGGGTATACCCTCTACTGACATAAATAGCAGCACCTCCACACTACATAGCAAAGCATTTCACTGCATTTCTGTGACCAAAAAACCCCCTAAAAACCTGCTGGTCAAACTTTCTGGTGATAACTCAGCACTTAGCCTCGTTAGGCCCATAAATGAAGCAAGTTCAACTTGGTAGGCTCTGGCAGAGCTTATGTCCCACAAAAAGCCAAGGTCTTTTCTTTAGCATGACATTACCAATAAAAACTTATGCACAAAAATAGCATAGATCTTCTCCATGACATGTCTGAGAAGAAAATATAGGAAAAGCATGGGAAGAGGATGGCTTAAGTGTCAAACAGATATTTATGAAATATTAAAAGAATCAGATGAAGGCCTTCAAGCATAAGGTAGATCCTATATGAAGGATTTATGAAATGACAGTATGAATCACATATTGTTATGGTACTGATGGTCTGCAATCAGTACCTGTGGAAGGATTATTTGCACAGATCTGTAGAGTCAGAGTGGTATGGTAGATATCACATGGCATATCAATCAATAAACATTTACTATATGAACAGTATGAAATACGAAGTGAGGTCCATGACTTATTGAAAAGAGAACAGACTATAACATACTAACAGTTCAATGATTTCCAATTAGAAAACTCAATAGAATTTATAAAATATTATATATTGATATCTGATGCTCTAGAGCAGGCCTGAACAACTTGTGGCCCATGAAAAATGAAGAGAAAAACATCCTTTGTATCTGGCATGCCACAAGTTATGTAGGCCTGCTCTAGAGGCACTGGGAAATTCTGAAGCAACTTCTGGAAAGAGAAGTTATATCCAGATACTTTTGGATTAAGTGCCTTTACTCTATGTCAATTCCCTGAAAATTAATAGTTGTGATAGTAATTAAATATAGACATAAGCTCTTAGGTTAATAAGAATTTCTCATCTCACAATCATTTTAGGTAAATGGAACATATTTTAGGGCAGACTGTTTCATTTTTGTCTTTTTATTCCCAGCACCTGGCACACAGTAGGTGTTTTGTTAAGTGCTCATTGATTAATTTATGTTATAGAAAAAGTCTTATTCCAAGGACAATACTCACACTTGGCATACAGGCAATCCATCATTGACTGCACCAAGTCCAATTTGGCTTTGATGGAGAAGTTGATAAAGTTGGTATCAACCAAGATGTAGTAAGGGGGTCCCAACTGTGTGTTATATTGGAAAAACAAGCAGGACGGGTGCTGGGGACTAAAAGACAAGAATATAAATTAATTTAAAATGATTTTTACTCAGTACCAACAACACACTTGATAACAATTAAAGTCCTTTGTTAAGAGAAGGACTTTGAAGTCTGAAGAGGCATGTTTTAGGAAGAAGCACATTAACCAAGTGAAAGGAACTATGAGGCTTAAATTCTTTTCCCTATTCTTTCTATAAAGAGAAAGAACTTGGACAGCAAATGGAATAATGGGCAATGATGAGGATGGAGAGGTGGGCTGAAGGCCAGGTTGTGAAGGACTTTAGGAGGAGCTTATGTTGGATCCCAGATGCTACAGGGAGTCCCTGGGGGAGTGACAACGGCAGGAAAAACACTTCGGCAGCTGTGAGGAACATGGATCAGAATGGGACAAGATTTGAGGCAGAAAGACCAAGGAAAAGGATATTGCCACAGGCAACAGGTGATTAAGGCCAGAACTAGGGTGATGACCAGGTGAGTCAAAAGAAAGGAATGGACATAAGGACACGTTACTGTGCTGGAAATGACAAGATCTGGCAATCGATGGTACATGTGGGGTGACTATATGAATAAGGAATCAAGGATTATGCTCAGGTTGACGCCTGGGTACCATAAGAAAAATAGGGAAGGGGCGGCTAGGTGGCACAGTGAGTAGAGCACCGGCCCTGGAGTCAGGAGTACCTGAGTTCAAATCCGGTCTCAGACACTTAACACAAAAACTAGCCGTGTGACCTTGGGCAAGTCACTTAACCCCAACTGCCCTCCAAAAAAAAAAAAAAAAAAAAAAAAAGAAAAATAGGGAAGATGCAAAGTGGGATGGGTTTTTTTGGGAAAGATAATGAGTTCAGATTTGAATATTCCAAGTTTGAGAAGGTTATAAGACGTCTAGTTTAAAATACCCCAATAAAGAATTGGAAGCAGAGGACTGGTGCTTAGAAGAGAGATGGAAAAAGACTGGGTAAATGAACCAGTAAACAAGACTGATATGATCAGACAGGTAGGAAGAGAACAAAGAGAGAACAGCATTATAAAAACTTAGAGAGAAAAGTTAAGTATATCAAACATGGCTGAGAAATCCAGAAAGATGAGGACTAGGAAAAGGCCATTAGATCTGGCAATTAATAGATCCTGGGTAACTTTGGAGACAGCAATTTAACTAGAAACCACATTGCAAAAGATTTAGAAGAGTCAGGGAAATTAGAAGCAATGGGGATAGACTGCTTTTTTCCAAGAGGTTGGCTATGAAAGGGAAGAGAGATATTTGCCTGAAAGGGTAATAGAGTCTAAGAGAATTTTTTTAAGTAAAGGAGACTTGGATATGTTTGTGAACAGCAGAAATGGAAGGGATGATTATGGAGGAAATATATTTGAAAAGATGGGAAGGAATGGGAGCAAGGACACGAAGAAGGGTTGGTCTTGATGATAGGAGACCTTTTTTTATCAGAAGTAGAATATAGGTGAGATTAAAGGGGTTTCACAGATAGAAAGGGAGATGGGGCAGCTTATGGCAAAAGGTCTCAGTACAAAATGAGATGACATCCTCAACAAAGAGAGAAAGAGAATGATGAAGGAGGCTTGAGGAGGGAAGAGAAAGCCTGAAACAATGTCTATCCTGAGTGGAATATTGAATCAGTTAGTAAGGAGTAAAAAGACTGTCTTATTGAATGAGGGTTAAGTTGAGATTAGATAATTTGTAGTGGATCAGTCAGCTAGATCGCATGACTTTCTCCAGATCTGTTTAGCACAGTGGTTCTCGACCTTCCTAACGCTGCAACCTTTTAATACTCATATGTGGGCGTATCTGCATGTGGGTGTACTTGCCTGGAGGCAGACAGAGGAGCCGCTTCTTGGTTCCTAAGACCATCAAAAATATGTTTTCCGATGATCTTAGGTAACCCCTGTGAAAGAGTTGTTGGACCCCCAAAGGGGGCGTGACCCACAGGTTGAGAACCGCTAGCTTAGCAGGATATGAGCAGGAATGAAGTAGATGCTGGGTGTAATACAAGATCAGGGTTTGGAAAATGATGTCAACAGGATCTGGGGCAAAGTAAAGTATGAATTTGTTAAATGTAGTGTGGAAATTAAGGAGGGGAGAAAGTGAAGTTTGAGCAGGGGGAGAAAGTGAAGTTAGAGCAGAGGGGAAAACCTGGGAGTATATTGAAGGATGGGAGATTGGAGGTCCCCATGTGGACAAAAATAGGGTTAGGAATATGGCATAGGGAGAAATGAAATGATTGGAGGTTATGATATAATAAAAAGATTTTGAGAGTTTTTGATTATTGAACTGAAACACTTGTTGGAAAGATCAAGGGTGTGACTATCCTTGTGTGTAGCTGAAGTAGAAAAAGACTGAGGGATTGGGAAGACTGGGGTATGTGAGAACATCAACATAAATTTGAACAGACTGATGGTGGTAATGGGAGCCTGGAAATAGAAGTGACGAGCAAAGAGCATTCCTACTGACTCTCAAAGACCAGTACACAAGGGTAAAGTACAGCAGTCCCTTAGTATAAAGGTAGGAGTTGGGATGAAGAGGAAGACTGTGAGCCAAGTACTTTGAGAAATACATGAGAATGTATTGGGCACTGGTAGATAATTGCTACTAAGATTTTAGCTGGGTCATAAATTTGAATGAGCTGTTGGTGGTAAAGTGAGAGTCTGGAACTGGAAGTGAGGAACAAAGAATATTCCAATTCACCCTCAAGGACCAGAATGTAAGAGGAGTATGAAATAAAGTTCAGGAAATGATAGAGAGAATGGCTAGGAATGCACTACCAGCTGGGAGAAGCCAGGTGTCTTAATACAAGAAGATTGAAGGAACCTGAGAGGAAGAGGTTTAAAATATGTTAACTATATATTGTACATATTGTTCCAGAGGGCATTGTGGAAGTGGACATGTGAAAATACTAAGTAGAACTTTGGATTTTCTTTAATACTTACACTTCTCTTTCTTTGAGAGCACTGGGATCTTTCTTCTCTTTCTTTTTTGGTTTTAATCGATCTTTTTCTTTTCTAATACAATAAAAAATAAATTTAGAAATAACATCACAGTGAAAAGAATCTTTATTAAATAAATAAGTACAGCCTACTCTTAATTACTTTCATTAATGTATAAGAATAATGACTCAGGTAAACTAACTTTGTTTGGCTTATGGTATCAGTAAAATCTGTTCCCTGAAGGCACAGTGAGAGCTAGTCTAATAATATAGTAGAGGTTAGGAGATTAGCCTACGGAGATATTTTAATATCCTGAGATTAAAAACATGTAGAAATTTTAATTTATACCTGGTTAAACACAAAGTAATGGTGGTTCACAAAGAGATGAATACTTTTCTCTCTCAGTCAACAGCTTCTTTATCAAGGATTAAAATCTACATTTAGATAATGAATCATTACAACAAACATTTTCCCAAACTTTATAAGAATAGGTTAGAGTTAATGTTGGCTGATGAAGGCAGGAATAGAAGAGAAAAAGCCCAAACACTGTCAGTGGCATATTTTGGATCTGGCACTTCTTTTACCTAAAGCATAACATTTTTAGTTCACATACAGATAAAAAGAAAGTAGATGAGCCAAACATTTTTCCAAATATGAACAAATGTATTAAGAGTTGGTAAAGCCTGATGAATATAAGAAAGGGAAAAATTCTTTCCTAATATTGTCAACTGCACATTTCCCAGAAGAGTATGCTATTCTAGGAGTATAACAATTTAAAATAACATGCACTATTCAGCTCACCTAGCCTCTTCCTCTCCCACACCCCCAAACTATTGGCTGCCTAAGTGTAAGACCCCATCCGTCTCTTTTCCTATTCTCTATCCATTTGTCTCAACTGTTATTCTTTTGTGACTGACGCAGGGAAACCACACAAAATGTTTTTGGCAACAGTATCATACAATTAGCTTCTGGACCCAAAATAAATTATTGGCCCAATCTAGCAGCAGAGATTGAACTCAGCCAAGTCTTCTAGACTCCAAGGTCTGTCCTCTTATCTATTCTGCCATACTGCCTCTCTATATTATGATAAATGTTCCCAAATGGTTCTGAGTCTAGTAACCGAAATGAAGCTACAAGGATGTCAAAAGTTAATTTTTAAAAAACTAATTACATCCAATTACTGAGATCAGTTACATGACAAGCAAGCCGACACAGAATAATTCTCGTAAAGAAAAGATTTTTAAAATTAAAGTTTACTTTCAGATCTGCATTTTTCTTCCCCCTCCCCCTAAATTCAGAGGTTTCTTTAAATTTACGTCATATTTCAAAACAAGCAACGCCTAACCAGGAATCCAGGGACCAAACCTCTGCAAGGAAATTACGCCTCTCTCCTCTACTTGCATCTGCTTTAGGACAGTAGCTGCTTTAGGCCACTCACAATCTCTCATCTCGTAAACTAAGCATTCTCTTCATGGTCGCGTATTTCCTCTCTTTCTTTTGTTTCCCCTGAAAATAATAGACACCTTTGAGTTAATAGCCATAGCTCTGTCCCGATATTTCCCCAACGGCCTTCACCAAATACTCTGAGCCTATCCAAGACGCCCCCCCTAGCCACTCTCCCCCCTCCCTCGCTCCTAGCGGCTAAGCCCGGGGCGAAGCTGACGAGAAAGGAGCATCCTCAGAACCCGGCTCGAGAATTCAACCGTCAAGGGCTAACCCCCGCCTTGGTCAACTTGTTCACTCTCCGGTGAGGAAAAGCTGAGTCCTCGCCAATTCCTTTCCTTCTCTCCCCTTCCCTTCCTTTCCCTTTCCCAGTATCTCACCATCTTCCGAGAAGCCTTCACAGTCTGCGGTCTGAAGAGCGGCGCACACGTTTTGCGTCACTCTCCCCGACTTCCGGCAACGTGAAAGCCCCCGGAACTGGAAGAGCTTCCAATTCCTTGGAAAACGGAAGAGCTGCTCAAGCCGGACCGGTAACGAGACCCGGGAACCGAGGTCTCCGGCGGGCTTGGTGGCCGGTCCGGGGGACTTGGTGCTGGCACCACCCCAAGGTAGTGGGGCGGGGACCTTGTGTCGCTGCAGTCCCCATTCTGGGTAACGTCTCTTTTCTATGGCTTGGATCCCCTTCCAGATCCTGGATCCGTCCAGGATCCCCTAACGAACACGGGGTCGTGGGGAGGTTGGCACGGTGACACGTGCTTGTCGGGACCCTGAAATGTCCTTCGCCTCACAGGCTGAAGCCCCTTGACTTGCCCTGGGATGCTGGACTTGGGTAGATTGATCAGACAGATGAATGCCTTGCATTCTGTAAGGCGCTGTCCCATAAAGGAGAATCAGGGCTTAAGGCTATATTCTGGACAGTGCAGCCTTGGTAAACTGTGGAAGTTGTTGGGCGGGGGCCTTGTTAGTGGTTAAAATAAAACAGCACAAATTAGAAGAACAGCTTTATAGCTTTTACCTTTGAGAAAGAAATCTTATGTGAGTGCATCTGTATTCTATAGGCACATGCTGAAAATAATTTGGACTTTCTGATTTTTATTGGGTCCTTTGAAACTAGTTGCATTTCAGTTTCAGTTGTTACAGTACGTGTATGTGTGCATCCATTCTTGTACATGTGTGTGCATATATACACATATGCATGTGTGCATATATGACTAGAATCCTATAAGCATATTCATATATGGCAAGCAATATATGTGCGTGTGTATATTTATAGTATCCTATATGCACATATCCTATATATAGCCAGCATATAGCTGTATATAGCTAGTATCCTATATATACGTAATCTGTATATAGCTAGTATGTATATGTGTCTAAAATGCATACATACTTAGCGTCCCATGTATGTATATGTGTGTATATGTATGTGGATGCATGTACATGTGTTTATATACACATATATTTATATCAATATTTATCTAGTATCCTGGTGGGGAACTACCAAAAAATTGATTGAAAAAAATTGATTAAATATTCAGGCTGTAGAAAATTCAAGAGAAGTATTGATGTATGTGTGATTTTGATATAGTTATTCTGTAGTAATAGTCTCAGACTTCATTCTATCAAGTCATTGTAGGAAAGTTGAATAGTGACTTTCTGCTACAAAGCAATTATGTTAGTCCAGTGCATTTCTCATTAAAAAAAGTCCTTGAATAAATAAGTGATGTGATTTGATCATCACAGCTCCATTAGGTTAAGTAGCATCACCATTGTTCCAATTTTACAAAAGAGGAAATGGCTTGATGAGTCTGTGACTTCACAGAGGTCAGACAGTTTGTCAGTGTAGGGGTCAAGACTAAAGCCCAGAACTTTTAAGTCCAGTGCCCTCTCTCCTGTGCTGTCTCATTTTTCCCCATTGTATTTACACATTTTGGAAGGCATTGTTATTCATATCTGTCTCCCTTGCGTACAATAAATGATTTAAGGGTAAAATAATTCAGTTATCAAAGCATTTCTGGGTCTTTGCTCCTATTTAATTCTGGCTGCTGCAAAGCCAGAATTTAGCTCTTCACCCACACATGAGTGAAAGCCATGGATGGAGCTTTGGAAGATAATTTTTTTGGGGGGGATTTTTACTTCTGTTATAAAGAAGTGGAGCTTCTGACTGATAAAGAATGTTTTTAGCTAAATCTTTTGGTCTTTTGTATTGCAGTGATCTAAGCACTAGTGGACCTTTGCTTTAATTATTTGTTTTGGAATTTTATCAATAATCTGTGTCAAGGTCAGTAACCTGTAGTTTGACGAATCTCTTTGTGCAGTCAATTAGAAGCTGCTTTAAAATCAGATCAAGCCCCAAAAGATCTTGATTTAATATTTGTGTCCGGAAATTTAGAATTCCTGGAGAATTCTGAAAGTATAGTCGATTACACATATTTTATGCATATTTTTTTCTTTCTCAGAAGGTTCCTATTTGCTTTACTTGATAGAGAAATTTCTGGCAACGATTGAACCATAGTAACCAGGTCATGACTCATCCTTTGAAAAACATTTGTTTTTCTCTATTGAGACCTGATACCATCAGGAGTGGCATACACAGAGGCTTTGGAGAAGGGCTCTGTTGTTTTGGGTGAGATAGGATAAAAAACTAATTAACCTTTTATGCATACTGATGAATAGAAAGAATAACTTAATGCTGTTAAGACCTGATAAGAAAAGGATATATAGTGTTATTTATAGTCCTAAAGAAAGGATTCTTATTCACATTTGATCCACAGTCTGAAATCACTGAAGCTCAGACTTGATTCCATATAGTAACTGGACTAAATTATACCAGGGACTAATCTGAGCATCATTGAAACTGTTAGTGTTTATGTTATAAACTTTTTTAATAGGTAAGAGAAATTTGCATGGACACTTCTTGATATTTCAGAGCCAAAGAATTATAAGTGGACTCTTCCTGCTATAATTACCATGGAAACGAGTTAATTAATTCAGAGGCATTTTCTGGAATGTTACCATTTTGTTCTTTTTCTTTTTAGTTGTAAGATTCATTTAGTTGCATGTATTTTTTTTTTTTACTAGTTTCAGTTGACAGTTATGGGTGTAGATGATTGTTTGTTAGTTGTTTACCTACAGACATTAGCATGCAGTATAATAAATGTTCTACTCTGGAATTCTTTATATTGAAATGTTTTATTGGGAAGTTTGAGAGAATGGTTCTTTGTCGTGTACATTGAAGCAAGATGCCGTAGACTGCGTCTTGTTGCTTTCATTTGGAGAAAGTATTTTATTGATTTGATATTTTCTCTTTATTTTTGCTTTTAGCTGTTATTGTAGTTTTACAGTGCTGCTTCTTGAGTCAAAATACATGTAACAAGACACTGTTCTTTAGGTTAAAGTAGGGGTTAAAAAAACTAGTTAATTTTTTTTTAGTGGAATCAGATTTTAATTTAGATAATGAATTTTATCACTGAAAAGATTGTAGAAATGCTTCTAGAGACATTTATTCACACAGGTTCTCCTGATGTTTGGTAGTCAACTATTTTTGATTTTATATATTGGAGTGATTGAATCTATATCTCTCTGGTTATTATTTGGATCAGAGTACTGTTATTTAAAAGCATTTATTGTACGTCATCATGCTATGCCAAATTTTATGGCTTTATTAAGGATTCTTCTTTGTGAGGTAACATATCATTTTGCATTTTAAATTGTTTCGGCTATGAATTAGCTTAGGTTTAGGTTTCAGAAAGCTTTCCTTGATTCTCTATCTTAATAAAGAAACTAGCTATAGAACTTGGGACACCATTTACTTGTAGTGATTTCCAAACTTTTGAAATAGAACCTTTGTGGGTTTTTATGTGAAATTTTGAACGTCTGTTACATACAGTTTTTAAAAGTATTTGCTAAATTGATCATGCAAGTACCAAAATACCCTGCTTGTCTGTCCTGTTCTGAATTTCTTTCTGTTCTCTTCTGTGTATTTTTTAATGTTTTATTTGCTTTACCCCCTTTTTCTGAATCTCTCTAATTCATCAGCTCTTCCCCAAATAGAAGGCCTTTCTCCTAACCAATATTTGTTAATATATGATTGTGTCTGACTCTTCATGAACCCCCATTGTTCATGGGGTTTTCTTGGCAAAGGTACTGGAGTTATTTGCCATGTCCTTCTCAAGTGGATTAAGGCAAACAGAAGTTAAGTGAATTGCCCACCATCATATAGCTGGTAAGTATTGGAGACTGATTTGAACTCTGGTCTTCCTGACTCCAGGAAACACTCTATCCATTGAGCCGCCCAGCTAGCTGCCCCTTGTAGCCAATAAGTATAGTCAAAGCAAATCAACCCATTGGCTGTGTTTATAACATTTTTTTTTTCTGCATTTCTAGTCTTTTCACTTTCAGGGAAGCAGTGGGAAAAATGCTTCATCATATTTTCTGCATTTGTAATTGGTCATTTATTAGTGACATTTTTTAAAGAGAGGATGGAGATAGGTTGTAATCTATGATTTATTTAATCACTGTAAGGAACTCCAGGAGAAGGAACTCCCTCTACCTATGGGGTATTGGTATTTCCTCTGCAGTTCTCTTAAAAAATTGCCTGAGTACTCTGAAAGGTTAAGTGTCTTGCTGAGGGACTTGAACCCAGGTCTTTCTGAGTTTGAGTCTGACTCTCTATTCTCCATTAACACATTGCTTCTTTTGCATAGGTTTTTAAACTTTAGAACTTAACTTCAGGCAAGGCACTGTAGGGCCCAGAGGAGACAGTCATTTGGTCAACAAATATTTCTTATTTTATTTTTGCCCCTTTTTTGGAAGGGCAATTGGGGTTAAGTGACTTGCCCAATATCACATGGCTAGTAAGTGTTAAGTGTCTGAAGCTGGATTTGAGCTGGGGTCCTCCTGACTCCAGGGCCGGTGCTCTATTCACTGTACCACCTAGCTTCCTGGTCAGCAAATATTTCTTTTTTTTCTTTTTGGAGGGGGGAAGGTAGGGCAGTTGGGATTAAGTGACTTGCCCAAGTCACATGGCTAGTTTTGTGAACAAATATTTCTTAAGTGCCAACCATGTGCCAGGTATTGTTCTAAGTGCTAGGAATATAACAAAAGTCTCTATTCTCAAAGAGCTCTCATTTTAATGGTTTGACAACATGCAAAGAACTATATAATATAAGATACATACAGTATAAATGGAAGGCTATCTCAGAAGGAAGGCATGAGGGGTGGGAGACACGACTAGGAAAAGCCTCACAAATCTTGCACATGTACTGTGACCATGCTTTCCTAGTAGAACACAGTGGAAAATGTAGTGTGAAAACACTTTGTTCTAGGAGACTTTTTTAAAAAACAGATTAGAAAAATTGTGTTTTAATTAGTTATAAGTCCAGACTCATATGATAAAAGACTGTTTTAGTCATGTAACTGTCTTAAGCAAGGACATAAAATTTTGCAACCTTAAATACTTTATGGTGTTCCAATAAATGTCAAAGTTGAAAGGAAGGTCATTTAGTCTAAACTATCTTTATTTGAAGCAGGAACATACTATTGACAGTAAATCCATTGATTGATCGCTCATCCACCTTTTGCTAGGAGATCCCCAAAGATGGGAAATCCATTCACTCACAAGGCGGCCCATTCTGTTTTGGGAGAGCTCTAATTGCTGGGACATTTTTCCTTATATTGAGCTGAAATTTACCCTCCTTCCCTATGTAACATGGACCCATTGTATTTATTTATGCTTCCTTGGGGCTAGACTAATCTGACTTCTCTGTTTATACACCTCTGAGTTTGAAAACTGGCATCTTCTCCCCTTAGTTCTTTCAATCGGTAGACTTGGGCAAAGTTTTGGGTGTCCTTATCTTACATCCCCTTCTCTGAATGTGTTCCAGCTTTTCAGTGTACCTAAAATTAATTTCCCAAGATTATATTAGTTTCTTGACTGTGATGATACAATTGAATTTGTGATTCTTTCCATATGAACTTTTAACTTCAGAGTTTGGAGGAGGCTGGGTTCAAATCCTGTTGTTGATCGTGGGTTCAAGTCCTGTTGCTAATCCATGCTGACTGTGATCTGGGCAATTCATTTGACTTCTCAAGTGCTCCAGGAAACTTTCTAAGACTTTAAACTTCAAATCAGTTGCTGATTTGCATTGGTACAGGGAGTTTCCTTACTTGCAGTAATCTAGAACAATAAAATCATACTTTGGGGCCAAAAATATCATCCAATATTTCCATTTTGTCTACCATTGGTTAAATTGGCTAAAATCCAAAGATACTCTTATTATGGCATTCTGTTAATTTATCCATGTAGCAGACTATCCAAAAAGGAAGTAAGGTTAATGTGGCATGACTTGTTGGTTTGAAGTGATTACTGCTCGCCTCTCTAAGTGCTCACAAACAATCTTGTTAATAATGTAGGTTAGTGATTTTGCCAGGAATTCACATCAAGCTCAATGACCTATAGTTTACAGCCTTCTCCCAGATTTTGAAAATAAATATATTTTCCTATATCCCATCATGAAGAACTTCTTTTTTTCTCCATGGGTTTTCAAAGATTACTAACTAAAGCACGGAAATCACATATATAGATTCTCGGTTCACTGGGCATAGTTTTTTGGGTTTAGTGCCTTGAATTTGTTGAAGACAACTACATATCTTTTTACTGTAAACTTGCTTCTCTGAGATTTCAGTTTCCTGTTAACCAGTTCTTTCTTTCCTAGTCTGAAGATTTTTTCTAGAGAAAACAGAAAGAATAATTTAGGTAATAATGATGCTAACAACATTTAAATAATACTTTAAAACTTTCAGACTGTTTCACCTGCAGCTCACCCATGAAATAGATAATGCAAATGTATAAATATGTTTTATAGATTTTTTAAAAAATTTAATTTTTTCTTTCTTCTTTTGAAAATATTTTTTAAAAAATAGAACACAGAGGCATAGAGAGGGACAGTGAACTATCCAGGGTTATACAGTTGAATAAATATCTCTCCCCCTCTCCATTATTCATTGTCATTGCTACATCCACCCCAAGCATCTTCCTCTTGTTTATACCATAACTAAAAGAGTTTTTTTTGTTGTTGTTATTATCTTTCATCAAAAGCTTCACTGCAGGGAGCCCCTCCCTGCTCTGCTAGAAAGCTAGAGGGGTGTTGGAGGAGGGCATAAAAGGGAACAGACTGTGGGAGGAGCCTTACAGTGGGATCAATGTTCTGGGCTGGGGGGTAGGGGCAAAAAGGGGAGAAAATCTGTAACTCAAAACCTTGTGGAAATGAATGATGTAACCAAGAAAATAAATTAAAACGGAAAAAAAAAAGCTTCACTGCATTCTTTTTGTTAGCCTTCCTGATAACTATTTTAAGCAACTGTGCCACTCCTGTTTTAATTTTCATTTACCTGCTCTTGCTTCCAGTATCTGTGTGTCTTTAAGAAAAGTTGGTTGATGAATTTCCTTCACAGCCACATCATTTTCTTGAGGAGGAAGGTGTTTAATGGAAAGGCTGCTGATCTTGGGATGAGAAGATCTGGTTTTGAGTACCGACTCTTGCTTGGCAAATGTGTGACCCCCACAGATAAAGCTGAGAGAGTACCTTTAACAATATCTGTATTACCTGTTTTGCAAAGCTGTTGTGAAAAAAGCAGTTTGTAAGCTTAAACACTCTACATAAATGTATAAGTTATAACTATGATTATTATTTAGATAATCTAAATAACTTAATCTCAGAAAGTTAAGTTGAGGAAATGATAGAGTAACTTTTTTCCCCCAGAATTTATTGGTTTTTTTTTGTTTTGTTTTCAGCTTTCATTTCCACAAAGTTTTGAGTTCCAAATTTTCTCTCCATCTCTCTTCTGTCCTCCACCCCAAGATGGCAAGCATACTGAATACCCCTTCCCCCAGTCTGCCCTCTCTTATAACCCTCTTACTCACTTCTTTCTTACTTTCTTGTAGGGCAAGATGGATTTCTATACCCCTTTGTATGTATATTTTATTTCCTGGTTGCTAGATTAACTTTTAAAGAAAAAAAGTTCCATGTCTAGACAGATTTACCAGTAAATTCTGTCAAACATTTAAAGAACAAATCAGCTGTTTTCAAAAATGAAGAAAAAAGGCATTCTGTCAGACTGTATGAGAAAAATGTAGTTCTGATTTCCCCCCAACAGTCATCACTAATGAACTGATACAAAAAATAGGAAATCAGCCACTGATAAACATCGAGGCAAAAATACAAAATTAAATATTGACAAAGAACAATCAGTATCCTTAGAAGATTGCATGTTTTCTGCCTCATTGGAATAATCTGTGTTTATGTTGTCAGAATTTCTTGACTTGAAGTTCTGGAGCTGACTCTGTCTCCTGACTATGGTATCCTGCCTGTCCTCTGCTCTATTTGAAATGAGCTGTTTTAAGTCTAGGATATCAACAGATTATGCCAAGTATTTTACTTGTTCTTAACCCTGTCCTCTTAAATGGTCACTTCCAAGGTTCTCATCATTTAATTTTTTTTCCTGTTTATTATTATGAACTTGACAAGCATCAACAAATATGAACATCCCCTATATGAGAACAGAAAAAATGCACATGAAATTGTATCTTCATTAGTTCAGGGTCTTTGTATGTTTCAGATTTCACAGGGTAGTTCTATTATTATCTTTCTTGTTTGTCTCTCCTGAACTTCCTCTTTTCCTTTTCTTGTTTTTCTAACAATTCATTGATATTCTTTGCTCTTTTCAGTAGCACCATCACTCCCCCCATTTCTTCTGCCCTCCCATCCCCCACTTTTCCATTTGTAATTTGTCAGCCAGATCCTCTTTATTGGTAGGCATCAGGTTCCCTAATGATAGCTTCTCTTGCCACTTCTGCCTTCTAAAAGTTGAAATGATCAGTAATGTGAATAAAAAATTTATCAGCTTCCTCTGTTTTTAATAATGAAACTTGAGTGAAAAGAGTATTAGCTTTGGAATCAGAAGACTTAGTTTTAAATTTTTCTCTTAAACTTACTGCCTGTGTGACCTTGGGTAAAAACCACATTTGCTTTCTGAGCCTTAGTTTCCTTATCTGTAAAATGAGACAGACTAGATGGCCTCTGAGGTCCCTTCTACCTCTATGACCCCCCCCCCATCATTGTCATATCATACCCCTCTGCCAACCTTTTGCTTTGCTTCTGAATTTGAGCACTTTTTTTCAATGACCTACTGATGCATAATATACTATCATTATAATAGTTCTTCTATTTCTCCCTCCTTTGAGATACACCTGCATATTCTCTACCTCATTGCCTCCCTCTAGTTCATGGATGGCCAACACAGGACTATTTTAAGATATAGTACTATCTTTGCAAAATGAGGTAGCATGGTGTATGGGATAGAGAAGTAGCTGCAGAATCAGGAATTTCTGAGTTATAGTCCTACCTTTAAAAGACACTGGCTGTATGACCATTGGGAAGTTACTTAACCTCTTAGTATTGTAGGCTGCTGTATAAGACCACATTGCAGAGAAGGTGCCAGTTGACATTGGTGGAGGAAGTTGTATCTGGAAAGTTCCCTACACTGATAAAATCACAGTTCCAGTGGAAAAAAAAAAGAAATTGTTCTAGACTTGATATATAATGACCCTTAGTCTCATAATTTTACTTAGTCTCATAATTTTATCCCTATATTACAGGTTTGAAACATATAACATCTAGTCAATGGTAAGTCTGAGGTTGTATTTGCTTCCTTATTTTTTAAGATGCTTAGTTTTATTATTAGTAATGCTCACTACATTTGAATTTAGATATATGGGCCCATTGTTTATTACTACTCTTGTTGAATATTGTCTTTTGGGAACAACTGGTCACTGTCACCACTATTCTCCCTGAGTCATTCCTGCTACTGAGTAATATCTGGCTAAACACTTAGAATGAGATAGTTTTCTTCTTTTTCCATTTTCAATACAAACCTTAACTCAGACCCACAAATAACCAGGCAAATGTATTAGCAAATATATTCTCTTCTTTCAGATTCTGCACTCCCTCTGTAGCCAAGAGCCCGTTATTCCTGTATCCTTAAGCAAAAATCCCAAAACCCATTCTCTCCTGAATCTAGCTTCTAAAGACTGCATTTTCAATAAGCAATATGGGGGGCGGCTAGGTGGTGCAGTGAGTAGAGCACCGGCCCTGGAGTCAGGAGTACCTGAGTTCAAATCCGGCCTCAGACACTTAACACAAAAAAACTAGCCGTGTGACCTTGGGCAAGTCACTTAACCCCAACTGCCCTCCAAAAAGCAAAAAAAAAAAAAAATGAGCAATATGGATGAAAATAACAGCTGTACCCCAGGGAATTTTGTTTTTTTCCTTAGGACTTTGAAATTGGTATAAATATTTTCTCTCTCTGGCTCCACCAGCATTGTTGGAAGATGTGGTCATTAGTTGTTATGTTTCTATTGTTCTTGGGAGGTACTCTGTAAAATTCTTTGTTGGTCAACAAATATTTATTAAAGCATTTACTATGTGCTAGGCCCTGTGCTAAGCTCTGGGGTATAAAGGAAGGCAAAAATAATTCCAGGCCTCAGGGAGCTGACATCCATATAGAGGAGACAGTATGTAATAAGCTAGGTCCATACAAGATATTTCCAGAGTAGATGGAAAATAATCCCAGAAGGAAAGTTATTAACAGACTGGGAGAGGCCTCCTGCAGGGGGTGAGATTTAAACTTAGTCTTGGAGGAAACCAGAGAAATTAAAAGACAAAGGTGAGGAGGCTGAGTGTTCCAGGCATGTAGGAGAGTTAGAACAAAGGCATGGGGGTGGGAGATAAAGTTTTCATGCTTGCAGAACTGCAAGTAGGTTATTTTAGTAGGATGTAATGTGTGGAGGAGAGTAAATTATAAGAAGATTGGAAACTAGGAAAGGGCCAGGTTATGAAGAGCTTTATTTTAAAAAAAGAAGTGATTGATAACTTTTGTTTTTATGTTGCTTAAAATTTCCCCTGTATCCTTCTTCCCTTATGCCAAACAGAAGAGTTTATATTTGATCACGGAGATAATAGGAACATAGCACAATCTCTACCTATGATTGAAACACTCTTTCATAACTGCTGAAATTGTGGCTCTTCCTGTCTTTCGTTTGCTCTATATTCAGTACAGGAGGTGGGAGGGTGGGGTGTTATGTTCATACCTATGTTTGAGAAAAATAATCTTGGCAGCTGAGTGGACCATGGATTGGAGTGGGGAGAAGTTCAAGGTAGGCAGACCAGTTAGTAGGTGGTTGAATACCAGTCCAGGAGAGAGTTGATAAAGTTTGGACTGGTGTGCTGTCTATGTAAGTAAAGAGAAATGGACCTACAAGAGAGGTTGTGACGGTAGAAATGATAGGATTTGGTGGTGGATGATACTGAGGTCGCAGACCTGGGGCTTGGGAGAATGATGATTCTCTAGACAATAATAGAGAAGTGTGGCAAGAGAAAGGGTTCTTATGAAGTTTTTTGACATGTAAAGTTTGAGATACTAGTCTAATTCAAGGTGACCAAAAGGCAGTTGGTGATGCATGACTACATCAGCAGAGACTATATATAGCTCTGGAATTTATCTGCATAGAAATGATGATTGAACTCAGCAAGGCTAATGTAAGGTGGTACAGAGTGAGAAAAAAAGAGGGCCACGGACAGAGGCCTGGGAGACAACCAAGGTTAGTGGATGTGACATGGATGAGGAACTGGCGAACCTTGTGTGTCAGACCATCCCCTGATGGTTTATGTCAGGCTTGCTCATGGATTCGTCTCTTCTTGCTGTGGTCAGTCATAGATGTTCTCTCTCCTGCCAACGCTGAGGAGTCCTCGTTGTTAGGTTGTGATGCCCAGGAAGTTACTTTCTATTAGGGTCCTGTCCTGTCCTCTGTGGGACCAGCCTTGAACATACATAGCTCCAAAGATTTAGTGACCCTTCTTTCTTTCCTTTGTTACATTTTCCCATTCTCCTGCAACAGGTTTAGACTCCATTTTGCCTCCTTGGAGTATTTTTTCTTTGTTTTCCTCTTGAAGTAGTTTTCTTCATTCAAGAAACACTTGGTTCTCCCTTATAAACTGGAGAGTGGTGAGAGATTCCTCCCTTTTAAATCTTTTGTACAAAATGCAGAGGACTAATCTCCATTTAAAAATTTTGCTTTAGAGGAAATACAGACGTAGTACAGTTTCTACAGATATCTAAAAGAAACATTCCTTCTTTCATGACTGCTGAAACCTTGGTTCTTCTGGCTTCCTCCTACTGGGACTCCTAACAGAGGCTGCCTCTCTGTATATTTGCCCAGGTTATTATTTAGCACTTAGCAAATGCTTCCCAGTACCCTAATTCTTTACAGATAGATCTGGAAAAATCCAGACCTCCTATCCTTGCTCAACTCTGCATTTTATTCTGCCCCTCAACTACTTAGTTGAGTGATTCTGGAGTTTTTGTTAGGCTTTCTTTCTTTGGTGTATGGCTTATATCTGAAGTGTTTTCTTTCCTCTCTCTTTGCCTGGCAATGTCTTAAGCTCTTATTGTAATCTTATTCCAAATCTTATTTTTATAATCTTTTTGTTTTCTGACCACCTTCATTTAGAGATTATTTAAATCAATCATTTTTATGTCATTTTTATTTATTAATGTATCTTCCCTTTCTCCCATAGCAGTAGGATCATGCCTTGTAACAAAGTGTTTTTAAAAGGAAGGAAAGGGCGGCTAGGTGGTGCAGAGAATAGAGCGCCTAGCCCTGGAGTCAGAGGACCTGAGTTCAAATGTGGTCTCAGACACTTAACACGTATTAGTTGTGTGACCTTGGGCAAGTCACTTAATCCCAATTGCCCTGCCTTTCACCCTCCAAAAAGCACCCCCCCCAAAAAAAGAAGGAAAAAAGTAGTTCAGTAAAACTACTAAACACATGAATTTATGCCTAACAGTATATGCAACGTTCTACAGCCACAGCCCCCAGAGTGGGGAAGGGGAAAAGGAAGCTCATTTTCTTGACTCTTCTTTGGGGTCACATTTGGTTACATTGTTATTACATAGTCAGGTCATCCAGTTTTATTAAGCACCTTCCATGTGCCAGTCACTGTGCTGCAGCGGATACAAAGAAAGGTCAAAAACAGAGCTTGTCCTCAGGGATCTGACAGTCTGATACGTTTGTTTTCAGCTTTTCTTTCCATTTACATTGAGTCCTTGTGTTATGTTGTTTTCCTGGGTCTGCTTGCTTCAGTCTCAATCATTTCATATGTGTTGCTTTGTGAAACATTCATTTTCTTTAAAGATTTTTCTTTAACATCACTTATTTCTAAATGTAGTCACCCTCCTACCTCCTCCACCAGAGAACTTTCCCTTGTAACACAGAATAAAAAAGAGAATAAAAGACAGTTCCTAAAAACTATTCAACCTCAACTGAGTCTGACAGCCTGTTCAGTGTTTGACACTCATCAACTCCCACTTTGGAAAAGAAAAGAACAAGGTACACTTTCTACTTTGGGTCCAGGCTTAGTCAATTTAAATGCCCAGTTTATAGATTTTTTTTCCCCCTCATTCTTTCCATTTAAAGTGCTGTGTTCATTGTTGGTTTTTTTGGTTCTGCTTAATTAATTTTCCTTCAGTTTTTATAGATTTCCATATGCTTCTCTGAATTCTTCACATTTATTGTTTCTTTTAGAAAAATGAATGAATTTCTTGGTATGTCCCTGTTGTCTTCCCAGAGATTCATCCCTTGTAATAGAAAATTAAAAAGAGGAGAAAAAAGTCAGCAAAACTAGCCAACATATCAAAAAAGTCTGACATTATATATTATTCCACATTCATGATTCCCCTGTGCAAAGAAGCAGGGAGAAGATACCTCTTTTTCTCTTCTTTGGGACCAAACTGAGTCATTATAATTTCGCAGCATTTAATGGTTTTTTGGTTCTGTCCATTTAGACTGTTGTATCTAATGTTGTATACATTGTAATCATTGTGTATATTTTTTCCTGATTGTGCTTTGCATTTATTCATATGTTATCTTCCCATGCATAACTCTGTATTATATTGATCATTTCTTAAAGAACATTAATATTCTATTATATTTGTGTGCCACAATTTCTTTAGCTATTCCCTAATCTAAGAGCATCTTTTTTCTAGATCTTTATTACTACAAAAAGTGTTGCTGTGAATATTTTGACATATGAAACCTTTATCTGTCTTTGACCTCCTTAGGGTATATGTGTAACCCTGGGATGGGACCTGTGAATGACTGCTGAACTTCCCAGGCTCCCCCTCTAAAACAAAACCAAACCTGATTTTGTTAGTACAAAAGGAGTCACTGTTTTGATGCAGGTTACATCGTTCTTTTGAGGTGTTAACCACCGTTTGTGAATTTGAATTACAGGTATCTTTTTGTACTTAATTGTACTTTTTCACCACAGATTAAACCACTGGATAGAAGGAATTTTATAATGTCTTTGGAAGAACATGTTTCCTACCTCATTCAATACTGTCTATTCAAAGATTTAACCATCTAGGTGTGACAACCCTCTTTTTCCTTTTGTGTTCTATATTGTGTTGATTTCTATTGTAGATGTTAAAACTAGTGCAGAAAGGAAAAGTCTGCCCTTTTAGATCTTTTTCCATGATGGTAAAGAAGTTTTTGTTATTTCTTTGGGAATGAAAGAATGACTGGAAAAAAAAAAGATGGATAAAGATTCAAAGAACCACTTTCTCCAAAGCATTAACTTTAACTGGGAGTAGTGGGAAGAGGAAAGAAAAGATTCCATGCCTTAATGGGAATTGAGCCTGCTATTGGAAACCTGTATGCCATTTTGGTTTTGTTCCTTGGAGAACAGGTCTGGATTCTGTTGAATGCCCTGACCAGTGCTGAAGGGGGAGGGGCAGTAGCCATGAAGTAAATAATTCCAGCCGGTTAGGGCTTTGCCCCCTGTTGATGACAACTGTTGTTTTATTGGACCTTGATTCCTGGAACTTTGTTGCCTCTAATTGTTATTTCTCCCTACAGGCTATGTGAGGTTTCCTGAGAAACCATTAGATAATCAGGATTTGCTGGTACTTGATTGTTAGGGTAGAGAAGAAAAAAACTTAGTGAAGGTATTTGAATATCTGAATTGGTTTTCTCGTAGAGCTGGGCTGCTATGTCTTGGAACTTTTTGTGATTGGTTGAGTTTTTCTCGTTAAGAGTCTAATATCGTTTCAGCTACTACAGAAATGCTGGGCTAAGGTTGTTCTTTCTACTATATAAAATACTGTGTGTACTTAGAAATAAAAATAGGATAGAAAGTAAAATAGCTGTTAGGAGAATGAGTATTTCTGACTCTACCAGCACCTGTTTTTATATATGCATATATATGTGTGCTTTATGTTTGTAAAATATATACATATATACATAAGTATAAACATATATACACACATATGAATGTACATATATTAGAAGAGACATTCTAAATGTGACAGGTAGCTGTAGTTCCACCCCACTGGACCACAGAACTGGCTGCTTGCCTACCATTTCATGCAGAGCTTAATGAAATAACTTCCTGGACTTATTGAGGGAGACGGCTTGTCGGATTCAGGGAATTAGTCCTGAAATTTTCCCACTGTAACCAAGAGTCAGTGTCTCAGGGTCATTTAAGTATTCAAAGCTGCCTTGGTATGGGAACCCCGGGGTGCTTTCTAATCTTACAGATTATTGGCACAGTGTAAGTTTAGTTTTATATGTAAGAAAAATACGTGGGTTGAGACTGGCACTGCAGTGACCTGTGTATATGACAAAGATAAGTCAATTTTCCATGTTACTATCTCTAGATCATTTGGGAAGTCACAAACTTTTTCTTCTTTTTTCCTTCCTGCTCAGGTCTGAATCTCTTTTGCTCCCTCTGTTCTAGAGATATATTTTTATAGAATCAAAAGATAGAAGGGACTTTAAGTTCTACCCCCTAATTTTGTAAGTAGGGAAAATGAGGCTCAGGGAGGTTAAGTGATTTACCCAATTAAAAAAAAAAAGCCTAAACTGTTTTGTTTTACATTCTATTTCCTGAATGTTTGTGATAGGTATCTCCTTTTCAGGTTAAAGAGTTTTTGGTTGAATTCCAGGTTATTAAATATTTTTTGGGGGGAGAGGTAAGGAGCAGAATTATTCAGTAAGCAGAGCATAGAATTTAAGAGACTTAGGATTTTTACTGTTTCAGACAGTTATCTTCTTGGTAAGTTCTTTATCCCCTAATTCTAAAATTTCAGTTTAACTGACAGTGGATGATACTTTAATATCCTTCCATATATAACTGCACAGGCTACTCTGTCTCAGCTAATGATGACAACAGAGAATAATTTTAAGAGGACTAGTTTTGAAACTAGTTTTGAAAGTGGTTAATTGAAGCTAATTTAACCTGAAGATGGACCAGAGCCTAGTGTTTTTATTTGACTTGGCATCAACAATACAGATGTTTCATGTTAATTTGAGGAGAACTGGAAGCAAAACCCTCCAAGTCAAATTAAAAAATGCAATTTGTTAGGGTGAAAGGGGAAAAATCTTTTATAACTTGAAAATCTTGCCAGATTTCAGGCATAGTCTGTAATCTAAACAGACCTTGATAATGTGGCAAATTGAAACTTAAAGAAATAATAGAATTGGGACAGCTTAATTAGACATAAAATGGAATGTAATAGTTAAAAAAAACATTTTAAAAAGATTGTGGCAAGCTTTCTGATCTGGAGTATTATACAGGGCTAGAAAATGAATTCAGTTTAGATTTGAAGTTGTTACATGCCTTTAAAACTATTTTAAACTTTATACTGTTAGAATTTATGGCAGTGGGTGTCAACTTTGGGTCATGTTTAGGTTAGTATCTTTACTAATAATGAAAATGAGTGGGAATGACATGTGAATTACATTTGCAGGAGATGTTAAACTAGGAAGTGATGAGAACACCAGGGAATCCAAAAAACTAATACAAAAGGAACCTAAAGATGTTGGTGACCTGGTCAGGAAATTACAGCATGAAATGCAACTTAAAGTTTTAGTAAAGGCATCTGGAGAAAATTAATCTGAAACACAGATATTGGGTGGTAGGGAAGAAAGCTGAAAAGTAACAATGGTAAAAAAAGTCATATGTAAGCATACATTATTTTCCTGGGTTAGGTGGTAATGGGGCTATTAACCAGATTACATAGGAAATTGTAGTGTAATATCGCAGTAATCTAGTATTGTGTGATTTTTGGGGACTGCCTACACAGAAGTATTATGTCATGGAGCTAAGGAGGATTAGCTCATTTTGTTTTGACTGATGAGACAGTTCCTGGAAGGCTGCAATCAGTTTAAGGCACCTCATTACAAGATAGCTATAGAGCAATTGGAGGGAGTTCAGAGAATTATAACAAATGATTAAGGAACTGGAGGGACTGACTTATGAGGAAAGAATATAAATGAAATCCTTATAACTTGGCAGAACAAAGACTGCAGAAATATACAACTGTATAAATATCTCAAGGGTGAAATCTTATGGAAAAGGGTAATTTTTTAGGGTGGGAATTGGGGAGGGTGGAAGGGATTGAACCATAGTAAAATTTAAACAAGAGAAAATATAAGGTAAATAATCTGCATTGTTTGATGATGAAGGCTACTCGATGGTTCTCTCTTAGTAAGTCTGCTGTATTTCATGAGTTTTTCACAAAATGCTTTTTATTTTCAGTTAGTACTTTTTTTTCCTGGAATCACATCTATTACTTATGTCTAAAAGGTACGATAGACTACACCCTACCACAGCCAATCTTTTTCTTGACTTTACGGTTCTTAACTTTTCTGGAAATAAGTAGGTTATTTGCAACTCTGATGGGCACAAGATTGAAATGTCTCAGCTTTCTGAAACAGAATCCACAACTAAGATTCCCTCAGCATTTTAAAGCTATAGGTTAAAAATTTTAGGGATATTTCTTCCATAAGGCCTCTGATGATTAGGGGGAAGAGAGGATAGATATTTGATTCTCTTTTATGGATCATTGGTCCAGTACTGTTTTTAATAAAACTTATGCTTGGGAAATAATTATGTGAAAAACTAATTTTTGTTAGGGTAAGCACACTGAACATTGGGAGTAACTAAGACAATTAGTCGTATAATCTATGGAATGATGTAGCCCTTTGTTAAAATGGGGTCCTGAGAAAACTTGAAAAGAATTTTCTAGTTTATTTTTTGATATTTCAAAATGTATGTATGTAACGCCATGCACGAGCAGCTTCCCAAAAGAATGCTACTGTGAACAGCTTTTAAGGTTCGGACTGCACAGTATAGTGGACACTCCATTTATTCCGTAACAAATCAAGGCAAACATTTACAACAAATCACAATATAATATTTACAACATTACATCTTATCACAGAAAATCACAATATAGTATTCAAAACAGCTTAACATTAGAATGGCCATATAATTTTTACTATAGTGGCCACAATATTTAGAACAAAGAACAAAAGAATAGTCATCTGGTTTCCCTAAGGGGGGAAACCCTCTTTATTTAATCAGTCATTTCACAATACAATAATCAGTCTTCCACTCATGGGCAATCATAGATTAACTTAATCAGTCACTTATCTAGCAATCAGTCACTAAGTATCATTAATCACTAAATAAAATCATTAGAAAATTACACAAACCCTCCACCACTTAGTGTCTAGTACACTTCAATTTCATCATGCGTCCAAGGGCAGGCCTTTTCTTCATCTTGACTTGGGGTGGTCTCTCAGATTCCCTGAATCCCCTTCCACAGTCCTAGCTCCTACCTGAATCCACCAAACAGTCACCTGGATTCAGAGGCAGACAGCTCTCAGATTCTTGTCCAGTCCTCCTGGCAGTTCTTGTTACACACTGAAGTTCACAGGGTCCAGCACATCTCAAAACCTTCACCACTTCCGTTGCCGGGAACTCAAGGATCAACCAAGCCACAGACAAACAAGTCTTATCCTGGTCATGCTTCTTCAGTTGTCCATCAGTTCATCTGGCCCTTGGACCCAGGAGAAATCTCAGCCTTGCAGGCAGCAGCAACTTCAGCCTTCACCAGATTCTGGTCTCAAGAAAACTCCAACTCAGTTCTCAGTCACCTTCTAGATGCAACCAGGAGGAAAACTCTTGATTCTGTTTCTCTGGCTCTAGAACTCTCTTCTCTCTCTCTCTCTCTCTCTCTCTCTCTCTCTCTCTCTCTCTCTCTCTCTCACACACACACACACACACACACACACACACCACACACACACACACACAGCACTGCCTGTCTCAGCCAACAGAGTTCATACCTTCTGTCTCTTTCACACAGGAGATTGGAGTTTGCACCTTCCCTTTCTTTTAAGAGGTACTTAGCCCTAAGTTACTAAGGGCTAGGTATCTGCTAAATTAATTACAACATATCAGAGGAGTCTTTCAAAATATTTGAAACTTAAAGGTATAGCTGCATCTAGGGGATAAAACTTTACTTGCTTTTATAGGGATGGCAAAATGATCTGCTAACTACAAATATAGGGAGTGGTTTAATTCACAGTGAAGGGAACTCTGCAGACTAATCCCTTGAGCTCAATTCTTTGTGCTTCCTCCCCTACCAAAAGAGGATAATACCCTTACCTTAATGCATTTTTCTTTCTTCAGGAGTAAAGTCCTTAAAAATGAATGTGCTCTGCAAAAATAGGTGCTATTTATAATTGTAAGTTCTTACACAGCTAGCATATTTAGATGTCAGAGATCAGCCATGAAACTTCAGAAGGTGTCAATCTCTTCTTCCTAGACAGATTCAAAACTCTTTACTTACCTTCTTTTTAGACAATTGAAAAAGTTGACAGTGACCATGACCTTCATTGACTTGGCTCCTAGTCTTTCAGATCCTATCACAACCTTCCAGGGTCCTTTCTCACCTTATTGCTCTTTGCTATATTAATTACTTCTTTGCAGTTTACTTCTCTGCTCATTTTTTTTAAATCCTATTGTAAATTCTTGAATTGACTATAAAATCTCTTGTTAGTTCTAATGTGCACTCGTTTATCCGTTACTTTGGCTGCTAATTTTTGGTAGTTCTGAGGTGCAGAAGCTTTTCTTTGGGCAGAGAAATCCAGGGCTTGTTATCTTTGCTAATTACAAACTGGTTTGAAAGCCTAGTAGCAAAAATTTTCATTAACATCGTTCACATGGTTCACATCAAAAGAACTAATCTTTTATCTTTTCCTTTTAGTGATTATACAAATTTGACTCAAATTAGTTCTACTGGTCATCAAGCCGACAGTGTGTGTAAAGTCAGTGTTGACCTTTTCATCATTTTTTTAAAACTTGCTTATTTTTAGTTTACATCATTCATTTCCACGAGATTTTGATTTACAGATTTTCTCCCCATCTTTCCCCTACCCACCACCCCAAAACAGTGATCCCACTGTATACCCCCTCCCCAAATCATCTCTCTCCTCTATCCTCCCCCATCACCCCTCTGACTTTCCAGTAGGACAAGATGGATCTCACTACCCCAATACCTGTATATTTCCCTCCTTCCTATTCCAACCTCCACTTGTTCTATTCTTTACTTTGTCCCTCTCCCTTTACAAAAGTCTATGCTTCTAACAACCTTCCCTGCAACCTGCCCTCCCCTCCATCTTCCCTGCTCTCATTCCCTTCCCCTCTACTCTCCTGTAGGCCAAAATACCCAATTTAGAGTGTGTCATTCCTTCCCTAAGCCAACTTCAATGAGAATAAGGTTGACCCGTTCTCTTTTGCCTTCCTGTTCTTCCCCTCCATTGTAACAGTTATCCCTTGCCTCTTCTGTATGAGATGATTAACTCCATTCTGTCTCTCCTTGTCTCCTTTCATTCTATTCTTCTCCCACCTCTCAGTTTCACCTTTTAAAATATCCCATCCTGTTAAATTGATCCTGTGCCCTCTATGTACACATACATACACACACTCAGACAAGTAATCATATGCACATATACCTTCCTATTCAGTTCTGGTTTTTTCATCAAGAATGCTTGGAAGTCCTC
Source organism: Pseudocheirus occidentalis (assembly GCA_028646575.1). Lineage (NCBI taxonomy): Eukaryota > Metazoa > Chordata > Mammalia > Diprotodontia > Pseudocheiridae > Pseudocheirus > Pseudocheirus occidentalis. Next base: position 189,748,951 of record CM053598.1, read on the forward strand.
CACCTTACTGAATGACTATATTTTCCCCTGGAACATTATACTCAACTTTGCTGGGTAGGTGATTCTTGTTTTTAATCCTAGCTCCCTTGATCTCCGGAATATTGTATTCCAGGCCCTTCGATCCCTTAATGAAGAAGCTGCTAGATCCTGGGTTATCCTGATTGTGTTTCTGCAGTATTCAAATTGTGTCTTCTTGGCAGCTTGGTGTCATATAGTAGAAGGGAAAGGAGGGGGCCTTCTTGCTTTTTTATGTGTATTTAAGGTGGCCGTGCAGGAGCTGCTGATCCTTGCTGCTTCTACGCCGCCATCTTTGGGGCCTTCTTGCTTATTCCTGTTTGTTGAGAAAGTTTCTAGTGTTACCCCTTTGTATAGTGTGCTTTCACTTCAGACAGATATCTTTTTACAATATTTTAAAAATAAAAAAGATCCTTCAGATCCTTCTGTGTCTGTATTGACTAACTTATGATTTTCATCCATTCAGTTCTTTTTTTTTTTAATTTTTTTTTCTTTTTTCTTTTTGGAGGGCAGTTGGGGTTAAGTGACTTGCCCAAGGTCACACGGCTAGTTTTTTTTTTTTCCACCTAGCCACCCCCATCCATTCAGTTCTACAGCTATTTATTGAGTGCCTACTGTTTGTAAAACACGTAGGAGCTACAAAAATAAACAGTGTATGTTTATTGCCCTCAAGGAACTTAATGTCTCTTACAAGGAGATAGGCCCTTTTTAAGAATAATTTTAATACAAAGAGTAATTTTAATACAAAGCTAAATGTGATGGGTCTTTGGAAGAGGAACAGAGGATAGTGGTAACACAGGATGGTGAAATTTTTTCAGTTTGTGCAAGGTTGGAGTGAAAAGGTATCAGTGAGGTGACTTTGAATGTAACTTCAAATGAGGGGTAGGATTTTAACGAGAGGAGATGGTAGGGAAGGACAATCTAGGAACATTTTTCACGATGTCATATCTATCTTCTTCATTCCCAGTGAAGCCATCCTATTATAGATTCTCCTTACTGGTTACTGGGATCATTGAAATTGCCTTCATTTTCTTCCTCATCCAATTCATTCTTCATAGGTTCCTAAAATGGGTGATACCTCCCCATGAGGGGTGCAGTGGAATGATCCAGGGGGTGGTAGTAGTTTGAAATGACTAAAATTTCCATATGTACCATTTGCTTTCCTATCCCTGTTCTGTTCCCTGTGCTTGGAATGTCCTTATTCACCTCTTGAGTTCCTACCCTTTTTTCCAAGCTCAACTCAAATGTCCCCTCCTTTATGAAGCTTATACTTTCCTATCCACAAGTACTTTGCTCAGAAGACCTCACATAGCACTGTCTCATACATCTGTAATATACTTGTCATGTAACACAGCATTAACATTATATGTCTTTCCATCAACTAGTTTGTAAACTCTATGAAGGCAAGCATCTTATCAAAACTTTGTATTTTTCCTCAGATGTAGCCCAGTGTTCTGCACAAAGGTATTTTTTTATTGATGCTTTTTGAAAATTAATTAATTTTTAGTTTTCAGCATTTGCTTTTATAAGATTTTGAGTTCTAAATTTTTCTCCCCTCCCTCCACTCCCTGCTCCCTAAGACGGCATGCAGTCTTATATAGGCTATACATATATGATTATATTAAACATATTTTCACATTAGTCATGTTGTGAAAGAAGAATCAGAACAAAAGGGAAAAACCATGAGAAAGATAAAACAAAAAACAGTACAAGAAAGAGAAAACAGCAGGCTTCAATCTGCATTCAGACTCTGTAGTTCTTTCTCTGGATTGTGGATAGCATTTTCTCTCATGAATCTTTGATCACTACATTGCTCGTAAGAGCTAAATCTAACAAAGTTGGTAATTGTACAGTGCTGTTACTGCGTACAGTGTTCTGGTTCTGCTCACTTCACTCAGTATCAGTTCATGCAAATCTTCAAGTCTGCCTGCTCACTGTTTCTTATGGAATGATAGTATTCCATCATTCGTATACCAAAATTTGTTCAGCCATTCCCCAGGTGATGGGCATCCCCTTGATGTCTAATTCTTTGACACCACAAAAAGAACTGGTGTAAATATTTTTGTACATGTGGGTCCTTTTCCCTTTTTTGTGATCTCTTTGGGATACAGCCCTAGAAGTGGTATTGCTGGATCAAAGGGTATGCACAGTTTCATAGCCCTTTGGACATAGTTCCAAATTGCTCTCTAGAATGTTTGGATCAGTTTACAACTCTGGCAGCAATGTACTAGTGTTCCAGTTTTCACACATCTTCTCCAACATTTATCATTTTCCTGTTTTTGTCATGTTAGCCAGTCTGATAGGTGTGATGTTCCTCAGAGTTGTTTTACTTTGCATTTCTCTCTAATCAATAGTGATTTAGATCATTTTTTCATATGATTATAGATTTACTTTCTTCATCTTAAAACTACCTGTTCATATCCTTTTGACCTGTATTCTTATAGCTTTGACTTAGTTCTCTATATATTTTATAAATGAGGCCTTTATCACAGACACTGGCTATAAAAATTGTTTCCCAGCTTTCTGCTTCCCTTCTAATCTTGGTTGCATTGGTTTTGTGCAAAAACTTTTAAATTTAAGTTAATCAAAATCATCCATTTTGCATTTCGTAATGTCCTCTCTTTCTTCTTTGGTCATAAATTCTTCTGTTCTCCATAGATGACAGGTAAACTATTCCTTTCCCTCCTAATTTGCTTATAGTTTCACCCTTTATATTTAAATCTTGTATCCATTTTGACCTTATCTTGGTATGTGGTTTCTGATGTTGGTCTATACCTAGTTTCTGCCATGCTTTTTTCAAGTTTTCCCCAGCAATTTTTGTCAAATAGTGTGTTTCCATCCCAGAAGTCAGGGTCTTTGGGTTTATCAAACAGTAGATTACTGTGTCTTGTATACCTAAGGTATTCCACTGATCCACCACTCTGTTTCTTAGCCAGTACCAAGTAGTTTTGATGATTATTGCTTTATAATACAATTTAAGACCTGATGTGGCTAGGCCACCTTCCCTTTTATTTCTGTTCATTAATCCCATGACATTCTGACCTTTTGTTCTTCCAGATGAATTGTTATTATTTTTCTAGCTCTATAAAATAATTTTTGGTCGTTTAGTTGATATGGCACTGAATAAGTAAATTAATTTAGGTAGCTTTAGCTAGGCTTACCCATGAGCAGCTGATATCTTTCCAGTTATTAGATATGACTTTATTTGTGTGAAAAATGTTTTGTTTTTGTTTTTTGCTTTTTTTTGGAGGGCAGTTGGGGTTAAGTGACTTGCCCAAGGTCACACGGCTAGTTTTTGTGTTAAGTGTCTGAGGCCGGATTTGAACTCAGGTACTCCTGACTCTAGGGCCGGTGCTCTATTCACTGCGCCACCTAGCCGCCCCTTTTTTGTTTTTGTTTTTTGCTTTGAAAAATGTTTTATAATTGTGTTATAGTTCCCAAGTTTGTCTTAGCAGATAGTCTCCTAAATATTTTATATTGTGTACAGTTACTTTAAACAGAATTTCTCTTTCCATCTCTTGCTGCTAGGTTTTGTTAGTAACATATAGAAATGCCAGTGATTTATGTGGGTTTATTTTAAATCCTGCAGCTTTGCTAAAGTTGTTCATTATTTCGTGTAGTTTTTTAGTTCATTCTCTAGGATTCTCCAAGTACCATCATATCATCTGCAAAGGGTGATAATCAGTGTTGTTTCCTCATTGCCTATTCTAATTCCTTCCACTTCTTTTTCTTCTCTTAGCTGAAGCTGCCATTTCTAGTACTATACTGAGTAACAGTGGTGATAATGGACTTTTTTTGTTTCACCCCTTATTTTGTTGGAAATGCTTCTATAGCTTATCCCCATCACATGTAATGCTTACTAATGGTTTTAGATGTTACTTATCATTTAAGGAAAACTCCATTGATTTCTGTGGTCTCCAGTGTTTTTAATAGGAATGGGTATTGTATCTTGTCAAAAGCTTTTTCTGCATCTATTGAGATAATCATATGATTTCTTTTAATTTTGTTAATGATATTGTCAATTATGCTGATAGCTTTCCTAATATTGAACCAGCCCTGGATTCCTGGTATAAATCCCACCTGGTCATAGTGTATTATCCTCATGGTAAGTTATTGTAATCTTTTGACTGATATTTTATTTCAAATTTTTTCATCTATATTCATTAGGGAAATTGGTCTATAATTTTATTTCTCTGACTCTTCCTGGTTTAGGTATCAGCAATATATTTGTATCATAAAAATAATTTGGTAGGATTCCTTCTTTGCCTGTTTTTCCAAATAGTTATATAGTATTGGAATTAATTATTCTTTAAATGTTTGGTAGAATTCACTTGTAAATCCATCTAGCCCTGGAGATTTTTTCTTAGGGAGTTCATTGATGACCTGTTCAATTTCTTTTTCTGAAATGGGGTTATTTAGGTATTTTGTTTTGTCTTCTGTTAATGTAGGCAATTTACATTTTTGTAAATGTACATCCATTTCACTTAGACTGTCAGATTTATTGACCCATTTATTGGGCAGAATAGTTCCTAATTATTTTTAAATTTTTTCTTTATTGGTGGTAAATTCACCTTTTTCATTTTTGATACTGGTAGTTTGGTTTTCTTCTTTTTTTAAAATCAAATTAACCAAAGGTTTATCTATTTTATTGTTTTTTTTCTTAAAACCAGCTCTGTTTTATTTATTAGTTCAATAATTTTCTTAATTTAACTTTTATTAATCTTTTGATTTTCAGAATTTCTAATTTGGCACTTAATTGGGCATTAAAATTTTTTCTTTTTCTAGCTTTTTAAATTGTATGCCTAATTCATTGAGCTCTTCTTTCTCTGTCTTATTCATGTAAGCAATTTAAAGACACAAAATTTCCTCTAAGAACTGTTTTTACTGCACTCCATAAGTTCTTTTTTTTGCACTCTTTTTTTAATGTAATAAATTTTATTTGTTTTCTTGTTTACATCGTTGATTTTCATGAGATTTTTGAGTTACAAATTTTCTCCCCATCTTTCCCCTACCCCACCCCCACCCCCAAAACAGCAATACCACTGTGGAGCCCCTCCCCTGGTCTGCTCTCTAACTTTCTGGTAGGGCAGCCCCTGTATCCCAGCCCTTGTATATCTTGATTCCTAGTTGCAGGTATTGCAGAGCTTTATATTCTAGATTCTTTCGATTCCTCCCTTGTCACCCACCCCTGCTGGAAGGACAACCAATTCAATACAGGCTGTGTAGGTGTGATTATACAGGACATTTTCATAGAGGACATATTATGACAGTGATCATATGT
>CM053598.1:189754746-189791134 GCA_028646575.1 Pseudocheirus occidentalis
TTAATCTATTTTTTAAAGTGTTATTTTCTTCAATCAGGTTGTTGACTCTCTTTTCATGGTTTTCTCGCATCATTCTCATTTCTCTTCCCAATTTTTCTTCCACTTCTCTTATTTGGTTTTCAAAGTCTTTTTTCAGTTAATGTATAGCTTCTAGGCATTCTTCAAGTGTCTTGGAAGCATTTGGTGTGGGAGTTCTGACTGGGTTGTCTTCTTCCTGTTCCATGCTTTGATCCTTTTTGTCCACAAAAAAGGATTCTAGAGTTTTATTGCTGTTCTTATTTGGCTTCCTTTTCCTCATGTTGGCCAGTCAATTAATTGGTTGGGTTGTTTTTTTTTTTTAGCTCTGTGAAACTCTGCTTCCAGGGGGGAAAGCTCTGTTCCAAATCACTGGGGTTTTCCCAGCTGCCGGAGAGTCCCCTCAGCTTTGGCTTGTTGAAAGCACACCCTAGGACCACCACCGAAGACCACGATCTGTATCCAGGCAGCTCAACACAAGAGCACTTGGCCCTGATCAATGGACTCAGCCCCTCTGCGGGATCCACAGGCCAGGGGCTCTGAAGCAGCCCAGTGGGGGCATCTGCCAGTTACAGAAGTTTCTGCCCTTCCCCCATTCCTTCTTTGCCCTGGGGGTAGATTGGCCGAAATGCTTTTCCTCCCCCAAATTTAGCTTGAAAGCTTCACTCACTTTCATTGACCTTTAATCCTGGTTTATGCAGATTGCTCCAGGTGCTTTAGATCTTCTCTGAAGTAGACTCACCTGTGACTTGGGAGGCTTGGCTCCTCCAGGTAGCCCCGAGCCTGATCACATGGTGGTTTCAGACTGGGCTGGTCTCAGCTCCCGGCCTGGGATGAGCCCCTCCAGCCAGCTGCCTTTTTCTAATCCCTATTTTTCACACCTTTCTTTAATCCCTATTTTTCACACCTTGGTAGATGTGGAGGTGCTGGAGGCTGTAGATCTTCTGTCTTGTAGACTGGCTGTGGCTGGGCTCGGCTCCTTCCTACGGCCAGGGAGTCTGGCTGTGGGCTCCTGTCCTGCCTCAGTGATCCCCTGCTGCCAAGCTACCTTCCGTGAGAGATGTGTTTTCTGTATTTTTTGAGTTTGAGAGTCCTAGAATTTGTCCAGCATCATATTTTTATGGGTGTTTAGGGTGGCTGCGTGGGAGCTGTGGGATGCTGCTGCTTCTACGCCCACCCCATAAGTTCTGATGTCATCTTATATTGTCCTTCTCTTGGGTGAAGTTATTGGTTGTTTCTATGATTTGTTGTTTCACCCACTCATTCTTTAAGATTAATTTAGTTTCCAGATCATTTTTAGCCCATCTTTCCATGACCCTTTATTACATGTAATTTTTATTGCATCATGATCTGAAAAGGATGATGCCTTATTTTTTACATAACGAAGATTTCCAAATATATTGTTCATGTCTTCCTTACTTATGGAGTCTCCCCTGGTAACAAAGATGAAAAAAGAAAAATAGCAGTTCATCAAGCCAAGCCAACACCCTGACTATGTATGACGGCATCTGCCCCTTCCTCATGCACAGTCCCCTATCTTGACATTGAAGGGAAGAAAGTTCTTTTTCTCCCCCAGGGCAAACTTGATTCTTATAATCATTTAGTTTTACTTCATTGTTCTTTCTTGTTACATTGTTGTTGTGTATATTGTTTTAATTGTTTCTGGACATATCTTTATGGGTAACTAGGTGGCACAGTGGATAGAGTGCCTGTCTCCCTGAGACTCATCTCCCTGAGTTCAAGTTTGGCTTCAGACATGTACTAGATGTGTGACCCTGGACAAGTCACTTTACCCAAAGTACCTCAGTTTATTCATCCGTAAAATGGGCTGGAGAGGGAAATGGCAAACCAATCCAGTATCTTTGCCAAAAAAGCCCTCAATGGGGTCATGAAGAGTTGGGAAAGACTGAAAAATGATTGAACAACAACTATACATATCTTTACTATGCATGCATCAATTTACGTGTTTCATAAACATAATTGTTTTCCAAATTTTATCTTCCTATGTTTCTCTGAATTCCTCTTTTTCATTTCTTTTGGTGTAATAATGTTCTATTACAGTCATATATCCCAATCTGCTTAGCCCTTTCCTTTCGCTGGGCAACTACCTACTTTGTTCCCATTTCTTTGCCACAACCAAAATTACTGCTGTGAATATTTTGGAATATATAGGACTTCTCCTGTTTTTTACCTCCTCAAGGGTATATAAGCCTAACAATGGGAAAATCTGGGTCAAAGGTATGGACATTTCATGTCACTTTTTAAAAGCTTAATTCCAAATTACCTTCCAAAGTGGCTGGAGTAACACATAGCTCTACCAGTACTATGCTAGTGTGCCCTTATAATAGAGTTTCAGGATCACAAGTTTAGAATACAGCTAGAAGGGATTATAGAGGCCATTGAGACAAGCCTGCTATTTTTACAGATGAGGAAATTGAAAGATAGAGTGACTTGTTCTTACTAGTAAGTGTGTGAGGCAAGATATTTATGTATCCCCAGTCTTTTTTGATGTTCTTTGAAATGAGTTGAAGAAAACCAAAAACTCAAAAAAACTCAAAAACTCAGGATGAGTTTGAGAAATAGTTTTGTAGGAGCTTAGGTCTTAGAAAAGGGAAATAGTGAGAGGTAAGATCAGAAAGCTAACCTGAGGCTAGAGTGGGGAAGGCCTTAGATGCCATGGTAAGGCATTTACTGGAGGGCCAGATCTTACTGATTTGTTAAGCTTGTTACTACTATGTGATTCAATTAATATTAAGGATGTAATGGTGAAGTCATTTTAATTGGGAAACTTCTGGCTGGAGTCTAATTAAATCTATTATTTTTACTTCTCCCTCTTCCTCAATGCCTCTACCTTCTTTGTGTTGTACTTTTTCGTTGTCATTTTGTTTGGCTTTGTCTTTCAGAAACAAATAGTCCGTTGATTTCTTTACTTTTCAGGCTGGGAAGCTGGAACGCATACATCTGATTTCGTGGACTGTGCCTTGTTGTAGAGATGGAGTCTTCGTCTTAGGATTGTTTTTTCTCCCTGGGTGTTCCAAACTCTCTACTTCACTGTGATACTACTTTAGCAAAGGTCTGATGGACAGGCCATTCCTATTTACCTTGCCCCCTTTTTTCCTCCATGTGGAAACTGGAAAGCAAGGTGACAGAAACCAAGAGAAAATTGGCTTAATGAATGAGAGTGCTACCTCAACTCTCAGAACATGGGCCCTCCTTTAAAGGTAAGATACTGGTGTGGTTTAAGGTTGTTATTGTTGGCATAAGGAAAATCACAGTCTGGGCCTTTCTTAATTGTGAAGGGGCTTCGTTTTAGCAGAACCACAGTGACAGCTAGATTTGACCCAGGTGTTACAACCTTTTAACTTTGAGTGGTAAGAGACTAGCATTCATTCCTAGGGAATGGCTTTTCCAGTACTTCTCTGTAATGTTAGGCCTAAAACAATCATTTAGTAGTACAATGTTAACCTTGTATATTTTCCAAAGACTTTAGAAGTAATGACATCATTATACATCCCAGCATTTCCCTGAGGCAGCTCCAAGACAAGTTTTTTTTTTCTTTGTTTCCTTTCACAGATAATGTACCAAAGGGAGTAGGGAACTTGTCCAAGGTCCTTAAACAAGGAACTACATTAAATAGTTTGTGTTATATCCTATTTTTATATTTCATCTTTTAGCTTTAGTCTTTTTTTGGAAAAATGTCTCCACTGTAGGATGGGAGTGGGGGTAGGGTGGGGGGGGTTTGCCTTTCCATTTTCAGCCTTACTAAGAGACGCCATAGATTAGAATAGTTTACATTGTTTTGTTACCTGTGTAGAACCCCTCTTGGGACTGTTCTCCAACTTGTACTTGCATTCAAGGATTGAATCTCCTCCGAGCTTGGCTGCTACCTTGGCTTTTAAGATATGCTCTGTTGAGCTTGTGTCTCTTGACTTGTGAGCTGTCTTTTAAGGATCACCTGAGGGCATGGCCATTTTCTGTCAGGCAAGGGTGTCCTGCCTGCTTTCACTCAGTGTTTACACTTCATAAAGGAATCGTTGGTGTTAACACTTTGTCATCTGTAATTACAACAGTTGAGCTGGAAGGAAACCAGATTCTCTCTTATGCCTAAAAAAAAAAAATTAATCTGTCTTTTTTTAAGAATACTAAACTGTCTAGGATTTTGTGTATTTTCCCTCAATAAGGATTGTGATTCTGTCAGCACAGAATGTGCTGTAGGATGTTAAAACAAAAAAAATTATCTTTATAACTTTGAAATACAAGAACTAATTTGGATAAAAGTTGAAATATTTCTTTGGGCTTGATTCAGACATGGAAATTTTAACTTCCAAAATAATTTTATTGGGGAAGTTATGTGTAGGAAAAAGTGGATTAGTCAGTGTATAAACTGCTAGAAGAAATAAAAACCTGTGATCATGAATATAGAATACAGTTGTGTTCTTGTACCATGCATTAGTAATCTAGAATTAATCCTTTGACTTGAAGAATTGGGTCTTTTTTTTTTTTTACTTTTATTTTATTTTTGCTTTTTGGAGGGCATTTGGGGTTAAGTGACTTGCCCAAGGTCACACGGCTAATCTTTTGTGTTAAGTGTCTGAAGCCGGATTTGAACTCAGGTACTCCTGACTCCAGGGCTGGTGCTCTATTCACTGCGCCACCTAGCCGCCCCAAGAATTGGGTCAGAATAATCCAATCTAATTCAGTTGAGCAAATATTTATTTAATACTTACTATTTGATACTCCAGGGAGATCCAAAGGTGAGTAAGATATGATCTCTGGGAAGATGAGATGCATGCATAAATGCCTATAGCAAAAAGTGGAATAAAAGAAGTTAATTTTGTAAAAGAGGGTATATACAAAGTGGTGTATTACCTCAGCTAGAGAGACTTGGGGAAGATTTCATGCTTGGAGGGGGTGGCATTTGACTTGGATCTTAAAGGATGAATTAAGCAGAGGTGGGAGAGGGTATTTACAATGTAGGAAAACGTAGAACCAAATCTCCAGAAGTGGAAAAACGTGGGCCTTCTTTAGGGATTTGAGAGTAATTGAACTTTACTGGTGCATGGGGTGCATGAGGGAGGGTAGCTGGACTAAAATGATTCTTGAATTCTAAGCATTTTTTCACTGGTGGGCAGTAGAAGACCATTGGAGGTTTTTGAGTCAGGGAGTAACATGATCAGAGCTGTACTTTTAAACATTACTTTGGCATAGGAGTGAGGTTAGGGGATGGGTAGGAAATGGTTAGGAGAGGGCAACATCCTCACCTGGAAAAATTGCTAGAATTTTTAAGTAAAAAGGCACTTGTTCAAGCATTTATTAATTGATCAATAAACATTTATTAAGTGCCTGCTTTGTACCAGGCACTGGGCAGAACATCATGAAGGAAGGTGGGAAAGAACCAGGTGTAGCCTTGAGGACCTTACAATCTGGTAGGCAAGCAAATAAGCTAAGAGGATACACAAATAGTTATAAAGTAGAATTATACACAGAAAAGGTACAGATAATGTTATGGAAGTTTGTAGGAGGGAAAGATCTTTTTTACTGAGGGGTGATAGGGATACTTTGATAGAAAAGGCAGCAGTTGAAGCAGACCTTGAAGAATGAACAAAATTCTGTCATGTGGAAATGGGTGGGAAAAAGCACTAAGTGGGGAGTGACCTATGTGAGTAAAAGCATGGAGGGAGGAAACTATTGAGGTGTTTAGAGAAGAAGTAGTCCAGTTTGGTGAGAACATAGGATGTTTGAAGGGAAATCATAGGAAACAGAACCAGAAGAGCAAAATGCGAGGGTTGTGGACAATGAGAAGCACAGGATAGGTCTGAGAAGGTTGTAGAATAGGTTACTAAGAGAAGGAGCACAGAATCCCTTTTTCTGCTTTTAAAATTTTCAGTTCCAGATTTTTTCCCACTTCTTTCCCTCCCACACCCTTTGAAATATGATAAGAAATATAAACTATTTGAGAAATATGATACCCTTGATACATATGAAGTCATGCGAAACATATTTCCTCATTAGCCGTGTTGAAAGGAAAAAAATAGGCAAGAAAAATAAAGAGAAAAAACAATATACGTCAGTCTGTACTCAGTTCATCAGTTTTCTCTTTGAATGTGTATTGCATTTTTCATGAGTCCTTTGAAATTGCCATGGTCATTTTATTGATCTGTATTTCTAAGCCTTTCATAGTTGATTATAGCTTTAAAATTGCTGTTGCTGTGTATCATTTCTTATATTACAGTAGTATGCGCCATCATATTCATATACTACAGCCTGTACAACCATTGCCCAGTTGATTGATGGTCATCCCCTCAATTTCCAATTCTTTGTCACTGCAAAAAGAGCTGATCTATATCCCTATTTTATATCTATGTCCATATATAGGTATAGACATATCTATGTATAGATAAATTATCTATCTGTTTGTACATGTGAGTCCTTTTCCATTTTCTTTGATCTCACTGGAGTACAAACCCAGTAGTGCTACTGCTAAGTCAAAGGGTATGTACAGTTTCTAGCCTTTTAGGCATGGTTCCAAACTGTCCTCTAGAATGGTGGAACCCGCCCACAGCTCCCCCCAACAGAAGCACAGAATCCTTAAAGGCCATATCTGGAGTAAAGTCAGTAGGGAAGTTGTAGTGTGGTCTGAGAATAGAAAGAGCCCCATTGGGTTTGGAGATATAGCATCTGGATTTAAACCCTGGCTCAGTAATACTGTGTGACCCTGCATAAGAAGGGCATTTAGCCTCCCTGAACCTTAGTGTTAGTTTTCTTTTCTGTAAAATGAGGGAGTTGGAATAAATGATCTGTAAGGAAACTTCTAGCTCTAAATCATGGTTATATTTAAAAAATTTTTTTCCAGTTGCATGTAAAGATCATTTTCAATATTTATTTTTGTAAGATTTTGAATTCCAAATTTTTCCCTGCCCCTTCCCTCTTCCCTCCGCAAGATGATAAGCAGTCTGATATAGGCTATGCATGTACAACCATGTTAAACGTATTTCCACATTAGTCATGTTATAAAAGAAAGAATAAAAATGAAAGAATAAAAGAAAATAGCATACTTCCATCTGCATTCACACTCTGTAGGTCTTTCTGTGGATGTGGATGGCATTTTCCATCATGAGTCTTTTGGAATTGTCTTAGATCACTGTATTGCTGAGAAGAGCTAAGTCTATCAAAGTTGATCATTGCACAAGGTTGCTGTTACTGTGTGTAATATTCTCCTGCTTCTGCTCACTTCACTTGGCATCAGTTCATATAAGTCTTTCTAGGTTTTTCTGAAATCCACCCACTCATCTTTTGTTATAGAACAATAGTATTGGGGCAGCTTGGTGGTGTAGTAAATAGAGTACCAGCTCTGGAGTCAGGAGGACCTGAATTCAAATTTGGCCACAGACACTCGACATATTTACTAGCTTTGTGACTTTGGGTTAAGTCACTTAACCCCAGTTGCCCTCCAAAAAGCCAAAAAAAAAAATTGTGGGCAGCTAGGTGGCACAGTGAATAGAGCACCAGCCCTGGAGTCAGGAGGGCCTCAATTCAAATCCAACCTCAGGCACTTGACACACTTACTAGTCAAATGTGGCTTTGGGCAAGTCACTTTACCCCAATTGCCCTACCTTCCCCTCTGCAATACTAAAAATAAAAAAAAAAAATCCTGGTGCTGTGTGCAGAGTAGTATGCAGAGTTTTATAACCTGTTGGCCATAGTTCCAAATTGCTCTCCAGAGTGGTTGGATCAATTTACAACTTCACCAATGAATGCATTATTGGTGTTCCAATTTTCCTACATCTTCTCCAACATTTATCTTTTCCCTTTTTTTGTCATATTAGCCAATTGGATAGTATGAAGTGGGACCTTAGTTTTAATTTGCATTTCTCTAATAAGTAATATAATGTTATCTTGTGATTTAAGTGACAAGGGAAAGAGGTCTTTGTTATAGCATTTAGGAAGGACTATTAAGTACGAACTGTGTGCTAGGTACTGGGGATACCATTGTAAAGAATGAAACAATTCCTATCCTAAATGAATTTAAATGTTGGAAACAATAAGAACATGTAAAATATAGACAATATAATTATAAAGTCAACAAATACATGCTCATTGTATATCTGTATCTATTCACATACACATATACACAGAGTAGTTAAATATAAGGTGGTTTGGATGGGAGGGGAATCAGAAAAGGCTTTATGTAGAGGATATTGCATCTTAAAGGAAGGAACTGTGTGAAGTAAGGAGGGGAAATGTATTCTAGGTATGTGGGACAGCCAGTACAGAAACACTGAGGTGGGAGATGGAGTGCCATGTGTGAAGAACATGAAATACAATTAGTCAGGATTGCAGAGTATGAGAGGAGGAGTGATATCCTGTGGCACAGTAGATTGGAGGCAGATTGTATAGGGATTTAAAAGCTAAAGAGAGAAGTGTATATTTGATTCTAGAGACATTGGAAAGCCCGTTGAGTTGCTTGAATAGAGGAGTCACATAGTCAGATGTACACTTAAGGCAAATAAATAAGAAAAAATAAGGAAAACCTATTTTGGTAGCAGTGTGTAAGATGGAGTAGTGATGGGAGACTTGAAAGCAGGGAGATCAATTAGGAGAATGTTGCAATAATATAGTTGAGAAGTAATGAAGGCCTAAACTAAATTGGTGGCTGTGCAAGTAGAAGGGTTGGTTTTTAGAGATGTTATAAAGGTAGAAACAGTACATGCCAGTTGAATAAAAAGGATGAAATAAATTTCAGAAATGCCAGAGAAATAGCTTTTGTCAGAGGTCAAGTGACTGACCTTTAGTGGGCAATAAATTGTGAGAGTTCATGCCCAGGTTGCAAACTAGAATTCAGGACTTAAAAAAAAAAAAAAGAAAAGCAGTATTTGACTTGCTGGATTTTGTATGATGATGGGGAGAGGAGTGGAAATGTGGGATTGACCTAAAAGTAAAAATCTGAGTACAATAGATAGGTTTGTGATGATGAAATAAATGTGAAGAAAAAAATGAGGAAACTACCCAATGGCTTAACCATTGGTAAAACTCATTATTAGTCTTTTGGAATGACAGTATAGACAGGAAAATATATGTGTGCCTTTAAATGATGCAGCTCCATTGAGGGAAAGATGGGTAGATGGGAACAATCCTTTTGTACAGTTCTTAGCTTGATGTCCATGAGCTTGTTTTAAAAAATGTTTTGATAACTACATTTGGACATAATTGATTTCCTTTGTAGTTTTATATATTTTAAATTAGCATTTTAAAACATTATTCCGAGGAGTGCATAGGTTTTGCCAGATTGCCAAAGGGTCATTAACATAAAAAAAGGTTAGGAATGCCTGCCTTTGTATCCTGTTGGCATTAGAGGCAGAATAATCCTCTGGGACTTCACATAGATGAATGTGACAAGGAAGAGATTTTGATGACAGCAGGTACACTTTTTTCTAAACGTACCACTGTACCTAGATCCATAAGCACACCAAAGAGCCAGTAATTCACTCTACTTCCTTTTTAGGTAGTGTCTGATGACACATGGCACTATAATCTTTGCCTGGATAATAATAACTTAGATTTGCATAATGCTTATAAATGTTTATAAAGTGTTTTTCTCACAAGCCTGAAAGGTTTAGGTGTCAAACTCTTGCCTGCAGCCCTCAATAGTTCCTCCTGAATGTGGCCACCAGATTAAAATGTAATTAGGAAATTTTTAACAAAAATTTAAAAAATGTGGCATAGATAATATTATTATGTGGTTTCCTAAGTCTGTGTTACCCAAATTGGTTTCTGTTTGCATTCGACACAACTGCTGTAAGGTTAAGTAATATTATATAAGTATTGTTCAGAGGACTTGGGCTATAATCCCTACCTTGCTGCTCTGTACCTGTTGTTGCTTATTTGTGACTTGCTCACCCTCTCTTAGCTTCAGTTTCATCCATACAGAGAAAGGATTTGAACAGACCCCCTCTAGTTCTAAGCCCTACACTTCTAATATCTTCATAGATCAGAAAACTGAGACTCAGAAAGTTGATGATTTGTCTGGAATAATAAATGTTGGGGCCTAGACTTAAGCGTGAGTCTCCTCACTCTGAATCTAATGCCCTTTCTAATCTTCCACTTGTTATTCGAATATTTTTAGCTTCTTAGAATGAATTAGTGGTCAGGGTTGTGTGTTAGAATGAGAAAACATAATTTTATAAAGAGAAAATGAGGTCCACCAAGAGGGAGTGATGATCATGATCTCAGGGTTATACGTCCACTGCTTTCTGCATTACACTATGCTGCCTCCTGTTGGCTTCCTGATGACTGTACCCATCAAATGGTTCAATTCAACACGCATTTATTAAGCACCTACTGTGTGCCAAGTCTTGTCCTGTGCATTGGCACTTGATTCATTTTTTCGAAGAGCAAGAGACTTTTCACGTCTCCTGAGACTAAATAGTGTTCAAGCTCTTGCATGCTCTGTCCTGCGCGTTCCCTGATTGAGCAGAAATTTCATAGTCAGAACCAGTTTGGAGAATATTCCAATAATGTGGTTGGTATTCAGTCCAACCTAGCTATTGGTTCTAGTTGTGCCAAGTTGGCAGCACATCGTACCACTTTAGAGACAGAATACTTTCTGAGAAAAACTCACAACTTTTCTTTATAATCATAGACAATCAGAGCTGGAAGGGAACTTTAAGATTGTCTTGTTTATCCTCATTTTTCAGATGAGGAAACCCAGCAGAGCTAGAACTTGCATCCAGGTCTCCTGACTTCCATTGTGATGATCTTTCTGGTATACTATAATGGCTTCCATTGTGTAACACTGAAGAATGATGCCATTGTGTGCTTATCTGAGAAGAAGACTCAGTCATTAAGGTCCAATTCTTTGTGTTGCTTATGTCCTTCAAGTAGTAGTCCTTTGTAGAAGCAGGTTGATGCTAAACTGTATTGACAATGTAAATGCTTCAGATATGGAATGATGGGTAGCTTTTTTCCTCTGATTTTGTCTCTATAAGTTCACTTAAGTGAGGGCTCTTATCAAACTTGATTAAGATACTCCTAAAAAAAAAAAACTCTTGCTTATTTTCCATTGGCATATTGTCAGTGGAAGAATTGATGGATGCTCCTTGCCTGTTTTTTGTTTTTTTTTTTTGGAGGGCAGTTGGGGTTAAGTGACTTGCCCAAGGTCACACAGCTAGTTTTTGTGCTAAGTGTCTGAGGAGTCAGGTACTCCTGACTCCAGGGCCGGTGCTCTACTCACTGCGCCACCTAGCCGCCCCTTCCTTGCCTGTGTCTTTCCCTCCTTTTAATCTCAGGCATGTTCCTTACAAAGACCCATTTTAGTCACTACTAGCTCTGGCCTTAGGAATTTTCCCTTATATTTCAGTAATTAAAATTTTGATCGTGGCAAAAGATATTTTATTAAGGTGATAATGAATTATTTAATATGTTTTGGTTATAGAAATTGTACTCAGTTCAGTTTAGAGTGGAGAGCAGATGTGGTTTCAGTCCAATGACCATGAATTCAAAATTAGGTGAAAAGACTTAGATTGGGCAGCAAGGTGGCTCAGTGGAGCACCAGTCCTAGAGTCTAGAGGATCTGAGTTCAAATGTGGCCCAGGACACTTGACAATTACTAGCTGTGTGACTTTGGACAAGTCACTCCCAATTGCCTTGCCTTCACCCCTCAAAAAAATATTGATGGTTTATCATATGGCACATAGTTTTGAGGGAAATAGTTGCTATTGGAGTCCAGAGGTAGAGTGTCAAGATACACCTCAGGTCACCCCAAGGGAGTCCTGCGGTGGTTCAGATAAAAGTAGTGAAGACTTAGCAGTAGCAGTATATGCTTCCCAGGGTTCCAAGCCTTACTCAAGAGAGTAGCCTCTTAGTGCAAGGGGAAGTACAGTCTTCATAACTTTTTCTTGCTTCGGTTCTCTGATATTATATGGAGATTGTCAACCAAGAGGCCAATTAATGGCAGTTAGCCTCATTGCTGAGCATAAACAAGCAGCTTACCATTACATACCCAGTGTTTATTGGGACAGTTCAAATTAATTTTAATTACATAATGCTAATATGAGAAGAATAATACTTGGTTGTTACATCCCACATTTTATATTGCTAATTCTACTTGGATGAATTACTTCCAGAAAGCAACTGTAAGGAGGACAGTGACTCTTTTCCCCTCATTGTTTGTATTAATTAGTACCAATTTGTTTGAGGAGGCTAACTGTCCCAGGAGAGCTGTATTTGAGAAAATGGAAGCTAAGAAAACAAAGAAATGTCTGGCATCCCAGAGTTTTTTTTTTTTTTGGTACATTAGAATTCTTTTGAGAGAATTATGTGGTCTATCATTGTTTCTTTGAAATGTCTTAAGTAGGACTATGTTAGTTTTGAATATGAGGATGGGGATAGAAAGTCTTTAGGGATTTGATTGTCTTAATTAAACCCATAAAACTTATTCTGTGCTATCCTAGGTGATATGGCTGTGAGGACGAGGAGTGGAAAGAACTAAGCTCGTTTTCTTTTGCAGCTGCAGCTGTGATCCTCAGCTGTCTGTCTTCATTGAAGGGACCTGATGTTTTACGTTATTGGTGAGTGAGAGAGCCCTATTTTCTCTCTTTTTTTCTTTTGTTTGTGAATCTTGTTTAACTCCATTGCTATTTGACCTAGAAAATTGGTGATCCTACCAAATGTACTTCAGTAGACATGACAGTAGTAAAACTACTTATGCCTTGTACCTGTTTTGTTTTTACCACAATTATAGGAACTACACATGCAGCTTTGGGTGCATTATGTATGTTGTGTGTCATGTCAGAGAAGTACACTTGATTACCTGCCAATGACACAGGAATATAGATTTAGAGCAGGGAGGAACCTCAGAAGTCATCTAGTTCAACTCCCTCATTTTACAGAGGAAGAAACTGAGGCTCAGAGAAGTTAAGTGGCATACCTAAGCATTGTATCAATAACACATTGCGAATCTAGGAGTCAAACTCAGGTCTTCTAATGCCAGATCCCTAGACATATTATGCTTGGGAAAGTTTTCTGACCCTTTTCAGAGACTCCTGACTTCGCCCATATTAAGATACAATGAAGTATAGCTGGTGGGTGATAACATCTGGTCTTTTCTCCACATAGGAGGAATCACAGTGTCTGTGGTCGCCTTCTTCTTCACAATTAAGTTCTTCTTTGAGCTTGCCGCACGAGTAGTCAGCTTCCTCCAGAATGAAGACCGGGAGCGCCGAGGGGACCGGACTATTTATGACTACGTGCGGGGAAATTACCTGGACCCCCGGTCCTGCAAAGTCTCCTGGGATTGGAAGGACCCCTATGAGGTGGGCCATAGCATGGCCTTCCGAGTGCATGTAAGGGAATGTTTCTGTCTCCACACCCATTGGGGTTTCTAGTGGCTTGCTTTCACAGAGTCTGGTTCTGCCTGTGGGTGGTGCTAAACTGAAATACTATTATTATCTTCCCTTGCCCTGTCCTCCTACCCCAAGGAATTTAGGACTAGACCAAGCCAAGATGTTTTAAATTGTAACCTATCACCATATCTGTGACATCTGTGATATCCAAAAGACATATTTAAGCACTAGGGACTATTTTGTTATTTTTCTTCCAAGGGTACACTTCTTTTTGAGGAATTATAAACTTAATGCCTTTTCAGAAAATGAAAAATGTCAGCACATCACAAGTCAGAACATCCCCACTGCAGTGTGTTTAGCCCAGATAGCACAGGGTTCAGGTACTTAATGATACTAAAGTAGTTTGATTTTAAAATTTGGGTCAGTACTAATAACTCTGTCCAGAGGAGAGATTTCTGGTAAGACAAGAGCTATTCAGAAATGTGGGGTTTGATTCAGTGATACACTGACAGAGTATACTCCTTCTATACAGCTAAGTTTGTATATTGTTTTACTTTCTTTAAACATTGCATTATAAGTAGCTCAAGTTATTTCTCCCTATACTACTGTGAGCAAGACTGTGGGAGTGGATGGCAATTCTAACACACAATTCCTGCTCCCCTTACCAGTTTTGTTTTCTCCATACGCAATGAATAGATGTACTCTGGCCATAGGAGAACAGAATTCTTTCTCCTGGCATTAACAAGTATCTTTCACTTCCCCTATGCAGTTATTCTACAAGAATGGACAACCCTTCCCTGCTCATCGGCCTGTGGGATTACGAGTTCACATTTCCCATGTTGAGTTAGCAGTGGATATTCCAGTAACCCAAGAAGTCCTTCAGGAGCCCAATTCCAATGTTGTAAAAGTGGCGTTCACTGTTCGAAAGGCTGGTCGCTATGAAATCACAGTGAAACTTGGTGGATTAAGTGTGGCCTACAGCCCCTACTACAAAATTTTTCAGGCTGGTAAGATCTTAGGAGTAGGAGTGCCAAGATGGATTTAAAAGTCTTCTGTGGTTTCACACTATTTCGAAGTGAAAGTAATCCTATCCTCCTCTCCCCTTTATTATGATTGTTTTTCTGTATTGATGGAACCTATCTTTAGTAATTGTTTCCAAAGCTTCAGTTTTCTGAGAATTTAGAACCTACTTTTATCTCCAATTATACTCTGAATCTGATTAAAATTC
This sequence comes from Pseudocheirus occidentalis, assembly GCA_028646575.1. Lineage (NCBI taxonomy): Eukaryota > Metazoa > Chordata > Mammalia > Diprotodontia > Pseudocheiridae > Pseudocheirus > Pseudocheirus occidentalis. The sequence continues at coordinate 189,769,330 of CM053598.1, forward strand.
TCAGAAATGTGGAATCTGTTCTAGTGTGCAGCATATATTTTATTTCAGTTTGTGAGAATAACACTTGTGCCATATACACTGTGGTGGCATCCTTTTGAGAGTGTCACTGGGCATTAGCCAAATTAATAACTACAGAACAAAGATATATGACCTTTTGGGGTTAAATCCTAGAGGGGTTTAATTAAGTTTTGGTATTTTAACCATGGGCTGGTAACTGATTTCCTTACTCTTATAACAAAGGCCAAGGCCCTGAGAATGAAGCTTTTTTCATTTACCTTCCCCATTGGAGCTAAATCTTTCAAATAGCTGCTTTTGTAATTAGCTATTTCATTAGAACTTCCTTTTGCAAGAATGTGCTCATTTTCTACAGAAAATTATCTTTAGTGCAGGGTGAAGACCCTCCCTTTCCTTGCAATCCAGCCTTTTACTAAGATGTGGGAGTGCAGGGTGTGGGAGTGGATAGACGATGACGGTATAAGACCTTTTATTTTCTTTCATCTTTTTAGTCTTGGTTCTGCCTCACTAAAAAGTCCCCCCTGGGAAAGTAGTACAGAGTAGAAGTCGGAGTTTAGGTGCAAATTTTGAATTCTCTTTTCAAGTTCCTTCTCTTTAGTTTCACTTAGTGCTTGGATTGGTAAAGGATTTATAGGTATAAGAACCCAGAATTCATCATATGAAACAATCCCTTTATTTTCTTCCATGCTGTGATATAAAAGTGTTGTTTGTCCTTGGGTATGGGGAACCTTTTAGAATACACTGTTCAAAGCAGCATCTTGTACTGTGAAGGTCCATCTGTTTTAGCATCTCTCTCTAAGCATTAAATCCTGTCCCTTTTGTTCTAGGGATGGTGGTTCCTTCCAAGACTAAAATTGTGTGCCATTTTTCTACTCTTGTTCTGACCTGTGGGCAACAGCACACCCTTCAGATAGTCCCTCGAGATGAGTATGACAATCCTACCAACAATTCTGTGTCTTTGATAGATGAACACAATTACAGCGTATCCATTCATGAGGTGAGCCTTCCTTTTCCTAGGAAGGTTAAAGGCCTTTTGTTTTTAGTCAGCCTCCTTTCCTTACCCCATTTCTTGTCTTCTTCCTGTGCTAAGTGATATTCCATCTCTCTTTGTAGCTTGGTCCTCCAGAAGAAGAAAGTACTGATGTCTCATTTGAGAAGTCTGTGATATCCAAAAGGCAGACTTGCCAGGTGTTCCTTAAGCTTACCTTGCATTCCCGGGGCTGCTTCCGTGCCTGCATTTCATACCAAAATCAGCCAATCAGCAATGGTGAATTTGATATAATTGTCCTAAGTGGTGAGTTGAAGGGATTTAGAATTTGGGGTTTTTTTGAGGCATTTCTCCTCTTCTTTGACCTACTGAAATTTTTATTAGGTCTTTGAGTCCTTCTTGGTTTACAGCAGTTCTTAACCTTTTTTTGTAATATGAACATTTGACATTCTGTGGATACATGGATTCCCCAAAATAATGTTTTTAAATACATAAAATAAAATACAGAGGAAACCAGTTATATATTAGTATATTTAGTATATTATAGTATATATACCATAATAATATAATATGGAATCACAGTGAAACTTGGTGGATTAAGTGTGGCATACAGTCCCTATTACAGAATTTTTCAGGCTGGTAAGATCTTAGGAATAGGAGTGCCGAGATGGATTTAAAAGTCTTCTGTAGTTTGACACCATTTTGAAGTGAAAGTAATCTGAAATCTGATCCCCTGAATCTGTCCAAAGACCCTGAGTTAAGAACTCCTGGTTTAGAGTTTTCCCTTCTAAATGGTTTTAGATCTAGATCTAGCTCCAGATATCCAGAGCTGTATATAGTTCTAGATATCTAAATTTACATACAAAAAGATAATACCATTTCATTTGCTGGTCTATCTGTATCTGTCTATCTTTCTATCTATAATATGTTTCTCTAACAAATCCTATTTTCAGTTTTTTCCTTTATGCCTTTTAGAGAATGAGAAGAACATAGTAGAACGCAATGTATCCACCTCAGGGGTCAGTATTTACTTTGAGGCTTATCTTTATAATGCCACCAACTGTGCCAACCCACAGTGGCACCTTCCACCCATGCACATGAGCTCTTCCCAGCGTCGTCCTTCCACTGCCACTGAGGAGGAAGATGAAGATTCACCCTCCGACAGCCAGACCCCTGAAAAGGTGAAAAAACCCAAAAAGGTGTACTGCTATGTGTCGCCCAAGGTAAAGATGCCTTTCACTTTCACATTCCTCTGCTTGTGCTTGCATGTTTATGGTGCTTGTCCATAAGCATCTGTAGCTTGACAGAATTGTCTTGCATAATATCTACTCCACTAGAGTTGGAATAGGGTAATTGTTTTTAACGTTCTAGAAAACTAGAAAAACTAGATAGTAGTTGGGCATATACTCGTAATATTCTGAACTTTTTGATCATCTGGCCTGGACTTGACCAAGCCAAGATGCTTTAAATTGTAACCTGTCACTGTATGTTTTTAGCAATTCCTGGGGTTGTGTTTTTCAAAGTCATGGACTCTGGCAGAAAGTTGCCTATAGCTGTTGGAATTTTCTCACTAGAACTAAAATCCTATCTGGCACCTTGTGCTGTATTGAAACAAGTTGATTAAGGATAGAATTTTATAATCTCTCAATGCGTGACAAATGACTTTACCTATCTCCCTTGCTGGAGGGTTAGAGTACAGATACTTTGGCAAGGATGAGAGCATAAACCCCCCAAAGACGTGCTTTGGGTTAGAGAGCTCTTTTTAAATATATGGATTTTGTTTATTAATTTGGGCCTTATATAAATGAGAAACTATGCAGACTCCTTATTATAGATCTGGAGTCCCTGTATCTTTGTGACTCAAACTAAATTTTGGGCCTGTTCCACTTAACATTCTCTTGCAGTTTTGACAATTAAAGATCTGTCCTAGTGAACACTCAAATGACAGATCCCTCTTGGATTTTTTTTTACTTTCTGTATCATTCTTTTCTCTCCTCATGTTGTCAGAAATTACTCCAAGGGGGCCTTACTGTATCCTTGTATGAGGGGTATTTTTCTCCTTTTCCTCTTTGAAGAAAAATCCAGAGGTTGTTTTTAACTTAGTTTTCCTCTGTGCCAGAGTTGCTGCCAAACTGGAAAGGAAGGAGAAAGCTGTGCTCATTGTCTCAAAGCGTGGGACCCCCTTTTTAAAAAATAAGATCTAGAACTGAAAAATGACATTTGTGACCATCTAGTCTAACCCCCTCTCATTTGAGAGCTGAGGAAAGAGACTCAAGGAAGAAGGAGGGGGTCATGTTAAGTAATTTGTCTAAGTGCATATAAGAACTAGAGTTAGGATTTGAACTTTGAAGGATTTCTCAGTCTTGAGCCAGTAATTATTATTTTTACTATTGTAATAAGAAATGTGGCTTAAGTTTAATGAAAGTTAAATTCCAATTGCCCTAGGTCATTTGAAAAAAAAAATCTTTGACTTTATATCCTTTCTGGTTTCTTGGTCCCTCAGCAACTCTCAGTGAAAGAATTCTACCTGAAAATCATTCCCTGGCGCCTCTACACTTTTAGAGTATGCCCTGGGACAAAGGTAGGTTGAGCTTTGTGGTTTTTTCTTTATTGAACGATTTTTTTTGGTCTTTTTAAAAGACTATTTCCCTCTTTTCCCCAGACTGGAAGTACAGGGCCTATACACTGGCCTGGTCCCACTATGATTGGCATAGGAGCTCTGTCCTGCTCTATTCCTAATATGGACCAATTTGCCTTTCCTTAGGCAACTTAGTAACACCTCCACTCCCTTCTCCCCCAGCCTATGCTTCTTTTGACCTCTCACCCCCCATATTAATGCTGAACTTAGTGTGGTCATCAGATAGCTTAGTCCACTGCAATTCAGAACTCCTGCGCTCATGCAATTCTTCAGCCTCAGCCAGATCCACACAATAGCAAGGAATACATGGTGTGCACCACCATGCCCGATTCAACCCTCTTCCCCTTTTTTCCTGGGAGAGCTTCTGATGGATCTGGAGGTTCTCACTATACATAGAATCTGTTGCCAAATGAAGGCATATGTAAATTATAGAAAGAAATGCCCCGTAGGAATTTTTAGCAATTCAAGATACTCTGGCACTAATAGCTCATTAGTGTCTATAAGATATAACTTGTCTATAAGATTATATTAACAGGAGTGGTTGTCCATTCAAGCCTTTATCTTGTTCAGTCATCCTGTGTTGAATATTAATCCATAGACTCAGCATTTATATACATACTTTTATTCCTTTCCCTACGTAGACTTAGAGAAACGATAACATTTTGCCCAGAAGCTAGAATGGGCCATTGCATTAAGAGTAAACTTTCCCCAAACAATCCAAACAGACTTATTCTTTCCTAACTTATGGCAGCTAGACCCATCTGTTGTTCTTAAAATCCTTGGGCTTTAACCCTAGGCTTGAAAGGGCCTTTCAAGATGACCTCTAAACTCCCTTTATCTTGTGCTGCTTGCTGGTAGAAGTATATGGAGCTGCCTATGCCTTTTGTTCTCAAATTTTGTTCCTGCAACCCTGATGGATGAAAATTACTTTGAATTCAGATTTTGTGAGACCTCAAAGCAATATTTTGGGGCAGTGGTGCTTACTACAGCGTCACCCTGCTTTGGTGTGATCCACTAAACTTTCTTTGATGTGGGGCCAACACGAGGCATGAGGGGTTTTGTTGGGTTGATTTGGCAAATTAGCAGTTCTGATGCTGAATTTATGTGTTTTTCCCCCCTTGCTTATAGTTTTCATACCATGGACCTGACCCTGTGCATAAGCTGCTCACGCTAGTGGTAGATGATGGGATCCAGCCTCCTGTAGAGCTTAGCTGTAAGGAAAGGAACATCTTAGCAGCCACTTTTATCCGTTCTCTCCATAAGAACATAGGTAAAGTTGACTTGGGATTCTTTATGAGGAGGGAAGGTCTATTAACAACCCAAGGTATAAGAATGTAGGATTGGATTTGCCAGACACGCTTTGTAATGGGATTGTGACCACAGTGGGTCCTACTGCTTCCCAGGAGGCTCAGAGACCTTTCAGGACAAGGTGAACTTCTTCCAGAGAGAGCTTCGGCAGGTGCACATGAAAAGGCCACACTCGAAGGTCACGCTGAAGGTCAGCAGACACACCCTGTTGGAGTCTGTAAGTAATATTTTATTTCCCTAGAAACTTCAAAGACCCCTTTGGGCTTCTGAATGTAGTCAGACTCTCTTCCTGCTTATTGCTTAATGTGTTCTCCTCTGACTTGTAGTAGTGAAAGAACTAGACTGGGCAGCACAATTAGTTTAAAACCTAAATAAAAAAAGCTTTTAAGAATTCTTATATATAGGGCAGGAAGCTGTAGTTAAGATTATTAAGAAAATAAACTACTTGTTAATAGATGAGATGTTGGGTTAAAAAATAATTTCTCTTGTACTGATGGTCAATCAGAAAATGGATATCTGACGTGTCTTTCTCAGTTGCACAGACATGAACATAATTTATACATTCCCTTGGAGTGGGTAGGTTTGGCTTCTGTCCAGAAACTGAGTGTTTGACTCTGGATAGCCCAGTATAAAGTCTATTTTCCTTCACTGTGACCTTGCTGTGGCCTCATTCTGTCTTGCCCCTAGCTTTGTGGCTAGAGGAAGTTGTCTTGTGGATAGACGGGGCCTTCATGCTAGAAACCAGAGGTCATCCTTGGTTATTATAGTGACTTGAGGAGTTTTCATTGTTTGCTCACTTCTCTGGACCTCAGTTTTCCTATCAGTAAAGTCAAAGTTATAAGCTCTAGCCTTTCCTTTCAATGGAAAGATCCTTTAATGTTTTTAAAAAATCAGTTTCCTTTGAAGCTTTGTGCTTTGTATGTGTGAGATGTTATTACACCTTTCGTTGTTGGTGTTGTTGTTGTGGCGTTTGAATAGGCACGGCTTTGCTCTTGACCTCAGCATTTCTGATATGCCAGTATGTTGATGGTTTTCTCTCTTTCATTGCCCTCCAGTCTCTGAAAGCCACTCGGAATTTCTCCATTTCAGATTGGAGTAAGAATTTTGAAGTAATTTTCCAGGATGAAGAAGGTGACTTGGGAGTTTTTATTTTCCGTCTTTGGGATGCCCCCTTTTTCCCTCATGAGAGAAAAGAATAGGCAGCGAGCCAGAGCAGGACCAGTAACACGATGAGTTCAGATGGCAGGATAGAGCCTGAGGAGCATGAACAGAGGGAAAGTGAGAAGACAAGGTGTAAAAGTTTGGAGCTGAGAGTTTTTATTGATTAGAAGGCAAAAGGAAATGAACTGCTTTTCTAGCTTTTTGTCTTTCTGTGTATCTACACTAGGGGGCACAGTTCAGTGGCCAAAATAGTTACTCTATAGATGGGGACAAAGTTTCGTAAACCTTTGTATTTTAGCGCTCTGTGTGTGTGTGTGTGTGTGTGTGTGTGTGTGTGTGTGTGTGTGTGTTAAGGGGGGAGGGGACAATTAGAGGGGATGTAGAAGGAATAGAACAAGGTAGAAAAAATAAAGGCAAGTAAGTTGCTGTAGGCCCCAAACTGATTTTTCTTTGTTTTTGTTGTCTAGCTCTGGATTGGGGAGGCCCTCGCCGGGAATGGTTTGAGCTAACTTGCCGAGCATTATTTGACACTACCAATCAACTCTTCACTCGATTTAGTGACAACAACCAAGCTCTGGTGAGTCTCTGGCTTTCCCGGGGTGGGATGGGAGTTGGGGATGGGGCGGGGAGGGAAAGCATGTTTTCTTCTGTCTCCTTTAGTTTTGAATATATCCTTCCAGAGTTCCCTACCCAACAAGCTATTCCTTGTAAACACAGAAGAAAAAAAAACTCAGCAGTACAGTAAAACCAACTAGCACATCCACCCTGTTGGGTGGTATATGTAATGTTACACACCTTTAGTTCCCTGCTTTTGCAAACAAGGGAAGGATACATAGGATACATTTTGCCCTTCTATTAGCTTTTTTTTTTTCAACAGAAGATCAATTTTTCGTTGTATAAAAGTATGCATACAGTAGACATACAAAGTAGTAAAAGTCATGACACATAAAACTGAAGATGGGCAACATGAGCGCTGTCTCAGACTCATTGGGGTCTAACTAGTAAATGAGACAAAGACCACCAGTTTGCAGCAGATCCAGGGACTAGCTCTCTGTTCTTTTCCAGGGAAAGAGGAACAAGGAAAAAAGAGGAGACAAACGATCTGAGGTTTCAATTATCAAATGAAATAGCCCAGTTAGAGGTAGTCATACTAACGCAGAGTAGGAACTCTTTACATCTGCCTATATTTGGGGGGGGGGGGGGGGTGGAGTGAAAGAGATCCCATTCTAGATGTCAGTGAACTTGTGGCTGTCACCTGTATCTTTGAGTTCAGATATAGTGGTCACCTGGACAGCTGTCAGATAAAAAGAGTTGCTCATCTCACCTGAAGAAGGAAGTTGGGCCACATTGCCTAATTTTTCTAAAAGTGAAGATTATGATTGAGCAAAGATTAAATAATCATCAACCAATCACAGAAAGTAGCCACAAAAACAAGATGATTCCCCAAGCCCAATTTAGAAAGTGCATTCAAAGTGATATACAGTAGTATAAAGGAAGTTGTAGAAAAAAATCAAATATATCACAGAGAAATCCCCAGACTACAAGGATAATTCTTTAGTGCCATTCCAGAAAATCCCTCCTGTACTTCCCTTAGTGGAGAATGATGTAGAGGAACTCACTCCCATGTGGAAAGAAACAAAATTAGAATTTTAGAGACAGGCAACTGATCCTAGTTCTCTCCCACAAACATTCCAGATAGGAAATCCAGTGTGATCAGTCACTGTCCAGTCCATTTTACTGATCATCTCATTCCTGGGTCAGCTGAGAGGAAGAGAAAGAAATCTGAGTCCTGGTAATAGGCAGTATGATGGAGAAAGGCAGCAAGGTATAGCATCAGAAGCCCTAGGCTTCAGGCATGGGTTCCAATTCCATCTCCAGCTCTGAGTGTGAGTTTCTTCACTCAAAAAAATGGGGATAATACTGCTTATACTACCGACCTAAAAGGGTTGTAAGGAAGATGTTTTATAAACTTTAAAGCATCATATAAGTATGTGTAGCTATGTCGTGACTCCTAGTCACTAACTTCTGTCAGTTGGTAAAACAGCAACTTAAATTTAGGGGCAAAAGAAAAGGCCTGCACAGGTAAAAGCATACTTTCTAAAGGAGCAAAGTGATGGCACAAATATATATCATAGATACATGTTTCGTTCAGCATACAGCTTGTGTTGTCTCCAGGGAACAAAGACATTCCAAGTTGGCACTGTTGTAAATCAAAAGGAAAGGGGGAAAGAGAAAGAGAAACAGAAATTTCAGGACCCACCACTCAGTTCTGTAATGTGGACTGTATCAAAAAATCTCGGTTGTTGGAATAGTACAGATACATCCCCATCTTGGCTTGGGAAAGACCCCTAATTTATACTTAAGATCACTCGTCATCTCTCCTGGGCCTTTTTCCCACCAGTTTCTTGGGGGAATGAAATGTTAAGAGATTAGGCATCCCTGTCCTATTCTAGAGTGTGAGGAGACCTTAGAATAGAGTGGCATGGCAGGATGTGATAGGAATGATTTGGTCTCGAAGAGGTTCTATTCAAGGCAATTCAAAGCCTGAAGATGTGCCCTATTTAATTCAAATGTGACGTAGGAATTGGAACTGGGGTAGGAGGACAGGGAGCTTGAGTTCAAAGCTCTTGCTCAAATTGGCTAGGTTTAAAAAAAAAATTAATAGCTTTTGCTTTTACATTATCTATGTGTTTTAGTTTGTGACCCTGTCCTGCACAGATAGTCTTGTCTTATAACAAAGAATTTTAAAAAGTTTAGCAAAACTAAACATAGCCAAGTCCAGAATTATATGTAGTATTTCACACCCATAACCTCCTTCTTCTGCAAAGAAAGGAGTGCCTTTACTTTGAATTATGTAAGTGACTAAAAAGCCTAAATTACTAAAAAGACTATGACGGTTTTGAGGACTTTTCAGTTGTTACACTGAGTTTTTTCTTTAAGATCGCTCTTAATCCTGGGGCTGAGGAACAGAGCCCTAGAAATCTGTTTTCTCTTGACAGGTGCATCCAAACCCTAACCGCCCTCCTCATCTCCGGCTAAAGTTGTATGAATTTGCAGGGAGGCTTGTAGGCAAGTGTCTCTATGAGTCATCTTTAGGAGGAGCTTACAAGCAGCTGGTACGAGCTCGTTTCACTCGTTCTTTCCTGGCTCAAATCATAGGACTTCGCATGCATTACAAGGTAACGCGGCTGGGCGTGTGCTTTCCACAGTAAAGCTCGGGCTCCTATTCAGTTTGATTCAATTCAGCAAACATGTACTAAGTACTTTTTGTGTACAAGGTACTGTGCTTGTTGCTGAAGGTATAAAGACATACAAGAATCAGGGTCTCTGCCCTCAGGGAAGCTTACATGATAGTAGGGGCTGTTGTCTCTTAACAGATAATTAAATACAAGGTAATTTGAGCAGGTCAGGAACATGAACAACCAAAAAGATCAGGAAGGATTTCCTGTAGGAAATAGAACCTGAGCTGAATTTTAGAGGAAGCTAGGTATTGTAAGAAGCAACAATGAGGAGGATGCCTTCTAGGTATATGAGACAGCTTGAGCAGAGTTAGAGAAGTAAGATATGGAACGCTGAATGAAATGGCAAATAGGCCATGTAGAACAAAAAGTATATAAATTGGGGCAGGTAGATGGCACAGTGAATGGAGCGCGGGTCCCTGGAGTCAGGAGGACCTGAGTTCAAATGTGGCCTCAGACACTTGGCACACTTACTAGCTTTGTGACCTTGGGCAAGTCACTTAACTCCAATTGCTTTGCCTTCCCCCCTCCAAAAAGACTGACTAAATAAATAAAAATTTTAAAAAATGTATAAAGAATAGTAATGCAGAATATCTGGAAAGGTGGTATGAAAATGTTAGAAAGGACTTTAGATGCCAAGCTGAAAGGTTCTTTTATCTTAGAATTGATAGGAAGTCGTAGAAAATTCTTGAGCCGTGGGAGTGACATAGGAACACCTGTGCTTTTAGGAAGATTATTTTGGTAGCTCTATAGAATATGGTTTGCAGCAGGGAGAGAGAAGCAAGGAGACCAGTCAGGAAGCTCTTATAATAATATATCCAGGTGAGGGCAGAGGTAATGCAGTGGTTGTATAAGTGGATACAAGAGAAGTCATAGATGGAGAATTGACAAGAACAGGTAATTGATTGGATATGAAGGTTGAGGGAGAAGAAGGAATTGAAGATTTGAATCAGATTGTGAACCTAAGTGACTAGAAAAATAGTGATGCTTTCAAAAGAAATAGGGAAGTTTGGAGGATGGGCTGGTTTAGAGAGGAGGATAATGAGTTCTGTATTGAATTTGCCAAGTTTGGGATACTTGTGAGACATTGTGGTAGAGATGTCCAGTAGGCAACTGGTGACGTTGGTTTGGAGCTTAGGACAGAGATTTGGTTCAACTTTATCTACCTAGTAGGACCAGAAGCTAAATTGCAAGGGTTTGAGAAGGGAGTTGGAGGTGTGAAGTGGAGGCAGTGAGTTTAACTGAGAAAGGAAGGAGAGAGATGAAAGCAGTTTGAGAAGGCAGGCAATAATATCTTTTTTTTTTTAAGTTAAAAAAAATTATTTTCAGTTTCAATTTCTCTCCCATCCCCTCGCTCTTGCCCCACTCATCTAAGAAGGCAAGAAACAGGATACCCATTATATATAGGACATTGTGCAGAACATATTTCCACATTAGCCATGTTGTGAAAAAGAAAGTGAAAAAAGCATGCTTCAGTCTGTACTCAGAGATCATCAGCTCTCTCAGGATAAGTTAGAAAGCATTTTTCATACTTAGTCCTTTGGCATTGTAGTAGATTGTTGTATAGATCAGAATAGCTAGGAAATAGCAAAGCTCTTTGTTGTCATAATATTTCTGTTACTGTGTCTGATGTTCTTCTAGTTCTGCTCACTTCATTTTCCATTTGCTCATATAAGTCTTCCCAGTCCTTTCTGAAACCATCCTGCTCTTAATTTCTTATAGCACAATAGTATTCCATTACTATCATATCATAACTTGTTCAGTCATTCCTCAATTGATGGACATCCCTTCAGTTTCTAATTCTTTGCCATCACAGAAACTGCTGCTATAAATATTTTTATACACATGGGTTCTTTTTTCTTTTCTTTTCTCTTTTTAGGGTATAGATAGAACTAAGAGTGGTGTTACTGAGTGAAAGGTTTGCATAAATTTATAGCCCTTTGAGTATATTTCCAAATTGGTCTCCAGAATGGTTGGATCAGTTCACAACTCCACCAACATCACATCAATGTCCCAATTTTTGCATATTCCCTCCAACATTTGTCATTTTTCTTTTCCATTATATTATCCAATCTGATAGGTTTGCGGAGGTAACTTGGAGTCGGTTTAATTTGCATTTCTTGGAGCATTTTTTAATATGTCTAGTATTTAATATGCTTTTACTTCTGAAAAATGCCTCTTCATATCCTTTGACTATTTGTCAGTTGGGGAGTGGTTCTTATTTTTATAAATTTGCCTCGGTTCCCTATATATTTGAGAAATGAGAATTATATCTGAGAAACTTGCTATAAAATCTACCCCATGCCCACCCTCCAGTTTCCTGCTTTCCTTCTAATTTGACTACCTTGTTTTTGTTTGTGAACAAATTTTTTAATTTCATGTAATAAAAATTACTTATTTTACTTCTCTTGATCCTCTCTATCTTTTGTTTGGTCATAGACTCTTCTCTTATCCGTAGATCTGAGAGGTACATTTTTCCATGCTCCCCTAATTTTCTTATGATATCATTCTTTATGTGCCTAGTTTCTGCCAAGCTACTCTCCAGTTTTCCCAGCAGTTTTTGTCAAATGATGAGTTTTTACCTCAAAAGCTTAGATCTTTGAATTTATCAAACACTAGATTACTATGGTAATTTACCACTGTGTATTGTATGCTTAATTATTCCACTGATCCACCACTCTGTTTCTTAGCCAGTACCAAATTCTTTTGATGATTACTACTTTGTAATATAGTTTGAAATCTGGTACTAAAAGGTTGCTTTCCTTCAGATTTTTTTCATTGATTCTTTTACTGTTCTTCTCGGAATTTGGTGACTTTGAAAAGAGCAGTTTCAGTTGAATGTTGAGGTTGGAAGCCAGGTTGCAGAAGATCTAGAATCCAGTGAGAGGAGAGGAAGTGGAAGCGCCATTTGTTGCTTTCTCAAGTAACTTTTAGATGAGAAGAGGTAATAGGCTATAGAGTGATAGCTCGCAAATGAGGGATTTTTAAGGATAAAGGAAACATAAGGATGTTTGTAGGCAGCAGTGAATGAGCCAGGAAACAGGGAGCAATTGAAGTTTGTGATAGAAGGTGAAATCTTCTGGAGGAAATGGGATGGGATGGGATTAAGGATACATGTATAAGGATTTTCTTTGACAAGAAGGGTCTTGTCTTCGTGAGAGAAGGTGTAAAGGAGGCCATGGTAGAGTCCTTTGAGAAGAGGAGGAAGAATATAGAAGACTTGAGGTAAGGGAAGAATTGGAAATTCAAAGTTATATCAGAGAAGAATAAAGGGATACCATGCAGCTGGAAGGGCCTAGTTAGGATTAGATTGCAGAAATTAGTTCTAGAGCCTATCTGGAGCCTGTCCTTACAATAGGGAAGTGAGAAGGATAGGGTTCCTCTCCCACATGAAGGTCACTTTTGTTGAAGAGCAAGTGTTCATGTTTCTTTTCCCTGTTTTTCTTTCTCCTCAGTACTTTGAAACTGATGATCCAGAATTTTATAAATCCAAGGTTTGTTTCATTCTCAACAATGACATGAGTGAAATGGAACTGGTTTTTGCAGAAGAGAAATACAACAAATCGGGGCAGCTGGATAAGGTGAGAGGCAGCAGCAAAGCCCAAGTCCCTTCTTCATGTTAGCATAGGGAAGGATGGGAGCTTATTCCTTAGTCTTGCAGTGATAAAGGGATGCTAGTCTAGTTATTAGTTATTGAACAAATTACTCCTTTTACTAGTTGGTGTAGCCTTGTTGTTTCCCTCTGGAAAAAAGACATAGTGTGGGAATAGGAATCCTAGAATTGTAATGCTTAAAGGAATCTTAGAAATCATCTTATCTAGCCTTTATAGAATAAGAAACTGAGGCCAGGAGAAGCTAAGTGACTTGTTAGTGGCACAGCTAGGGTAAGAACCCATGCTTCCTAACTCCAAGTCTTGTTCTTATCACTATATCTTTTTGGAGAAAAGAGTACAGAAAAGTTTAGGAAAACAGCTGTCCCCACTTCGGAAACTCCTTTTAGTTCTAATGAAATAGCAGAATTCTTTTTTTTTGGGGGGGGGGTCTTTTTGGAGGGAGGAAGGCAGGGCAGTTGGGGTTAAGTGACTTGACCAAGGTCACACAGCTAGTAAGTGTTAAATCTGAGGCCTGATTTGAACTGAGGTCCTGACTCCAGGGTTGGTGCTCTATTCACCGTGCCACCTACCTTCTGCAGTAGCAGAATTCTTTAGACCATCTATCATTTCTCCTTTCTGTGATATTTTGTTACATTTTTTACCCCACTTTTCTCTGCTTCCTATGTGTCCTGTAGACCCATGGCTTAGTTGAGGAATAGACACTGTAAGTGAGATTGGTGGTGATTTGAGGCTTTGGTTACTGAGACATTCAGCAGTAAGTTTGGCAGGATTCCCTTCTATAGCATTGCCCCTATAATATGATGAAAACAGGAAAGCCCACCCAAAAATGCAATCCACAAAAATAACCACTGCTATAACAGAGAAATAATGAAGAGGCTTGTTGAGCTTGAGGAAAGGTATTGAGAAGTGAACTTGGTGAACAGTCAAAGCTTATAGTGAAGTGTAGTGGTCTGGTCGTTGTAGAACATCACCCTTTTTCCCTTCCTCAAGTCTCACTGCTGTTTCAGGTTGTAGAGCTCATGACTGGGGGAGCTCAAGTCCCAGTCACTAACTCAAATAAAACCTTCTACTTGAATTTGTTGGCACAATATAGACTGGCCAGTCAAGTGAAAGACGAAGTGGAACATTTTCTGAAAGGTAACCTTTTGTCTGCTCTTTTTGGCTTGATGGCTGTGGCACTCTTAATAGCTTTGTCGATTTGACTTGAGTTTGGCTACTCTGTTTTAGGCCTGAATGAATTAGTTCCTGAAAACCTTTTGGCTATTTTTGACGAGAATGAACTTGAGGTAAGTGCTTGAATTCCTGAGGCCCTGCTTTGGTTCCTGGCACCTAGCATATAATACCTGGTGCATATTAAAACTTCAGTAATGTTTGTTGAATTAATTACTTTTGTCATAACCTTCTTTTCATTGAACACTTTTTGAGTCTTTCTTGCTTCATTAGACTATAGTAACGGAGACCCTAGAAATGGCCAGTCACCTATAATGAGTGATCGTATTGGATGAGTAGATGGTGCAAATGGATTGACATCTGCACTGTTGAAAGGAATGTTAAATTGGATGCAATTACAGATTCATCAAGGTACTTAGGAGCAGTATGAGAGGCTCATTTTATAGTGTCCAGGGTTTTCTGAAAAACCTTGGGAACTTTGAAAGTTCAGTAACTTAAGTTGTAGGTCTGACAACATTAATCTGTAAGCAGTGTTTAAAAGTAGCCTTAATGGTGTTTGGGACAACACCATCACATAGTATTCTTATTTCAGATCTGTAACAAACACAGAATGGTTACTGTAGACCAGAAGGCAAACTGTCTCCTTGATGAACAGGATTGAAATCCATATTATCTGTCAGAAGAACATTCAGTTTGCCACTTAACAGATGACTTCTTTCATACCTGCAACCTAAGTGAAGTTCATAGATGAAAAGCTTAGATTTTTTTTTAAAAGGCCTTGATTTTCTTATAGATAGTATGCATCCTGCAAAGTGGGAGTGCTGCTGCTATCAGCCAGTGGGGTTACACTTGTGTTTGTACTTGTTAACAGAATTTTCTTCCATCATGATAATGTGATACCTTTTGGATGGTCTCTGGCATTTGTGTATTATCTGGTATCTTGAACCCTTGGATTATAGAATCTAAGTGAAATTGATACTCATTGCCTGAAGTTTCTAACTGGCAAGTAAAGAACTTATTTTAGGGTTGAAGAACTCTCACCTCATGCTTTTATTATTGTCATATTTATGTATTTGGGCAGACAGAAAGGAAAAGTTCTTTAATGATTTTAAATTCCTTTTAGTTCTACAGACTGTGTGTGTATTTGTGCGTGTGTGTGTGTGCGCATGCATGGGTTAAGAAGAGGTTATTTAATAGGTTTAGTTGGTTCTGGTGTTTGTGTGGCATATGAGTATTATATCTTCATTTCCAGTTAGGATGTATTGAATATCTGTCAAACTTTGAACCAAGCAAGAACATCATTTGAGCTCTGAAATTACTAATGGACTGATGTTTTTATTATCCCCAGTATAGTATAGTTTTCCATTTATCTGACTGAAGGAGGGGGAGTTAAGGGCTAAAGGTGAAAGAATTAAAATTTAATTTTAAAATGACTGCAGGTAGGTAGGAAGGCATATCACATTGAGACTTGGTTTGAGTGCTTCCACTGAGACAGGAGTACCTCCTTGCTTTCTTCAGTGCTCATGATCTGCTCTGCAAGGCCCAGAGGAAGGCTTAAAAGAACTACTGTTGATTCCTTGTCCACCTTTGTTATTTCTCTTCATAGAAGTAACCAGCAATTACTATTTTGCCCCCAAGACTTTTGATGTTAGGATTAAGACCTTGCTTTTTTTTCTCCTAAAATTTTTACTTTCCTTACGCTCTTGAGATATTGTCTCTTTATTGAAGATTTTTGCATGTTGGCCTAGGAAATGGGTAGCATTTGAGTACATTTTCATCTTTGATGGTGTCATTGGTTGGATGCTTACTGCCAACAAAATATAGGAAAGGATCATCTAAGAAAACCCAATAAGAAATTGCTTCCTTTTGTTACAGCACTGAGTTGGTGAGTATGCTCCCATTAATTTTTGCTGATCTCCTTCTAGCTGCTGATGTGTGGTACTGGTGACATCAGTGTCTCTGACTTCAAGGCACATGCTGTGGTGGTGGGAGGCTCATGGCACTTCAGGGAAAAGGTAAATAGAAAAATTTTTGAAGTGAAAAAAAAATTAAATATTTTATTTTTATATCACCTTTATTTCCAAACTTCTCCCTACCTACCTGATCTAACCTTTGTAATGAAAAAAAAATTAATAGGAGAAAAAATATCTGTTCTGCAAAACTAACCAAATCATCAACTGAGTTTTGATAGTATGTGCAGGGTTTCTCATCCATAGTCGGCCACTTCTGGAATGAAAGGTGGGAATACATTTTTTCATCTCTTCTTTGGAGCCAAGCTTGGTCATCATAATTACATAGTGATTAGTTTTGTAGGGCTTTTTGTTGTTGTTATTGTTCAGAAAGAAATTTTATAATTAACTACTCTTTCTTAAATGAACAAAGGTAAAAAATTATACTTCATCTTATCAGGCATCCCACCTTGCCATTTGGGAAGCAGATTTCAAAGTGGAAACAAACTGGAGAATTCCAAATGAGAGACTGAAGAAGGTTAAAGGGAATTAGAGAAGTAGACATGTTTAATGGAAAGGCATGAAAAGTGGAGGTGAGGAGATTGAAATGTTAGAGGAACAGAATCCTTAAGGGCTTTCCTAGAGCATGCATCAGGAAAATCAGAAAGTATGCAGTAGGAAATATAAATAACCACCCAGCTAACAAATATTCATAGAAAAGGTTAATTACAGCATTTGTTGACTACTGAAGTAGACCAGGCTGAGACTTGCTTCTTTCAGTCAAGAGATTTTGAGGAAATCATTTAGTCAGGAATTTATTAAACACTTCTTTTGTGCTGGGCACAGAGCTGAGTGCTTGGGATGCAAAGAAAGACAAAAATAATGTCTTTGCCATCAAGGATCTGACATTCTAATGGAGGAGAAACATATACATGGCTAGGTACAGTCAAGATATAGAGAAAATAGAAGACAGTACTAGACTAGAGGAAAGGCACCAGCATCTGGGGGCTGGGAGACGCATCGTGCAGAGTGTGGGACTTGAGCTGTCATGAATGAAGCAAGGGGAACCAGGAGGCAGAGCTGAGGAGACGAAGTGTTGCAGGCATGGGGGACAGCCGCTGAAAAGAGTTAGGAGATGGAGGGCCATGTTTGAGGGGCAGCAAGTGGGCCAGAGAAACTGGGTTATAGAGTGAGTGGAGGGTAGAGAGTAAAATGTAAGGGGAGGAAAGGTGGGACAAGGCCACATTGGGAAGGTCCAGTGCCCTCCAGCTACTTTTGGTACCATTCTGCTTCCTGAGTAGGATGAGATTCCTTCCTGGTCTTACAATGAAACAGTCCCATCACCAGTGCTTTGTACACATGCAGCAATTAGAGCTAATCTTAGAAGAAATCATTAGACATAATCCTTCCTTTCCTTACACTTTTGAAACAACAGCTCTCAGTGTTACCCATGTAACTTCTGAATATTCCAGAATTTATTCTTCTGTTCCCTAAACCATCAGGCTTATCATCTTTGGGATAAGTTCCTTTTTCTTGATTTTTCTGACCCTGGGCTATTCTTTCCAGGTAATGAGATGGTTTTGGACTGTGGTCTCCAGCCTCACACAGGAAGAATTGGCGAGGTTGCTTCAGTTCACAACTGGCTCCTCTCAGTTGCCACCTGGAGGCTTTGCTGCCCTCTGTCCCTCATTCCAGATCATTGCAGCTCCAACCCATAGCACATTACCTACTGCACACACATGGTAAGTGTTGGACCATAAATGGCATCCTTTTGGAGGATCTTCTTTCCACCCCTTGTCCTAGATGACCAGTCATTAGTAATATAATTTAATTGATTTTCTTCTTGCCTTCCAGTTTCAACCAGTTGTGCCTCCCAACATATGACTCATATGAAGATGTGCACAAAATGCTGCAACTGGCCATCAGTGAGGGCTGTGAAGGCTTTGGCATGCTCTGATCCACTCTTCTACTCTCCATCTGACCCCTGGGTTTTCCAGAGTGCCCTGACTGCAGTTTCCTTTCAGGCAGAGCATAGACCTAACCTTTGGTCCTCAGGGCAGACGTAACAGTCAGCCAGAAGATGTTGCATGCTCCCCTCTTTCTGGAGTATTTTGCCACCTACAGGCCTTGTCCCTAAATTCCATATTGTTTCCTTCTCCTCACCATAGGCCATTTTGGTATGGTATATAAATACTGGAAGTTTTTGGCATGTTATCCATCTAAGAGAAGAGGAATTCCATTTGGTCCTCAGGGAGCAGATCTCTGTAGTTGGGACAACCTGTCTTGTAAAAGGCTGTGCACCAAGGGCTCTTGAGCTCCATTGGACATCTGGCTCGCTGGAAGCCTTAATATCTGCCCATGCCTTGCTCCAGCTCCCTCTGCTAATGCTCCCCAATGGAACCTTCATTTCTCTCCCCTCTGGGATCTGACACAGCCTCAAGACCTTCTCTGTGGAAAGGATGATGTCTTTTCTCATTAGGAGCAGAGAGAATCATAGTATCTGCTATAGGAACTGGCCAGTCTGACTGGTCATTGATTTGTTTCCCTGCACAAAGCAGTCATACATAGGCCATAGCGTTGTACTACCTCTAATGGGAACTGGCAGCACAAAGGTGCCCTTCTCCTGGTGGCACAAGACTGGAAGAGGAGCTGCTCTTGTGAGCATTTCCAGAGGAGCTCATAAAGCCCCAGGAGAGTTCTTTTGATGGATTTTTTGGGTTTTTTTTGTTGTTGTTGTTTGTTTCTCCCCCTCTTGAATGCAGACCAGGTTTAGAATATATAAGATGGTAAATTTACAGCCTCCTAAGTTGAACATAGTGGGTATATCTTGACCTTTAGCTACAGTAGAATCAAGGGGCATTCTGGAGTGCATGGCTGGCTTGGAGGCCACTGACACTGTGTTGGGTTTCTTTTCCCACAGAAGTTCAGCTTGGTCTGTTCACTTTCCTCCATGTTGGACAGTCTACTTTATCCTGTGAATCCATCTTTTGCATGGCACTAGTATCTTGTCCTAAGACCCTACTAGAGAAAATTTTCTAGCATAGGGGTCCTATTTATATCTATTTGAATTCTACTGAAGAAATCTTTCTAGCAAAGGATTACTATCCCTGGTAGATATGATTTCATTATATTTTTCTTCTTAGTATTTTCCCCACTCTGGGAGCACTGAGGCAAGGAGAAAGGGATGTAGAGTTCCTGAATTATGGCACACTACTGACCTGTGGTAAAGCCTTCCTATGTCCTTTCTCTCAGGTTCAGGGCACTGAGAATATGCTTTAAAGAGATCTGCTTTAATAGGAAAAGTTGAGCTGTATCAGTGCCTTCTCCTTATCAACCGGATTGTGAGGGATATGGGCAAGGGGGAAGGGAAAAAAGAAATTATGAATGCTAGTTTTTGATAAGCTCTGTGGAGTGTCTTGTCTGGTGGATACTGGCAAATCTCTCTTGAGAGATTTTTTTTTTATTATAAATTTTATTATAAATTTGGATAATAAGAATAATTGCAAGATAAGAAATTTCTCCCATTTGAAAAGTTTACATTTCCTTTTTCTTTTTGGAGGGGGGAAGGCAGGGCAATTGGGGTTAAATGTCTTGCCCAAAGTCACATGGCTAGTAAGTGTTAAATGTCTGAGATCGGATTTGAACTGGGGTCCTCCTGACTCCAGGGCCGGTGCTCTATTCGCTGTGCCACCTAACCACCCCCAAAATGTCCATTTTCAAGGATGCTTTGCTGTGAGACCCCATTCCTAGTGTAGCACTCTACACCAAGAATACTACAAGCCATCTTTGTTGTCAAAACCAGCAAGTACAGAAGAGTCCTAAGAAGAGGCAGAACTTATGACACGGCCTCAGCTTCCTGGAAACCTCCAAGTGGGGACCAGGACAGACAAGCCGCCTCCCCCCTACTCCTTGCCTTCTCCCTGGGCTGCTATAGCTCCTCTGTGGCTTCAGTCTCTTTCAGCTGTCATTTGTTCTTTCTTGACCAGGGTGCTGTCCTCTCCCATCTGCTGGAACCAGAATCCTGCAGCTGGGGCCTTAGCACTCCTAGATCCTCCATGCCCCATGTTTACTGCTCTCCTCAGGGACCCAGACAAGGTGTTGCTTCTTGCCTTAATCCTCTCCTATGTAGGAAGGCAGGTGCAATTACTACCCTGGAAAATAGGAACAACCCTTCATCCCTCAGGCCCAGATAGGGGTTTCCAGCTTTGGGCATGTGGACTGCCTCTGTGATTTTCCTGTGGTAGACCCTCTTCTGGATCCCCTAATCACCATTCCAGTGGCCATCCAGAGACCTTACTGCTGGGAATTAAGGTTATTTCTTTGGCTAGAAGTCTGACCTGTAAAACTTTTGTTTTAATATTCATTTAGGAGGACTTGGGTCCTATAATAGCCTTCTAAGGTCAACCCCATAACTGTAGTGGGTCTTCATTGTCTTTGTTAATGAAACCTCTTTGGTACTTAACTATCTATTGTTTTGTTTTGTTTTGTTTTGTTTGTTTCCAGCCTCCAGTTTACCCTGTTCCTTCATTCAATCCAAAAAGGCTCTTGGCCCTATCTGATCTTCCCATCCTGCCCTTGGCACTTACCAGTGGGGGAAGATGGTACAGAACATTGAGGGAAAGATATTAATTTTTTGGCAGTTTTTGATATGTATCTTTTTGGTTGGCACTTTTATTTATTCCTTCATGATTGAGGTGCTTTGGGGTTAACTGAGTTCACAACAAAGAAAAAGGCTGCATGTTTCAGGAACTTGAGGCAAGGGCCAGTCCCTACTACAGATTGGTCAGGCTGGGTAGGGTTCAATCCATGTGGGCAATTGCAGCTGATGATGTAAATAATTTGTACATTAAATAAAAATTTAAAAGAAAGAATAAAGAATATGTGTGTTCTTTAAAATAGAATATTAGCGTTTCCTTAAGCAGTATTAAAAATCTCTTAGAAGTTTTGAAAACAGATGAGAAAGATTGTTTTTACATGTAACTGGGAAAAAATGAAATACTAAATAAATTTTAAAAATTTAAAATTTAAAAAATTTTAGCTAAAACTAGCTCTCTTAGAGAAGCTCAAATCATCTGGGCTGGCTATGGAGAAAGTAGCTATGTGAGACTGTCCAAAGAGGCATATGTCATGGGGACTAAATGGGAAGTCTTGAGTCTTCACAGGGAGAAGACTCATACACCTGGAGCTGGAAGGATGTTAGAGGTCATTTGAGCTAACCTCATTTTCCAGATGAGAAAATTCAAGACCCAGAGAGGAAGAAAGGGTTCAAATCCAGGTCCTGCCTCCAAATTCACTACATCACATTGGGGTGGGTCTTTATGGAGAAAGCATCCATATTAGAGAGGGGATAAGATAAGAATTATTTTTCCTAAACTGATTAGCAGAAATTCTTCATTTATATATTTGAGATATACAAATATATAGTATTCCTCAGTACTAAGCAGAAAGCAGAGGCACATGGCATCTTTTTAATACTTCCTTTCTAACTGGAGGCAAGAGCATTATTGAGCCACTTTGTTAGAGCTGACGTAGAAAGAAGAGGTTGGACAAAGTGGAAGGAGGCCGATGGCTGATTTCAAAGGTTTCCATTTTTCTTCAGTACCTCATTGGTGTGCAGGTCTAAGGGAGGGCCTTCACCGGAGAGCTAACATCTAGGTATAGAGCTTTTGTGTAGACCTTCATTTTCAGGTTGTTGATGTCAGTTAGTGAATGATGTAAACGGG
>CM053598.1:189791634-189819744 GCA_028646575.1 Pseudocheirus occidentalis
TAGACTGTAGCCAGTACTTACTATTTTTTTTTTTGCATTAGCACAAGAATTAACACATTAATTTCTCCACATTTATTTTAAAAACTAATTAAGCTGTAGGGGTAGAACTCGGGTGCTTGCTGTAGAAGAGGAAGAAAGAGAGGGAAATAAGCATTTCTGTAGTGCCCGCTCTGCTCCAGGCACCGTGCTAAGCACTTTGCACAGAGATCCTATTTGATCCTCACAGTAACCCTGCAAGTCAATGCTATTCTTTTTTCTTATTTTACAGTTGAAAGAGGCAAACAAGTTAAGTGACTTAGCCAGGGCCACATAACTAGTGAGGGTCAGAGGCTGTATTTGACTTCAGGTCCTCCTGACTCTAGGTCCCTCAGCATTCTATCCACTATACCACCAGATACCAATGTAATACACTGAAATTTCTTAGCATTTTTGCTTGACCTTGTGCCAAACCCCTTGCTGAGTGCTATGAGTTTGACCCCCCAAAAAGCCATTTTTTCAAAGCAGCACCGGTTTCTTAACACAAAGGTATGTTTTGTAAACAGAAAAATCAGAGTTCTTTGACCTAAGTTGCAGATGACTTAGCAGAGGGGGAAAAGGAAGTATCCTGTTTTTGTTCAGGTGAGGGATTAATAATGATGTTATCTCACTTTTTCTTTCTTGGCTGTTTCCCTCTGTGTGACCTGAAAGCCTTTTTAAAAAATCTTAAATGTTTTTATTGAAAACTTAATCATGAACTTTAGTACAACCATCTGAGCTTGTTTATCAGCTATTTATAGTTCATTTAAAGGAATAGACAGAATCTTTTTTTCTGTGTCTTACTACTTAGTAAGCTCCTCTTCACTTCGACACATGACATTTTCTTTTAAGAAGTTTTTTATTTATTACAGACTTGACATCAACAAACTGGACCATTTCCCTACCTAAAGAAGACGAAAAAATGAGGATCATACTGACACTTCTGTATTGCTTATTTGTTTAAATTAAATTTAACATGGTAGTTTTCAACATTCCCTGCCTGTCTGTCCGCTTCTGGCCTTCTGCTCTCTTCTGTGTATTTAAATAACATTTTTCCATCAGTGATCTTTTCTTAATTTTCTTTTTTTGTTGTTATCAGTTCTCTATACCCCACTGCCTCATTTGAGGCCCCCTTTGAGCCTTTTCAAACCCTGAAAAAGTTTTCACTTAACAAATGAGTGAAAGAGCAAAGCAGATCTTCACACTGGTTATGTCTGAAGTTTTCTATCTTGTTCTAAACCACTAGTCCAAAACCTTTCTACTGAGAGAGAATTATGATTAATCATCAGTCTCCTGGAGCTGAGATTGGTCATTGCATCTATCATAGTTCTTAAGTCTTTCATGGGGGCAAGGAGGTGGTTCAGTGGATAGTGTACTGGGCCTGGTGTAAGATGAACTGAGTTCAAATTTGGCCTCAGACACTTACTAGTTTATGTGAACCTGGGCAAGTCATTTAACCCTGTTTGCCTCCATTTCCTCAATTGTAAAATGAGCTGGAGAAGAAAGTAGCAAACCACTGCAGTATCTTTGCCAAGAATATCCCAACTGGGGTCACAGAGAGTCTTACGATTGAAATGACTGGACAACACAAGTTGTTTCAGATTTTTCTTCATAGAATTATATACGTTGGGTGAGTTGTTCTACTGGCTCTGTTTCGCTCTCTCAGTTTATACAAGTCCTCCAAGATTTCCCTGAATCTGTCCGTTTCATAATTTCTTATGGCATAATATTTCATTATATTACCTTACCATTATTTGTTTAGTCATTCCAAGATTGATTGGCACCCACTTTGTTTCTAGTTTTTCATGATAAGAAAAAAAGTCCTGATATAAATACTTTGTGCATTTGGGCCCTTTTCCTTCTTTTTTGACCTCTTTGGAGTGTATGCCTGCTTTTGTTATATTGTTTGCTCTTTGTTTTGAGGACCAATGACATCATGGAGTGATGTCTTGACTTGTGCATGCATTGGATTTAAGCAAGACAGAATTGCTCAGTCATTAGCCTCACTTTCCATGAGTCATCAAAATCTAACAACAGGACAAAAGTCAAGACAACTGGTGGGGGTCTGCAATGCTGTGCGGATCCCCTTAGCGTCTTGAATGCTTGACCAAGCTCTAATCACTCCACAGTGCCTGCCATTGGAACAAATTGTTCTCATCTGCCCATTCCACTGGGGGAAATCTTCACATGGTTGGGGAGACACAGGAATAGAGGAGTGAGAGTATTCTAGATTTGGGAAGTGACCTGTATAAAAGCATTGCGAGATGAAACAGAACCACCAGTTTAGGGGAAAGCAGACCAATTTGGCTAGACCATAGAATACACACAGTTAATGAAGAAAGTTTGGAACGGTAGATTGGAAGCAAGATGTGATGGGCTTTTAAATGTGTAGCTGAGGTTATTGTATCTTGTCCCACTATGCCTAGTAATGCTATCTCGGAATCAAAGGGCATGCACAGCTAATAACTTTGGGGATATATGGAATCAAATTATTTTATAGTTGAACCAATTCACAGTTCCACCAGCAATGCATTAGTGTATCTGTCCTTCTGCAGCTATTCTAATAACTGTCACTAGCCTTTTTTGTCTTCTTTGCCAATATGAAAAGTGTGAGATACAATCTCAGAATTCTTTAATTTGCATTTCTCTTAGTAGTAATTTGGAGAATTTTTTCAATATGGTGGTTAAAAGCTTACCTTAGAGAATGCTAAGTTGTATCCTTTGACCACTTATCTCTTGTGGAATGGCCCTGGTTCTTATATATTTGAAACAGTTTACTACATATCTTGAATATTAGGTCTTTATCAGAAAAATTTTCTGCAGATTTTTCCAGTTAGCTATTTCCCTTCTGATATTGAGTTGAATTTGTACAAAAACTTTTCAATTTTATATCCTCAAAATTGATTGTTTTACCTTTTGTCATTCCTCCTATCATTTATTTGGTCAAGAACTATTCCCCAAATATATTCACAAAATCTCCTTTCTTGATCTTCTAAGTACTTTATGTATGATGCCATATGTCTTGTTCATATATCTGTTTAGAGCCTACTTTGGTATATTGTGTGAGATGTTGGTCTTAACCTAATTTCTACAGATTGCTTTTGAATTTTCCCAATAGTTTTTGTTGAATAATACATTCTTACCTCTGTAACCGGAATTGCTAATTGAATGAATACTATACTACTATTTAATTCCTTCTGTGACTTTTGTACAACTTATTCCATCAATCGACTTTCCTTTTTTTTTTTTTTAACTGAGAACAGTTTTGATAATTACTATTTTGTATTATGTAATTTGAGACATGGTACTACTAGGCTCCCTTTCTTCTTACTTAAAAAAAATTATTCCCCTGGGCATTCTTGACCTTTTCTTCTAATTGAATTATGTTACTATTATTTTTAGCTCTATAACATTAGTTTGGTAATTTGATTGCTATTACACTGAATCTGTGAACTGATTTGGGTAGTATTGTCATTTTTATTATGCTGCCACAACCTAACAATAAGCATTCATTATCTCTCTAGTTACTTAGATCTCTCTTTGAAGAGTATGTTGTGGTTGTAGTCATGACTTCATTATAGTGGGGCTGCCAGATATTTTACACATTTTGTAGTTACTTTGGAAGGAATTCCTTTTTAAAAAATCTTTCCTAGAAGGTTTTATTGATGTACAGAAAGATTTTTGTGAGTTTATTTTGTATCTAGCTGCTTTGCTAAAGTTATTGTTTCATTTGACTTGGAGTTACATTTTTAGTCCTGTGTAACTAAAACATCCTATCACATGCAACAGGAAATAATTTTGTTTCCTTTTTGCCTATGGTTATCCCTTCCATTTCTTTTTTTTCATAGTGTTACTTTAGCTAGCATTTCTCTAACTGTAATCAAATAATACTGTTAATAATGTTCTTTCCTTATTGGAAACACTTCTGTTATTTCTCCATTATTGATAATAAGATAATTTTAACATTTGAAATTAGGTAGATACATATTTACCATATTAATGGAAAGGCCATTTATTCCTGTTCTTTTTGGTGTTTTTAACATAAGGTATTGTTGGATTTTGTAAAAAGCTTTGTCTGCACCCCTTGATATAATCTTGGTTTTGTTGTTAATATGGTTTATTATGTTTATAGTTTCCCTAATATTGAACCAAACCTGCCTTCTTGTTATAATTGTTATTTTTGGAGGGGAAAGGCAAGGCAATTAGGGTTAAATGACTTGGCCAAGGGCACACAGCTAGTAGGTGTGTCAAGTGCCTGAGTCCAGATTTGAGCTCAGAGCCTCCTAACTCCAGGAAATGTGCTCTGTTCGCTGCACCAGTTAGCTGCCCCCTGACATAAATCTGACCTGATGATATCGTATATTCTTTTTAATATATTATTTTAACTTCTTTGCTAATAGTTGATAGTATTTTTGAATCAATGCTTACTACAGTTGTTAATCTGTAATCTTGATTTCTCTCTCTCCCTGGTTTAGGTATCATGACCATATTTGTCTCAAAGAAGGGTAGAATTCTTTCATTCCTTATTTTTACAAAATTTTATCTAATATTGGAATTTTTCTTTGAATACCGTTAAAATCCATTTGCAAATCTGACTCTAAAGTTGTTTTTACCCTTTAGAGAGTTCCTTTGTTGCTTTTTCAGTTTATTATTTCAATCTATTATGTTATTAAAATTATTTGTTTCTTGTTCTATTCATCTAGATATTTTACATCTTTTTATAAATATTCATCCATTTCATTTAAGTGATCGATTTTTTTTACATATAACTAGACAGAATCGTTTTAAATAATTTTATGTCTTCTTCTTTTGTTGTGAGTTCTCTTTTTGCATGTTTGAAGTTGGCAATTTGGTTTTCCTCCTCCTTTCAGAAATCAAATTAGCTAATAGTTTACTTTTTCCAAAAAAACACTTGGTTTTATTTATCAATTCAACTAACTTTTTTGTTTTAGTTTTGTTTATCTCTTTGATTTTCAGAATTTCTATTTTTGTTTTTGGGTGAGGTTTTTTTTACTTGTTTTTGTAGTTAAAAATTTTTTGTGTGTGCCAAAGTCATTGATTTACTCCATTTACCCTTGTTCTTTTGTAGACGAAAGTATTAAATATAAACATTTTTCCTTAAGGACTGCTTTGGCTGCCAAAATTTTGGTGCAGTATATTGCTATTCTCTTTTGATGAAATTATCTATTGCTTTTTAATTTATTCTTTAAGCCACCATTTCTTTCTGCGCAAATTATTTAGTCTCTAAGTTTGGATCTTTTTTTAAAAAATCAGATGCCTTTTACTAATTATAATTTTATTTCATTGGGATTAATAAAGGAAATGTTTAACATTTTTGCTTTTATGCATTTGTGTATGGGATTTTTGTGCCTTAGTACATTCTCAGTTTTTGTAAAAAAATTGAATCTATCCTAAATATCCTAAAACAGATTTCCATAACTGAACTCATCTTTTCCCCAAACTGTTAGTATCAAGGGCCCATCATTCTCTGAATCACCTAAGCTCCTAATTTAGGCATTATTCTCAACTTTTCACCATTTTCACTCTTCCCTCGCATATTTAATTTGTTGCCAAATCCTGTAGATTCTTCCTTCACAACATCTCTCATATATGTTCTTTTCTGTTCTCTAATACTGGTACCTATATAGTATAGACCTTCATGCTCTCATGACAGGACTGTTGCTGTAGTCTTCTGATTGATCTGTCTCTTTACCTCAAGTCCTTTCCCACTCCAGTTCATCTTCCATTCAGATGCCAAAGTGATCTTCTAAAGCAGAGATCTCTCCTACTCACTTGTCACTCTTCTACTCAATAAACTCCATAACCTTCAAGATCCCTTCAGAACTCTCTCCCCCACTCCCGTCCAGTCTTCTTATACTTTACTCCCCTCCATGTATTCTACAATCTAATTACACTGGCTTCCTTCCTGTTCATGGAAGGAGATATTTCATCTACTAGCTCTGGGTGTTTTTACTCACTGTCCCAACTCTTAGAATGTTTTCCCTCCTTGTTTCTGCCTCCTGACTTCTTTGGCTTCTTTCAAGTCTCAACTAAAATCCTACCTTTTGCAAGAGGCTTTCCCTGTTCTCTTTCTCCACCTTTTTCATTCCCTCTAATATTATTTTCAGTTTACCCTGTATATATCTTGTATGCATATAATTATTTACATGTTGCCTCCCCATTAAAATGTGAAGTGCAACCACCATGTTTTTGCCTTTCTTTTTATCTCCAGTGCTTAGCATGGTACGTGGAACATGATAAAGGCTTTTTGATTGACTAAAAGTGTCTTGTGCAGCTAAATATGTATTTCTTTTAGTTCCCATTAATCACCAAAAAGCTATTATATCTCAATTTTCTAAAATTAATTCAATTCCTTAGCTTCCTTCTTATATTTGTTTAAGTATGAAAGGGGCAAGTTGAATATCCTAACTTTTAGTTTTGATATCTACTTCTTTTTAGTTAAGTTTATTTTTCCTTTAAATCCTTTAGATGCCTTTCTGCTTGGTGTATGTATGGTTAAGTATTGATGTTATTTCATTATCTGTAGTTTCTTAAACCATAATGTAACTTCCTCGCTTATCTCTTTTAGATGCGTCTGCTTTTACTATTCCTTAGTTTGAGATTGTTATTGCTAATCCTACTTTTTACAAATTTCCTGAAACATAATAAATCTGGCACCAACTCTTTGTTTTAAATGTAAATAATATTCAAAGTGTGCTTCTTGCAAATAACATATTGTTGGATAGTGCTTTCTAATCCATTTTGCTACCCTCTTCCATTTTATGACTGCATCCATCCTATTTACAGTCACTCTTATGATTGTTAATTATGTGTTTCCCTGTGTTATATCCCTTTTACTTTTTAAATCTTTTTTCCACTAGTCCCTCTCCTTAGAAATATGAAAAGAATGGAAAAAGAGAAGGAATCTGATCAATAATATAGTCGTTTAGGACTGATGTGATCTCTTCCTGCTCCTTTGCCTAAACACTTATCTCTGGTTTTTACACTTTCATTATTTTCTTTGTAATGCTTTCTTTACTATTTATGCTCCAAATTTGAGGTTTGTTTTGTGTTTATTTGGTTCTTCCCTCCCTCTTTAGCTCCCCCTCAACATTCCCTGTACCTGATTGTTTTTCTTGTCAAATTTAATGTGTTAAACTCTGTGGATGTGCATGTATTCAGCTCTTTTTTGCATGGTTCATATAAGAATGAGGATCATGTGGCGCCTCTTCTTCTCATTCCTGCCTTCATATTTGTATATTCTTTTTCTTGTGCAATTTGTTTCTGTGAGATGTTAAGTTGCTTCCCCTTCTTCCTTATTTCTTTCTTTGCATAGTCTTTTTCTTCCTTTCCAGCCTTAAAAACAACAAAACCAATCCCAGAATCTATGCCTGTATTTTTTTAACCCCCTTAATGACGTGAAAACTGGGATTCTAGAGACATGAATGCACGTATTTCATCACCATCTACTCTCTTCCAATTATTGAAATACATTTACCCTTCAAGGTTTCTTTTGTCTCTCATGTTGGCATTTCAAACCTTTTGGTCAGCTCTTTTCATACAGAATTCTTGGATGTTATCTGATTTATTTTCTTTGACAGGTGGGGGTGACAATTGGAGTTAAGTGACTTCCAGGATCACACAGCTAGTAAGTGTCTGAGAGTGGATTTGAACTCAGGTTCTCTTGACTCCAGAGTTGCTGCTCTATCCACTGTGCCACCTAATTGTCCCCTGCTCCCTGATTTATTAGACAGCCACTTATTCTCTTCTTGGAGTGTACTCAGTCTTACAGGTTTTTATAATACTGTATTACTAGATTTTCTGTCCTTTTCATAGAAGTTGCTGTCAAGTCTTGGGATACTGATTTTGGTTCCTTGGCACTTGAATTCTTTCTTTCTGGTTAATTATATATTTTTGCATTGATTTGAAAACTCTGGATCTTGGCTGACCTTCCTGGGAGGTTTAGGTTTTTGTTTTTTCTTTTTTTCTTTTTCCCAGGAGGTGATTCATGGATGCTTTTAATTTTTACTTAACCCATTATTTCCAATAGATCTGGGCATTTTTCTTTTATTATTTCTTGAAATGATATTCTGATTTTTTTGTTTGGCCATTTTTTTCAAGGAGCCTGCTAATTCTTAAATTATCTCTGTGTGGCCTATTTTATTTTTTATAAGTTAATTTATTTAATTTTTAGTTTTGAACATTCACTTCCATAAGTTTTAAATTTTCTCCCCCTCACTCTCCTCCTCCCTCCCCAAGACATCATGCAGTCTGATGTAGGCTTTACATATTCCTATTAAACATATTTTCACATTAGTCATGTTGTATAGAAGAATTAGAATGAATGGGAGGAACCACTAGGAAGAAGAAAACAAAACAAAAAAAGAAAATAGTCTGCTTTGCTCTGCATTCAGACTCCATAGTTATTTCTCTGAATGTGGATGGCATTTTCCATCATGAGTCTTTTGGAATGTTTTGGGTCTTTGCATTGATGAGAAGAGTTAAGTCTATCAAAATCAGTCATCACACGCGGTAGCTGTTACTGTGTAGAATGTTCTCCCTGGTTCTGCTCGCTTCATTCAGCATCAGTTCATGTAAGTCTTTCCAGGTTTTCCTGAAGTCTGCCTCTTCGTCATTTCTTATAGCACAATAGTGTATTGCATTACATTCATATATACAACTTGTTCAGTCATTCCCCAACTGATGGGCATCTCTTCAATTTCCAGTTCTTGGTTGCCACAAAAAAAGAGCTGCTATAAATATTTTTGTACATATGGGTCAGCTCTAGAAGTGGTATTGCTGGATCAAAGGATATGTATATTTTTATAGTCCTTTGAGCATAATTCCAAATTACTCTCCAGAATGCTTGGATCAGTTCACAACTCCACCAACAATGCATTAGTGTTCCAATTTTCCCACGTCTTCTCTAGCATTTATCATTTTCCTGTTTTGTCACGTTAGCCAAACTGACCAGTGAGATGTGGTATCTAAGAGTTGTTTTGATTTACATTTCTCTAATCAATAGTGATTGAGAGCATTTTTCCATACGACTATAGATAACTTTAATTTTTTCTTCTAAAAACTGTTCATTCCTTTGACCATTTATCCATTGGGGAATGACTTATATTCTTATGAATTCAACTTAGTTCTTTATATGTTTTAGAAATGAGGCCTTTATCAAAGACACTTGTAAAAACTTTTCCCCCAGTATTCTGCTTCCCTCCTAATCTTGGTTGCACTGCCTTTGTACAAAAACTTAAAATTTTAATGTAATGAAAATTATCTATTTTGCATTTCATAATGTTCTGCATTTCATTTGGTCATAAATTCTTCCGTTTTCCATAAATCTGACAAGTAAACTGTTCTTTGCTCTCCCAGTTTGCTTATAGTATCAGCATTTTTATCTAAATCATGTACCCATTTGGGTCTTATTTTGGCATGCAGTTCTGTGACCTAATTTCCAGACCAGCTGTTTTCGATGGTTAGGTATCTTACATTGTTTTGGTTTTTCAACCTTTTGACTTTGTTCTAGGTTTCTTGTTTCATGGAGTCATTCAGTTCTGATTGTTTCATTCTATTTTTTAGGGAGTATACTACTTGGATAATTTACTTCTTTTCTAAACTATTTATTCTCCTTTTTATTTTTTCTTCCCCAGCTATTACTTTATTTCTAATTTCATTTTTTAAATTCACTTTTGTTCAGCCATTCCTATAGCCTTTGTGGCCAAGTCTTTTTTTTTCCTTCTGAGCTTCTGCATGTACTTGTAGAGTTAATCCTTTTGTCTGGGATTAACTCTTGGATTTCTGTTAGTCCATTTTTTTCATGCATTTCATTAGTCCATTTTTCATTTCATTCACTGTTTTCTTTTATTTATGTTTTCCCTGGCATGGTTCAGCACTTTCAAGCTACAGTTTGTTTTTACCATGGCTTACAGTAGCTTCTCAGGTGTAAACTCTCTTAGTCTGTTATGTTCTGAACTTCCTTTTGTGTAGGT
Source organism: Pseudocheirus occidentalis (assembly GCA_028646575.1). Lineage (NCBI taxonomy): Eukaryota > Metazoa > Chordata > Mammalia > Diprotodontia > Pseudocheiridae > Pseudocheirus > Pseudocheirus occidentalis. Next base: position 189,801,645 of record CM053598.1, read on the forward strand.
CCTGAACAGAAGGAGCAGCCTCTGTTTCTCTTTGGCTGAGGTGCTTATGAGAGAGGTAGGCTTCACAACCTCCATGTCACCATTGTAATTGGAATCATGAGATATAAGGGAGAAAGAAGTGTGCTGAGCAGCCTTCACAGCTTTTGATGGGGGTGGGGGAGGTGGGGCAGGGTATGCTATATTAATGAGGATGGGGCAGAAGGAAAAAGCAGACTTGAATGGCCCAGTGATCTATATAGTGTGTGAAAAATAATATTGACTGGGGAAAGGCAGGAGCAGGAATTCCAAAGGGTCCTTTTTTCCCCTTTTAAAAAAATCATATACATGTAAAGACAATTTTTGACATCCGTTTTTAGAAAATGTTGAATTCAAAATGTTCTCTCTCCCCTCTCCCTCCCTAAAAAGGTTAGAATTTTAAATAGGTTACATATGTGCAGTCATGTAAAACATATTTCCACATTAGTCATGTTGTGAAAGAACAGACCAAAAGGAAAAAAAAACAAAAGATAAAAAAAGTGAAAATAGTATGTTTTGATATGCATTCAGACTCCATCAATTCTTTCTCTGGATGTAGCATTTTCCATCACGGCAATTCCTTTGGAATTGTCCTGGGTCGTTCTGTTGCTGAGAAGAGCTAAGTTATTCATGTTGATTGTCACACAACTTTACTGTTACTATGTTCAATGTTCTCCTAGTTCTCCTCACTTTACTTTGCATCAGTTCATGTAAGTCCAGTTTTTTCTGCAATCTACTCGTTCATCATTTCCTATAGCACAATAGTATTTCCTTACATTCATATGCCACAACTTGTTGAACCATTCCCCAATTGATGGGCATCCCTTTAATTTCTGATTCTTTGTTACTACGAAAAGAACTGCTATAAATATTTTTGTACATGTAGGTCCTTTTCCCTTTTTTATGATTTCTTTGGCATATAGACCTGATAGTGGCATTGCTGGATCAAAGGGTATGCACAGTTTGATTGCTCTTTGGGCATAGTTCCAAATTGCTCTCCAGAATGGTTGCATCAATTCACAACTCCACCAACAGTGCCAAAGGGTCTTTCTTAAAAAGCAAAAGGTAGATTATAGGGTTTTTTTAAAATGTAGTTTCACATAAATCTAATCATAGGAGCAGTATATTTCATTCTGTTCAGGAGTAAATCTTGACCAAAGAGAAGAATTTTGGAAATCTATGATGTTAATTCTCCTCCTGACACAAGACACACATACGTGGATGGATGGATGGATGGATGGATGGATGGATGGATAGATAAACAGACACAGAGATAACGGTTAAATCTGGCTAGAATGAATTAAGAACCATAGCTCTGGTATGTATATTTACATAAATATAAATACACACACATAAAAAGCAGTTGATCTAAATCATTCCAGTTAGGTTTAACAGTTCCTAGTCCAGCCACATTAAAGTTCATCTTACCTTCAGTGGTCAACACACAAAGATTTTCATGACTAGTAGTGTCTGCTTCCTTTTCATTCTTGGGGCCCTAGTCAGTTTACCTTTTCCAGGAATTGTACAGATGTTATTTTTTAAATGGCTATTTTCTTCTCTTATAGAAAGTAAAGGGAAGAAGTTTGCAGTCTTTTTCTAGTTCTGTAACAAGACAGCATATTTTGTAGTACTTTCCCTATAAATGAAGTTTCATATTGGGTTTTAAAAGTTCCTTAAAACTAGATCACTTTCCAAAGAGTATAACTTCTACCTGATATTCAGATTAGAGTGGTAATTATGTCTCTCTACTCTCCCTCTGCCCACATAGGGTATCATAACCTTACCTGTGAGTACTCTGCCCAAAGGAATATAAATTTTGATCATTGATTCATTGTAAGGGGTTTACCAGCTACATTTTCTTGAGGGTCATGCCTTAAACCCAAATCACTCTAGCTCTTGTGGACTGGTCAACAAAATAGGTCCCAGCCCAAGCCCCACTCATCACTGTTTGGGCCCTGATGACTCAAGAGTGAGGGTAAATAGTTGTTTCTGTTTTGGGCAGAAACCCTGAGTACAGTGGTTGACATAGGAGTGCACCAACTTATGAGATTTTTTAGATACGAGTTGTCAGGTGGTCAATTTTTGCTTTGAATTGTGAACCAAAATTTGAGGTATGAGCTGCCGCTAGCTGGCACAGGGAATGCCATAACCCAACGCCCACTCAGCATCCTGAGCCTCACTTATTCAGTCCATGTGTTTACCTCGCCAGTGAAGAAAATTAAGTTAAGTGAAAGTAAAAAAGATATTGTACCAATTAAGTTCAGGGATAAATGTAGCATTGAGAGCATAGCCAGTAAGTGAACAAAAGTGAATGAAACACAACTCCTCTAACCTCCATCTATCCCTCCACCTCAGCCAGTATCTTCTGTTAGCTCAAGTCGTCTGATATCCAAGGTAATATGCACTTTATAAAACCAGTTTATTTCTTCACATTCTCTTTTATTGTGTTTTTATACAGTATTTACTATTTATAAATGCTTTTTATTTAAAAACACATAAAAATACTTGGGGTGGCATTTTGGGGGCTGGAATGGATTAATGGCATTTCAATTCATTTCAATGGGGAAAATTGATTTGATATACGAGCAAATTGAGTTATGGGCTCAGTAACAGAACAAATTAAACTCTAAGTCAAGGTACTGTATCTTCCCCTCCCACATTGATTTTTTTTTTTTTTACTAGGTAAAAGAGGCTGTTCTTTGCTTCATTTCCTATGCCTTAAAACTGAATGTGTGGCTCCGGAGGAGAGAGTGAGGCGGGTGACTATGCACAGACAGCCCTGCCTCACTTAGATCCAGTCACTTACAGGCCACATCTCCCTGATGTCATGATCCTCCGGAGAAAGAAGGACAAATTAACAGCCCTTTCACTCCTTGTGCCCTTGAACATTTAGAGGCAATTCTGTTGTTTTCAGAATTGTTAATTATGTAGCTGGGAGTTTTCTTATCTTTTCTCCTTGGTTGTTTTCTCCCCTGTATTTTCTCCTTTACTACTGAGTCAGTGATAAATGTGAAATTCTCCACTAACAAACACAAGTTTCTTCTCTTTTGAAATGATGCATAACTAATTTATAATAATTTCAAATTATGACAGAAAGTAATTAATGCATTAATGACTAATGAATCAACTGAATTAATGTACAACATTTAACTGTTAAGAATCCATTCTTACCTGGCAAACCAGATTATGCCAATAGACCTTGAGATCTGTGTGCCCCAAGTTTATTAAATAAAAATTTGATATTGTTGGCAGAACTTGGCTGTTTTATATCAGAAAGATTTGATAAAGTCTGTGGTTGGGAGTTAAAATGTTATAAAAACTGTGTTCTAATAGTTTGTGATCACTAAACTGATGGGTTGAAGATTCTTTGTTCCTATGCTTTGATTCTATTCTTTGACCTTAGGTAAATCTATGATCATTTGTAGGCAGTTGCCTACAACTGTTATCCTACCTGCAAAGTAGGAGTGTTATCTCAGTTAGATAATATACTACATGCTTCAAACTCTTTAGAAAGTCATTAGGTGTATGCATTACACACACATACACACACACGTCTTGAATAGAGTAGTTGTTGAATAAGTTTTTAACAAATTGAATAAGATTTACCATTGTTGAGTACTTTGGTAATTTTAGTAGCTAGAAATGCTTATACATAAATCTTCAATAATAGCTTAATTATGCAGGGTATCTCAAAAGCCTTAGTGCACTTTAAAGGCTATTTGAGCTATTAAAGCTTCAAGCAGCTAAGACTTTTTTGGACACCCTCTGAAACACTTTGAGGTTCACAAAGCATTTTCCTTACAAATAGCTTTTTAAGATTCTCCTTCTATCCCTTTTTACAGATGAGGAAATTGAATCTGAGAGGACAAGGATGTCCAAGTAGTTAAGTGTTGGAACAGGGATTTACATTTTTCTCAATTGTCAGATTGGTCTTCCTGACCTAAACCATATCTCTGACCATGTCTACTCTTCTCTTCACACCCCACCCCACCCCCACCCCAACCCATCCCCAATTCACTAAACTCCACTGTTTGCTTCCAAGGTCAAATAAAATCCTACTTAGCTTTTAAAACCCATTGCGACCTGCCCCTTGTTACCTTTCCAGGCTTCTTATACTTTACTTCATTCCATGAATGCTGTGAGTCAGTGGCCCTGGCCTTCTTGCCATTCCTCATACACAATACTTCCAACTCCTAATATTTTCTGACTGTGTTTCCCAGTTCTATTTTGTTGGCTGCCCCTCATGTTTGGGATACTCTCTCCTCCTTATCTCCTAGCTTTCTTTATATCTCAGCTAAAATTCTGTCCTCTGTAAGGCAAGAAGTCTTTCTTATCCTATCCCCTATTTCTTCATTCTCTCACTTCTTCCCTCCATACTCCCTCAGTGCCTTCACTCTGAGATTATGTCCCTTTTATTCTGTATATATCTTGTATAGTGCACTATATGTGTGTGTGTGTGTGTGTGTGTGGTTTACACATGCACATACACATATGTATGTATCTTATAAGTATTGACATGTTGGCTTCTCAATGAAAATGTGATACTTTGGGTTAAGGACCATGCATTTGCATTTCTTTGTAATTCCCAATACTTCACACAAGATCTTAATAAATGTTTATTGACTTGTTGCCTCCTTAGATCTCTTAATTTTGCAGAATGGATACTGGCACTTTATCTTCCTTTATGTCAGTTTCCCAATATGTCACTTGGGGAGGGGGAATATGGCCCTATTAATCCACCACAGAAGTTTGTAAGAAGTTACTATCAACAATGGCTAGAAAATCCTTTACAAGTAAAATATAAAGTTCCATGAGAGCATTCAGTAATGAGTTTAGTGCAGAGACTTCCAAGTTTAAATTAATTGAATTCTACATACAGAAAACAAGGAAAAAAAAAACCAAGACACCCTTGAGGATACAGATGGAAAAACCCCACCCCAAACTTTAATATTCCCACTTTAGTGGAAAATCTGTAGGTCATATGCAAGTGAAGCCCTTAGAATGAGAGAGACAACAGGCAGATGTTTATCTCTAGCTAGCGTGCCTGGAGAAAAAGCTCATTTAAATAATTCCTTTAAGATTTTTGTCTCTAAATAAATTTCCTTATGTGAAAAACAATAGGAGTGGCATGAGCCAAACTCCTGGTGCCTGTCCCTTACAAAGCGGTTATTCTTTTGTTTGCCCGGTTCTCTCAATGAAGAAGAAACCTTACTCTTTTATTTTCTGTTATTCTTGTCTCATACTACACAGCACCTGAGCTCTTGTCTCTATCCCATAGTCTTCTTTCCTCATATCACCTTCACTGCCTTCCCATCACCTCTCAGAGAAAAGGAAATTATTTGACCTTTATGTCCCCTTTCTAGTTAAGTGATGACAAGATACTGTTATTTTTGTAGAGCAAAATATGTTTTGTGTTTGTTAGCATCTTGAAATGGGCATCATCCTATGAACTCTGGGTTCGCAGGAGCATACATTTAGAGCTAAAAGGGTTTTAGAGGTCATTTTTTCCATCCCCCTCATTTTGTCGATGAGGAAATGGGCCCATTGAAGTGAAGTAACTTGCCTAAGGTCACATAGTAGGTAGCAGAACCAAGATTTAAACTAAGTTTTCTGGTTCCAAACCTAGCATATTTTCCACTCTACTATGCTGCCTGTTTATGAGTACATAGATATAAAAAGGTAGCAGGTCAAAGTGAATAGACAAGTAACCTAAAACCAAGGAGGCCTGGATTCAAGACTGTTCTGACATACAGTGGCTTTGTCATTTCGCCTTCTAATGGTCTAGGTTTCTAAGACTATAAGTTGCATAGAAGAAGCCAACTTGTGTCAGCACAGAGAGTTTCTCCATTTAGGGATATCTTAATCAGTGAAATCACAGGTCCAATCCCTTTCCCTGTAAATATGGAACCAGACCTTGGAGTGCTTGTTTTCTGCTTTCCTTTTTAAAAATTGATTTTTATTTTGTTAAATATTTCCCAATGACATGTATTTTTTTTAGCATTCATGTTTGAAAATTTTGAGTTCCAAATTCTCTTCTTTCTTCCTACTACTCTCCCTTCCTTGAGACAGCAAGCTATTTTAAATCAATTATACATGTGAAGTCATGCAAAACATTTCCATATTAGCCATGTTGCAAAAGAAAACAGACTTTAAAAACCCCCAGAAAAAGTTTTTTAGAAGTATGTTTCAATCTGCATTCAGAGTTCATTAGTTCTCTCTCTGAAGGTGGATAGCAGGTCCTTTGGAATTGTCTTGGGTCACTGTCTTGATCACAATTGGTCATCCTTATCTCTCTTATGCACAGTGTTCTTCTGGTTCTGCTCACTTCACTTTGCATGAGTTCATAGAACTGAATTACTCATCTTTTTTTTTTTTCTTTTTGCAGGGCAGTTGGGGTTAAGGTCCAAGGTCACACAGCTAGTTGTGTTAAGTGTCCGAGGCTGGATTTGAACTCAGGTCCTCCTGACTCCAGGGCCGGTGCTCTATTCACTGCACCACCTAGCCGCACCCCCCCCTGAATTACTCATCTTAATCCCAGTTGGTTAAGTCACGTTGGTTACAGTTGGTTATAGCCATTCCCAGGGCTGTAAACTACATCCATCATCGCTGTACTCCATTTGTCTTAAAGCGTCTTCCCTACCACCTTCACAGTTGAAGCCATTCTACTTCAGCTGGGCCTCTACCACTGACCCCATTTCCTTTACATACCCTTCTCCACAGTTTATCCTCTCCTATCAAATTTGTGGTCTTTTCTTTGTATGCTTTCCAGTTTTCCTTGGATATTTCCTCCCCTTTCCTTCTTTGTGGGGCACCTGAAACCCCTTTTCTCAATCCCATTTAGCTTTTGGGAAAACACTTCCGTTTATGAATTTTGAAGACTTAAAAGAGGTACAACTGAAAATGGAATCTGTCAAATGCCTTTTTTACATGTGTGAATGGAGAGAAATTATCCTCCCTTTTTACTTTGTAGAGAAGCAAGAAAACCTGCAAAAATGAATTCTAAACCAAGAGGCACCAGGACAGAGGCCCCCTACCTCCCATGTGCAAACTAATCAGACTCTGGAACACTACTGGGAAATTTGATCACATGGTACCGAAGCCCACTATTCTCTTAAACCCGCTGTCCCAGACAAAGCAGACCTGAGGTGTTGACTTTGGCAGCGAAGGGCTGGACAGCGGCCTGCCTGTACAGTGAATGTAATTAAGGTCTGAGTGTTGAGGTAGGGTACTGCTTACTTCTAGCTCTAGGACTATCGCTACAATCAAATGAGCTTGTCGTTTAATCGGAATAACTAAGGAAAGCTGGAGAATAGATAAGGTCATGCCAAGTCTAACGGACCCTACAGCTAGTGCTGAGTCAGCTTTGTGAAGCGATCAGCAAAGAACTGTACAATGCAATGAGACCAGTTGTTCGTGACCAGACTGGATGAGAAACACTCAACTTCACTCCATTTTCTCTTGATGTTAATCAAAAACAGGCAGTCAGGAGTCTCTGGTCATCTTTTTGCACAAGACTGCAGCTGATTTATATTTCTAAGTTTGGACCCAAACTAGAGTCAGAGCCTCAAGTCTCTGAGCTTGATTTCAACTGACTGTGACCTGGGTCAGGATGTGGCCATAAAAAAACTAGTCCTTAGTTTTTTCCTTGAGGCATCCAGTTCACCCCAGGAACTTCAATACTGACAGGGATTCCTTTATTTTAAGTTATCCCACAAAAGTAACCTGAATTATCCAGGGAATCACAAGATGTTAGGATTTGGAAAGAACCTTGGAAATTGTAAAGTCCAATTTTTTAAGAGATGAAAAGGACTGATGTCCTAAGAGGCTACGTGACTTACCCAAGGTCATACAATTAAGGCCTGGGATTTGGATATCCCAGTCAGAGGAGATGGTATCCTGGCAGTCTCAAGTGTGCAGCTCTGGAGATCTCTGGAGTTGGAAACTTAGTCAAGGAACTGTGAAAAGGCTTTTTTGGGTTCAGTTCATTCAGGGGTAATCTGATGAGCTAGATCTCTAAAGCTGATACATTATGGAAAAGGGACAAAAAAATTCTAGCTTGTACAAGAAGCCAGACCAGAGCCCAGCCAAATTTGGTATTTGAAAGAGATGGACAATTTACTATTAGCAGTCACCGTATTTCTTTTCCTGCCTTAGGATTATTGTCACAGCATTTTGGAGTTCTAGCTGAGTCCATATCCTTCCTTATGTCTCAACCCCAACCTCTCTCATCATCTTAAGAATCTGCTTTGTTTCAGAACTCTTGCATTCTCGTTTATATCAAATGATGGAAGGCTACCAAGTGAGAGAACTGCCCCCTAGGTAAATATAAAAGGCCATATAAGTCTCTGTATCATGGAAATCGACAGTCAATCAGTAAACATTTATTAAGTGTGCATAGCAATGTGCCAGCTAAATGCTGGGGAAACATACAAAGAGAGATGAAGATGCTTTCCATTCTTGGGGACCTCACAGCCTAATGGGGACATAATAGGAAAACAACTGTACAAACTGTATACAGAATAAATTGGAAATAAGCGAAAGAGGAAAAGCTTCAGTTTGAGAGATTAATGCTCAGAGTGGGGGTTGATGAGGTGTTTAACATGAGTTAACTAGCTGCTAAAGACAAACTGAAACAGATGGAGCTGGCCAGAAGCAATCAAAATAGTTTGAAACTGCCAATAGGTCGAAGGATATTACACCTAAATTAAAAGAAGGAATTGGTAATAGTCAAATTAGTGGTAAGGGACTGTATTTGGCATTTGCTTTTTAAAATTTCTTTTAACACTTGCTTTATGAAAAGAAAACGAAACTAATTTGCTTATGTCTTTTATTCTTTGAAGGGCTTTCAAGTAGAATTAAGCTTGTTCTGCTTGACCCCAGAGGGCAGAATGAGAATTAATGAACAGGCAGACATTGCAGGAGGACATATTTTAGCTTAAAACTTCCTAACAATGAGAAAAGTAAAAAGAAAAAAAAGGAAAATGGACTGCCTCTGGAACTAGTAGGTATTCCTTCATGAAAAGTTTTCCAGCAGCGTAGGCTACATGGTGCAGTGAATAGAGCACTATCCCTTCAGGCTCAAGAGGACCTGAGTTCAAATCCAGCCTCAGACCCTTAACACTTACTAGCCATGTGACCTTGGGCAAGTCACTTCACTTACCGAATTACCTTGCCTTCCTCCCTCCAAAAAAACCAAAACAAAACCAAACCCTCCAAACCCCGAAGTTTTCCAGTGGAGGTTTGGTGAGCACTTGTCAGGAGATTTGTAAATTGGGGTTCATGTTTAAGTATGGGTTGGTCTTGAGCAGAAATTCCCAAACTTATTTGGCCTACTGCCCCCTTTAAAAAAAATTTCTCATTGACTCTTGAAAATCTACTTTCTTTAACCCTTTGATAGTTTTTTCAAAAAAATTTACATCATTTCAAGAAAATATTTTTTTTAAAAAAATGACATCATTAATTTAATAATTTATTGTAAATTTGTGGGGTTTTTCCTTGCATTGAAATTTTGACAGTGTAATATTGCATCATGTACCCATACAGTATCATATTGTAAACAAGTCATTGCACACACATATTCCTACTGATGCATGCTGGACTTCCCAACAGTATGCAGTATGCTCACCTGCCAACACTTAGGGGTGCAGAGCCTCCAGAAAATAGCAAGTATGACATAGGAAGACGAATATCAATGAAGAGGATGAATCATTCTTAGGACACACTATCCATTAAGAGAGGGAAACCAATAAAATAAAATCCATGATCTCAGACTTCTATACTAAGTAGGAACAATGAAGAATTAGAAAACTAATTTCCTCCCCAAGAGAAGTTAGGGTCAGTAGGGATGGGAAGCTCTCAAGAACTAGAATCTGATGACACAAATGATTCATAGGTTGAAGGGAGAACTAACCAAAAATGACTAATGTGGATGCACAGGGAACTCATCAACCAATTTAGATTGTTAAAAGATTTGCATAGGATGGAAATGAAAGCAGGTAAGTGAAGATGAATACAACAAGAGTGGTATGGCTAAGTAAATAATGCCAGGAATCCTACAACTAATAATGAGCTGAATAATGAATGCTAAAATTAACCAAAAAAGTTTTTCTTTTCTATCATGAGAGCAAATGGAAGATTAAAGGAGGGACAGGGATAAGGCCATTGTTTGGGTTGGGCAGGTTAATGATAATGGAGACAAGGCAGAACTATTCAACTAATTTTGCTCATTTTTTTTTTCTGCTAAGGAGAATGATCTTACTGGAAAGGATAGAAAATAATGGGAGTTAATTCTCTATCACATGTAAGTTCAGTGAGTTTCTTTCAAGAGTTCAAATCAGTAAACCTGGAAGAATTAGCAGAGTGCTGAAAGACCTGGTGAATATGATTGCTGGCCTCATCACTGATCTTTGAAAAATTAGGGCAAATGGGAAAGGTCCCGCAGAACTGGAGACCATCAAAAATCCTAATTTTTTTTTAAGGAACAAGGTGGATTCTTTAAACTATAAGAGCTTGACTTCGACTCTTTTTGTTGAAATCCTACATCATAAAATTAAAAAGATGAGTTGTAAACATTTAGAAAAAAAAAGAATGAATGCTTAGACTAGTGTAGTTTCATTGAGAATAGGTCATGTGAGATGAGCCTTTTTTTTTGACAGTTACATAAGTCTGGAGGATCAGAATTTCGTATACTAATACTTGGATTTTAGCAGGGCATTTAATATTTCCCAGGATATCTGAGATGTGGGCTAGATAATAGATGATAATACAATTAGGTGAATTTGGAACTGGCTCAACATCCAGACTAAAAGAGTGAATATAAATGGATGAATGTCAACCTGGACTAATGGAATCCAGGCCACTAATGGAATGCTCCAATGATCTGTCCTTGATCCTGTGATATTCAGTATTTTTATTCATGATTTGGATGAAGTGATAGATGGCATTCTTATCAGATTTGTAGCTGAGATGAAGCTAGATTGATCATCTAACACATTGAATGAAAGAATCTGGATTCAAAAGGATCTTGAGCTCTTTAGTTCTGGCTCCATCAGGAGTAGCAAAAGAAGATCCAAATTGCCATCTATGAACTCATTTTTAAGAAGAGAGTAATGTTAACCAAGAGAGATGTCCATATGCCAAAGTGAGCAGTCAGACAAGAATGGATCCAACTTCCATGTCATGAAGCACATACAGTCTCTGAGGTGTTGTTGGTATGCGAAAGAGCAATTTGCATGGAGACATTTCTCTTGGTACCTTACTAGTGAGTTTATTTGGTACCTCTGGGATTACCTTCACCTGCTCTTTTGAAATTGTGCCTGCCATGATTCCCAGTTGTCCTAAGGCAGAATTCCAAGTTAGAAATGGATTTGGTCATGGATCTAGTCAAATTCCAAAAAGCTGCAGTTTTTAAAAATATTGAATAAAAACTTTTTTTGAGGTGGAGAACCTTGATGGACTAGTGTAGTGGGATGTAAGTAAGATCCAGTAAGATGCATCCAGCAAGATGAAATTTAATGTAAAATCCTAAACGGATTCAGAAAACTAATTGCACAAGTATAGAATGGGGAGGGGGTACAGATGTCAGTTTGTAAGAAAAATCTTTGGAGGTGGAGTTTAATGTATTGCAAGCTCAAGAGGAATCAACAGTGTGACAGTGGCAGAGTAATAGAAAACCTCAACTCAATCGTAGACTGCATTCAGAAAGGCATAGTTTCCAGGATGAAGAGAATACTTTGCCTGGGTTTCATCACATCTGAAATAATGGGTTCAGTGGTAGGTATAATACTTTAGCAAAAGCACTGATGAGCCAGTAGAGGAGAGTGATTAGAATGGTGGAGGGTTTCCAGATCATGCAATAGGAAGATAGGTTTAGGAATTAACATTGGTTAGCCTTGAGGAGAGATTTTTGGTGGAGACATAACAGTTCAAGCATTTGAGGGGATGCCATGTGGAAGAGAGAATACATATAATTAAGAGCAGCCAAAATTGCAAAGAGGTATATTTCAGCCTGGTGTAAAGAAAAACTTCCTAACAATAAGAATGGTTCAAAAGTGCAGTGGTCTGCCTTAGGAGATGATGGTTTCCCCATTTTTGGAGGTTTTTAGGAAGAGATTGGATTGACTCCTTGTCAGAGAGGAAGGAAAAGTTGTGCGTGACCTTTTGTTTGCAGATGATTGTGCATTCAACATAGCCTCTGAGGCTGAGATGCAACAAAGTATGGGTCGATTTTCTGCTGCTTGTGCTTATTTTGGCCTAACAACACCAAGAAAACACATATGCCAACCAGCACCATGCCATCTATACATGGAACCATTGGTTACAACAAATGGAGAAATGCTGAATTCTGTGGATAAGTTCACTTATGTTGGCAGTATACTTTCCAAGGATGTACACGTTGGTAATGACATTGATGCATGCATTACCAGTAAGCTCAGTGTTTGGGAGGCTCTGAAAGAAAGTGTGAGAGAGAAGAGGTATCAGACTGACTACCAAACTGAAGGTCGACAGAGCCATTGTGCTGACCTTATTGTTGCATGTCTGTGAAACCTGGACAGTCTACCAGCACCATGCCACGAAACTGAATTGCTTCCTTTTGAATTGTCTTAGGAAGATTCTGAAGATCACCTGGCAAGATAAGGTACTAGACACTGAGATCCTTTCCTTACCTGAACTGCTGGCTCTTCTACAGAGAGCACAACTCTAATGGGCTGGCCACATTTTTCAAATGCCAAAGGTATGTTTGCCTAAAAGACTATTTTATGGAGAACTCACACAAGGCAAGTACTTACATGGAAGTCAGAAGAAACAATACAAGGACACTCTCAAGGTCTCTCTGAAGAACTTTGGAATGAATTACTTGTCATGGGAGACACTGGCAAAGGCCTACCCAGCCTGGCATGCTTGCATCAAAGACAATGCTGTGGTCTGTGAACAAAACAAAATCACAGTAGCTCAAAGGAAACATGAGATGTGCAAATTTAGATTTATCTTCACTCCAAATGTTCATGTGGACTATTTGTGCCTGACCTGTGGTAGAGCCTTCCATGCTTTTATTGATCTGATCAGCCGCAATTGGACATGCTACCTTGAACTCCAATGTAGTAATGTCATTTTGGTCCTCTTTGAGAACACAAGAGATTCAATCCATGGATTGAATGAAATACCTTCTCTTCCAATGCTGAGATTTTGTGGTTCTATGACTACTAATCTTGAAGCTATTGACTGGAATGTAAAGACAGAATACCTGAGAGGAAATAAATAAAACCTCTATAGTTTTCATTTTATGCCCATAGTGCTCCTTTAGCCCACCATTCCTGAACTTTGCTATCTGCTCAACCCTGGGCTTCCATCCTCAGAGTTTTAAAACTATGGCACCCCTCTCCTACAGCCCACCTTCTTCCTCTGTACCTTTCCTTTGGCCTTCTGTGGTGTGGAGAGTTGGGAAGTAGTATGTACCTTGGGAACACAGGCCAATCTCTTTAGAAAACAAATTATTTCAATCTTTATTGAAATTTTTTTAATTAAAAAAATTTAAATCTTTTATTTTTTATAAGATGGACAGTTTTTAAATTTTTTAATCTTTTGTTTTATATCACTTTTGTTACCAAATATAGCCTTCCTCCTCCTTAAGCCATCCTGTGTAACAGAAAAGGAAAAAGAAAGTAGTTAATAAAACTGATCAACACATCAAATGCATCCCATGGTACTTGCAGCATTTCAAACCCCCAGAGTAAAAGGGGTTTCCAGATTAAAAGGACTGTTTTCCAGAACAATCAGACCTTTTCACAGCTCCACCAACAATGTAATAGTGTGCTTGTTCTTTTACAGCCCCTTCCAACAATGATCACTACCTTTTTTGTCATTTTTGCCAATCTAATAGATAGGAAGTAGAAACTTAGTGTTGTTTTAATTTCTCTTAGTAGTAAAGATTTTTAAAAATTAATATGGTTGTTGATAACTAATCTTCTTTTAAAAATTGCCTGTCCTTATCCTTTGACTTTTTATCTTGTAGAATGGTTCTTGTTCTTATATATTTGAAACGATTCTCTGTATATCTTGTATAGTAAGCCTTTATTAAAGAAATTTATTGCGAAGATTCTTCCATGAGCTGTTTCCCTTCTGTTGATTTTTTAAAATACAGAATCTTTTATATTTTATTAAAACTGTCCATCTGATATTTGCTGTGACTTTTTTATCCTTTGCTTAATCAAAATACTATTCACCTATCTGCAATTGTGAAAGATATTTCCTGCTGTATTCCTTTCATTCGTTTATGATGTGACCTTCAGGTCTTGGTCCTGTATCTGTTTCCCTATTTTGGAATATGACCTAACCCTGATTATGGCCAGACTGTTTTCCTGTCTTAACCTTTTGGTCTAGTTTTACCGCAGTAGCTTGGGATTATCAAACACTCCTATGTGCAATTGTTTTTGGGTCTTGTGAACGAAATCGGCTCCAGTGGTAAACGTGTAGCATATTTTGAGATCTTTTTTGCCTTCCTTCTCACTTTTTTTATTATTCCTTTTGAGATTCTTGATCTTTTGTTCCTTAATGAATTTTGCTATTATTTTTCTAGTTCTAAAACAGTACCCTTTGGTGCAACTGAATGTGCAGTACATAGAGCACCAAGTCTCAAGTCAGGAAGATTCATCTTTGTGAGTTCAAATTCAGCCTCAGAAGCTTACTAAGTATGCGACCCTGGGCAAATCACTTAACCCTTGTTTGTCTCAGTTCCTTATCTGTAAAATGAGCTGGAGAAGGAAATGGCAAACCACTCTTTTGCCAAGACAACCCCAAACGTGGTCATGAAGTTGGACATGACTGAAACAACTGAAAAAACAACAAAAGTTACCACTTAGAACTTTGGTATGGCAATGAATCCATAAATTAATTTAGGTTCTTAGGTTATTTAAAAATTTTCATTTTAATTATATTTTCATGGTCTAACCATGAGCACGTTTAATATTTAGAATTATTTAGTTAGATCCTCTTATCTATGAAGATTTTTTAAAAACAGTATGCATATAATTTTTGTCCTTGTTTTGGTAACTCAAGTCCCAATTGTTTTATATATTTCCTAGTTATTATGAAAGAAAAATGACAATTGAAGCAACTATAGGAAAGCACACCAAGGGCATTGTTATGGATCTGTGAATTAGTCCAATGATTCTGGAAAGCCAAATGGAACTATATCCAAAAGGGAACTAATTGGTGAATACCTAGCCTATAATTATATCCATAAAGAGATCAAAGAAAAAGGAAAAAGAACCATATATTCAAAAATATTTATAGCAGCTTTTCATTATTGATAATGTAGCAAAGAATTAGAATCAGAAGGAGTGTCCATCAAATGGCAAATAGTTGAACCAAATTATGGCATATAAATTTAATGGAAGATTATTGAATTGTAAGAAAAAATTGAAGGGATGGATTCAGGGAAATTTGGGAAATCTTATGAACTGATACAGTTTGAAGTGGGTAGAACAAAGAGAACAATTTAAAAAGTAACAACACTATAAAGAAAAACTACTGGGAAAGACTTAAGAATTCCAATCGATGCAAAGACCAATTATGCTCTAGAAAACTATTGATAAAGCATGCTACACATCTCCTGAACAAGGAATGATGTCTGCAATGTGCAGAATGAGATACATATTTTGGGTCAAGACAAATGAATGGGCTTGTTTCGCTCATTTGTTCTAATAATTATGTTTTTCTTTTTTAATGGGGGTGGGTTTATGGAAGGAGGGTAGATTGAGTGATAGTCTTTCAAAAAATAGAAAGGAAACAAAAGGTGGTCACTGAAACAATTTTTTTTAATACACAGATGAATAGAGATGTTCAGAGGGAAACACAGGACATCTGAAAGTAACATACTGAATTATGTACCTTAAAAAATCAGACTGTAAATAATAAAGGTTTCACATGTAATCCTATTTTTCTATTCTACTTTGTAAATATATATGTTTTCTTTTGGGGATAAGTGTTTATTAAATTTAGAATAAAAAATAAAATTAAAAAAGCAAAATAGATAAATCGTTATCTAATTTGATTTTTAAAAAGAGGGAAACCAAATTATCAATATAAAATATGGAAAAAGAATTAATAAAAAGTGAGGAAATGAAGGAGAAAAGTTTTGCCCTGTCACTTGCCAATACAGCTAATAAATTAAGTGCATTAGTATTTTAAAAAATAAAAAAATGCAGATTAATAGGACAAGAATTAAGGAATTTTAATTGTCAGTCTTGAAAAATGAAAATGAATAAGGCATAAATGAGCTGGTTAAAAAAAAACAAAAATGAAATTTCAGTACCAAGTGGATTCCAAGTGATTTATAGCAAACATCCAAAAAAAGAAGAGTATTCAAATGTCACATCAAATTTTTGCATAAGTAGTGAAAGAAAAGATTGTACGAAACCCCTTCTATGAAACAGATCTGTTTCTAATCTTTAAATCAGGAGACAAAACAGTGAAAGAAAATGGTAAAGCAATCTCTCTAATGAATATTGATGCAATGAATGTTGATTATTTTTTTATCCTTCATTAAGAGGTCTTATTTCAACAATAAAACCAGATACATACTTCAAAGTAGAATTGTTGCATATCGAATAAAATATTCACAAAGTGGTTACAACAATATATTAAAAAGATTATACACTATGATCTGGTTGAATTTGTACCAGAGTTGGAGAGCTGATTCAATATTAGAAAAACTATAAACATAATACAACCTATCAATAACAAAAAGTCACATGATTACGTCAAAAGGTACAGATAAGGCTTTTGATGAAATATAACACTGCTTTATGTTTAAAAAAACATGGGAATCAATGAACCATTCTCTAATGGTAAATAGTATCTATCTACAACTAAGAGCTAGTATTTTTAAAATTAACTTTTGTTTATTTTTAGTTTACATCATTGATTTCCACAAGATTTTGAGTTACCAATTTTCTCTCCATCTTTCCCCTACCCCCCCCCCCCAACAGGGATCCCAGTGTATACCCCCTCCCCCAATCTGCTCTCTTCTATATCCTCCCCCATCACCTCTCTGGATTTCTGGTAGAATAAGATGGATGTCTCTATCCCAGTGCATATATCTTATTTCCTGGTTGCATATAAATAATAATAGTTCTTATAATAATAATTATTATTATATATTTTTAACATATGATTTTAGAACTTTAAATTCTAGATTGTTTCCCTTCCTCCCTTGTCATCCACCCCCACTGGAAAGACAAGCAATTCAATACAAGCCATACATGTGTAGTTACAAAGAACATCTCCACGATGGACATATTGTGTAACACTGATGGTATTTCCCTCCTTTCTATCCCACCCTCCCCTTGTTCTATTCTCTACTTTGTTCCTGTCCCTTTACAGAAGTGTGTGTATCTAACAATCCTCCCCCTCAACCTGCCCTCCCCTCCATCATCCCCCCTTTCAGTCCCTTTCCCCCACTCTCCTGCAGCACAAGATATCCAGTTTAGAGTGAATGTCATTCCCTCCCTAAGCCAAATTCAATGAGAGTAAGGTTGACCCATTCCTTTTTGCCTTCCTGTTCTTCCCCTTCATTGTAACAGTTATTCCTTGCCTCTTCTATATGAAATGATTGACCCCATTCTGTCTTCTCCTGTCTATTCCTCTCCCACCTCTTAATTTCATCTTTTAGAATATTGTCCCTTCCTATTCAATTGATCCTGTGCCCTCTGTCTATGTACACATATACACACACACTCCCATATGTATTCATATACATATATACCCTCCTATAAAGAGATATGTGTATGTATACATATATATATATATATATTTATATTCTCTTCACCTATCCTCATACTGAGAAAAGTTTCATAAGTTACAATTCTCATTTTTCCATGTTAGCATGTAAATAGTTCAACTTTGATAAGTTCCTTATGGTTTCTTTTCCTTGTTTACCTTCTCATGCTTCTTGTGTTTGAATGTCAAATTTTCTGTTCAGTTCTGTTTTTTTCCTCAAGAATGCTTGAAAGTCCTCCATCTTATTGAATGACTATATTTTCCCCTGAAACATTATACTCAGTTTTGCTGGGTAGATGATTCTTGA
>CM053598.1:189820244-189851748 GCA_028646575.1 Pseudocheirus occidentalis
GAGGAGCTCCCTACCCTGCTGGAAAGCTAGAGAGGTGTTGGAGGAGGGCATAAAAGGGAACAGATTGTGGGAGGGGTCTTACAGTGGGATCAATGTTCTGGGCTGGGGGGTAGGGACAAAAAGGGGAGAAAATTTGTAACTCAAAACCTTGTGGAAATGAATGATGTAACCAAGAAAATAAATTAAAATTAAAAAAAAATAAAAAAAATTTAAAAAAATTAAAAAAAAAACGTCTAAAAACTATGTATTCACAGAGAGAGAAAAATTAAAGAAACAAGAGGTTTATTTCTATTTTTTTTTTGGAGGGCAGTTGGGGTTAAGTGACTTGCCCAAGGTCACACAGCTAGTTTTTGGGTTAAGTATCTGAGGCCAGATTTGAACTCAGGTCCTTCTGACTCCAAGGCGGGTGCTCTATTAACTGCGCCACCTAGCCGCCCCAAGAGGTTTATTTCTAAAAGGAAAAAAGTTAAAAGGGAAAGCCTCTGGTCCCCTTACCTTTTCCTATCCTAACACCTGGTCAGCAATTTCACTGATTCCCCTGTACACCCTAGAATCTCTTGCCCCTTTTACCTTTCATCTTTCCCATTTTACCCATCATACCCCTGGACAAGCCGCCATTAACTACTTTCTACAATCCCAATTCAGGATTTCTGGAGAAAGTAAGAAAAAATGGGACAGCTGATTCTACTACAAATTCATTCTAAACCAGACATTCTTAAGCATTGTAAGTGTTATGAATGTCTGGCAATCTGGTGAAACCCATGGACCTCTTCCCAGAATAATGTTTTTTTATTATTTGGAGCAGCTAGGTGGCAAAGTGGATATAATGCTGGGCCTGGAATCAGGAAGTCCTGAGTCCAAAGCCAGCTTTAGCCACATAGCTGCAAAATTTAAAAAAAAAATTCACAGAATTATCTTCTCCCTCACTCCATTCCCAAGTCTTCAGCACACTCAGACATCATTTACAGTCATACATAGCAAAACAATGAATAGACTAAACAAATCAGAACTTGACACATTGAAGGATATATAAAAAAGGGAGTAGAAAACTCTGGGAAGGGAGAAAGGACTGACATAAGAAGGAAGAAGAAAGACATCTTCAACTGCCTGACTTCTCAGTCACTGGGGGAGATGTCTGCTTCTGCTCTCTGGGTACTACTCCCTGGTTTCAGGTATCCCACTTGTCTGCGGCAGACATCTGGTCTCAGTCTCTGCCCATCTCTGTGCCTCCATACTTTGTTCAGCGGCAAGATCTGATACTCTCTCATCTCAAAACTAACATGACTTGTCAACTCTTTCTCTCCAGAGAAAGAAGTATTTCATCAGTCCCTGAAGTTTGTGAGAGGGGCTACACTTCAATTTTCTACCCATCCACTGCCTTAATCCTTTATTTCTACCCCATCATCTAAATGAAATTGTTCTCTTGTATGTGACTACCAACACTAATCACCAAAGCCTTGACTTAGTGCCCATTTTTTGTGATTCTTTTACATAGCTACAATACTGATAAATTTGCCTTGTATAGGTTTTAGGACTTGTAGTCAAGATTTCTTCCTCTGTAAAATAGGCATAATAATAGTACCTACTTCTCAGAAGAACAGGAAGGCAGAAGGGAAAGGATCAACCTTACTCTCATTGAAGTCTGCTTAGGTAGGGAATGGCATACACTCTAAAATGGGTATCTTAGTCTACAGGAGAGTAGGAGGCATGGGAATGAGAGGCAGGATGACAGAGGGGAGGAGAGGGTCTGGGGGAGGGTTGTGAGAAGCACAACCCTTTGTAAAGGGACAGGGAAAAAGTAGAGAATAGAATGGGGGGGTGGAATAGGAAGGAGGGAAATATACAGGTACTGGGGTAGGGAGATCCATCTTGCCCTATTGGAAAGTCAGAGGGGTGATGGGGGAGAATAGAGGAGAGAGTTGATTGGGGGAAGGGGTATACAGTGGGATCACTGTTTTGGGGTGGTGGGTAGGGGAAACATGGGGAGAAAATTTGTAAATCAAAATCTCATGGAAATGAATGATATAAACTAAAAATAAACAAAAGTTTAAAAAAAAGGACTACCTACTTCTCAGACTTGCTTTGAGGATCAAGCAAGGTAACATGTAAAGACCTTTGTAAACCTTAAAGTACTATATAAACACTAGCTGTTATTATTATTAAGACTCCTCCCTTGATTTCCAGGAACTACCTAATTTTCTTACATATTAAGCCCTATATATATTTTGAATTCCAATCCAACATCTCCAACTGCCTATGCAACACTTCAAATGTGATATCCCATAGGCATCTCAAACTCACTGTGTACAAAACATCATACCACCACCCCCTTCTCTTTTCTATTCAGAACACTACTATTTTTCGAGTCATACAGGTTCATAATTTCAGTGTCATCCTTGACTCTTCACTCTTACCCTATTATCCAACTGGTTGCCAGATCTTGTCATTTTTACCTCCACATTATCTCTCAAATCCACCCAACTACTCTAGTCATTTGGCTACTAACCTACTTCAAGGCATCAAGTCTTCATGACTGAACTACTGCCATAGTAGTTCTTATAGTCAAATTAGTCAATACTGAAAAGAAACTAATTCAGGCTATTTACTAGAAAGTCAAATACTGAAGCTGAAGCTCATATACTTTGGCCACATTATGAGAAGATGGAACTCACTGGAAAAGACACAGATGTTTGGAAAGGTTGAAGGTAAAAGGAAAAGGGGAAGGCAGAGGATGAGAAGGATAGATAGTGTCATGGAAACATTAACTTGGACAGATTTTGAGAGATAGATGATAGAAGGATGGATAGATGGATAGATAGATAGACAGATAGACAGATGGATGGATGGTAGATAGATAGATGATAGACAGATGGATGGATGGATAAATAGATGGATAGACAGATAGATGATAGATGATAGATAGATGAGAGAGACAGAGACAGAGACAGACATACAGACAGATAGAAAGAAAAGGCTAGTGTGCTATATATAGTCCACTCCACGGGTTCACAAAGAGTGGGACATGACTGAATGACTCAACAATGACAACAGAATAGTCTCCCTGCCTCAAATCACTCAGGTCTGACTATCTTATTTCTGTATTCAATAAACTCCAATGGCTCTCTATTGCTTCTTAGATCAAATATAAGCTCCTCAGCTTATCTTTTAAAGCCCTTCATGACTGGGATCCTACCAACTGTGTATACACACACACATATGTTACATATATACATATACACATGTTACTTCCATTCCCAAACTGCACACACTCGCTGAATTGGCTGTCTTGCTGCTTCTCACACGTAACACTTCCCCATCTGTTTCCAACTCTTTGCATTGGTCTCCTTCCCCGTGCCTGAAATGCTCTCCTATATAAACTCCATCCTTCCTCCTTCCTCATTTCTTTCAAAACTCTGCTTGAGAAAGACCTTCTACATGAAGCTCTTCCTGAATACTCCAGCTACTAGTGCCCTTCTTACAAGAGTTGACATTTATTTTATATACATCTTGCATATACTTATTTTTGTTATGTGTTGTAGATTGCATGTCTCTTGTTTGAATTTATCACTGTCACCCAGACAGAATATAAGCTTATTAAGGGTAGAGATTGTGTCATTTTTGTCTGTGTCCCCAGACAGTGCTGGGCACAAAGCTTACTGACTGGCTGATCTATGCAAGATTCCATACCCGCTCTGACTCAAACCCAGGTCAAGAACTTGCAGAGCTTGGGATGGGAAAGATGAGGGTGATGTGAGAAGCTGGGATGTGGAATCAGACTTTGTTCTCAATCAGACCAAGTTACCAAACTGAGCTGTCCCTGTCTGAAATAACACAACACAAAATATCTCAAGAAAATAACAACAGGAGGGGCAGCTAGGTGGCGCAGTGAATAGAGCACCGGCCCTGGAGTCAGGAGTACCTGAGTTCAAATCTGGCCTCAGACACTTAACACAAAAACTAGCCGTGTGACCTTGGGCAAGTCACTTAACCCCAACTGCCCTCTAAAAAGCAAAAAAAAAAAAAAAAAAAAGAAAATAACAACAGGACCAGCCTAGTCCTTCCCTCCAAAAGTGCACAGAATCTGGCCCTAACATCATGTCTGGAATCAGAAAGAAGACTGGAAGAATGAGCAAAAATAAATGAATGAAATAGAATGCTACCACAAAAGGCTATTATGGAAATAGGGCTACTCAAGATACAAACCCAGAAAAAGAGAATGACTCTTAAAACATCTACAAACACTGCTTCAGGGAAAAACACAGCTTAGGAACAAATTCAACTAGCAGTCATGGAAGAAATGAAGAGTTAAAAATAAAAAGTTTAATATGTTTTTAATCAATGAAATGAGAGCACTAGAGGAAAAAAAATTGGAAAAGATATGGAAGTCAAGTAAGAAAGAACTGAAAAGAGAATTAACAGTTTGGAATAAGAGGTACAAAACTTTGACCTAGCAATAAACTCCCTGAAAATTCAAATGGAAGAGAGACGATGACTCCATGAGAAATCAAGATATACTAAAACAAAGTCAAAGGGCTGAAAAAAATGGAAGAAAATTTGGAAGAAAAAAATGGAAGAAACCTATAGTAAAAAACAACTGACCTGGAAAATTGATCAAGAAAAAAAAATTATTAATAATTAGAGTACTTAAAAGCCATTTTTTAAAAAGAGGCTAGACATTATATTTCATGAAATCTTAAAGGAAAACTGCAAAAAATCTCTTAGAACTAGAGGGCAAAGTCGGGGGAAAATCCACCAGTCACCTCCTAAAAGAAACCCCCAAATGAAAATCCCCAGGAACATCACAGCCAAACTCTAGCACTTCCAAGTCAAAGAAAAAATACTTCAAACAGTCATAGAGAAAGAATTCAAATACTGAGCAAAGCCACAGTCAGAATCACATACAGTTTAGCAGCCACTGCTATCAAGGTGCAGAATGCTTAGAATATGATATTCCAGAAGACTAAGAATATAGGTTTCCAGCCAAGAATAACTTACCCAGCAAAACTGAATATAATCCTACAAAACAAAAAAGCAAAACAAAAAATAGAGAACTTCCAAGCATTCCTGAGAAAAAAAACCAAAGCTGTGCAGAAACTTTGAAATTGAAACAGGAGAGGTAAGGAAAACGTAAATGATCAACCCAAGGATAAACGGCTTGCATTCTAATATGGGGAGATAATATATGTATCCCCTCTGAACTCTACCATAATAACAAGTCATAGAAGAAGTCTAATTAGGGGGAATCTGGTCTAGCAATGTTTCAGTTATGTCTTGATAATCTTAAATGAAGAAAGGAAAAGGGGAGGGAGCAAGTACGGCATGCGGTAAAAGTAATACCCTAATGGAGTAAGGGAAAAGAAGGTTTGGGGAAATTTTCTCCTGTAATCAGGACATACAAACAGAAGTCCATACAAGCAAGAAGGAAGGGACAGGGGAAGCAGCTGACATGAGAACCTCACTCTTCTATCAACTGGTCAAAGGATGAAAGAACACACATGCATAAGTACCCATTTGTGTATCTGCTTTACTCAGTAGAAAAACAGAAGGGAATCTGAAGAAAGGGGAATTAGCGAAAGAGTCTATTAAGGGAGGAATCATTCCTAAGTAAAATAAGCTTAAGGATATAAAAAAGTAATGATAACTTTTTTAGAGGTAGCAAAGAACTGAAATCTGAAGGGGCTTTCATCAATTGGCGAATGACTGAATAAATTATGGTATACAAATGTGATGGAATACTAATGTATTATAAGAAATAAAGCGATGGTTCTGAAAAACCTAAGAAGATATGCATGAACTGATGCAGACTAAAATGAACAGAACTAAAAACAAACAACTTTCAAAGACCTAGGAACTGTGATCAGAGTCATCATAACAGACCACAATTCCAAGGAACTAATGATGAAAAATGCTACCCACCTCCTGATAAAGAGGCAAAAGACTAAGTATAAAATAAGGTGTGTGTGTGTATACACACACACACACATACATACATACATACATGTATATACATACATATAAGTCATATAAGTTAACCTGTTTGCCTTCATTTACTCAAACGTAAAATGGGGATAAAAACAGAATCTACCTCACACAGAGTTGCTGTGAGAAGCGTATGGCATCGTAGGCATTTAACAAATGCTTATTTCATCCACCTATGTTTGTGAGAATGTGTGTATCTATACATGTGTGTTTGTATATATGGGCATACATACATATGTGTATATTATTATATCACATGTGTGTACATACATCTGTCATCTGGCCAATGCAGAAATTTGTTTTTAATTTTAAAATAAATCAATAAACAAATGCTGTTATATGACACAGCATGAAAAAAAGCCTTTTGAAAGTTCCTGGCCTGGGAAGGTAAAAAGGGCAGAGTAGATAAAGTCCTCCACTCAAACGGTTTGAATCCTCCTTTAGATATTTACTAGCCCAGTACCTTAAACAAGTCATTGAACAAGAGTTTTCATCTGTAAAACGAAGACTCTAACAGTGCCCATTCCACAGGACTAATGTGACGATCAAATGTGATCATGCAAACCTTAATGAAATATAAATGTAAACTCATTATTGGATCATATCAAATGCATGTTACTACGGCCTACAAGCAGAAATTTTTAAGTAACTACTCCATCTACAGATGGCCAAGTAATCCCTTGTCCAAACGGAAAAATTGTTTTAGGATCATTCAAAACCACACGAACAATCACCTCTTCACTCAATCTGGATAACAGGAGGATGATTTCTTAACCTGGGGTATGTGAATGTTTTGTTTTGAGCGTTTTCAGAGGCAGCCAGGTGGCACAAGGGCCCTGGAGTTAGGGGGACCTGAGTTCAAATCCAGCCTCAGACACTTGACACAAAAACTAGCCATGTGACCTTGGGCAAGTCATTTAACCCCACTGCCTTGCCTTCCCCCCTTCCAAAACACACACAAGCGCGTGCGTGTGCACACACACACACACACACACACACACACAGAGAAAATTTTTTCAATACATTTGGTTTCCTTTTGTAATTCTACAGGTTTTACATTATGCATTTTGAAAAGTCTACAGGATTCACAAAGCTGCTAAAAATGGCACCCCTCAAAAAAGTTAAGGACCCCCAGCAAGAGTTCACAGGACTGAGCGTCAAGAGGTCCCTCCAGCTCAAAATTCGGGTTCTGAACTTTCACATTCAAGTATGTGACCTTAGGCAAGTCACTTCTTCATCCATATTAATGATAAAAAAAATAACAGCTAGCATGGTAATACTTTGAGGTTTGCAAAGCAATCGACAAATATCTCAATTGATTCTAACAACCTCGTGAGGGAGGTGCTATTAGCTATCCCCATTTTACAGGGGAGGAAACTGAGGCAGGGAGGCTGAAGTGACTAGGCCAGGGTCACACAGCTAGTAAGTGTCAGAGACTGAACCTGATCACCCGCGAACGTAACCTCCACTTCACCCAACTGCCCAAGTGAAAAACTTGCAGTCGGGTTTTTATCTCTGTCTTCTCCAGCTCTAACATTTTGTCATTTGTAACCCCGTACATCTTATGAAAATCGCTTCTTCATATGAAAAACATTAGGGGCCTGCGGTTCGCCTCCCTTTACCAGCCCACACCTCTTCTACCTTCCGGCCTCTTCAGGGGAGTGCTGGTAAATATTTAACAACTAGCTCCACCTCTCCCCCACAAAAAGGGGCATACGCTTTCAAGTTTAATCTGCATTATGACAATTTTCTCCATCACCTTTTTAAGTCTACACAATCGACAAAAGACAAAAAGATAAATCAGGCACTGATAGGTAGCGTCTGTCGACTTTGGAGGCGTAAACGCTCTCAATGAAAATTTAACGACCCGCTCCGAGGGGGCTCCAGCACCTCCCCACTATCTGAAGAGGGTGCCCAGACCCCCACGGCAGGGACTTCCCTCCGTCTCAGCATCCCTGCAAACACAACCAGAACTCAAAGCGAAGCTTCCCGCCGCCAGCCCCTTCATGCCGTCACTACTCCCATCCCAAGCCCCTGGGCGGGCCTCGCCGGTCCTTCCTTACTTTTCTGTCTTGTTTTTGCCTTTCTTCCTTTTGCCCCTCTGCTTCCCTCTCACGTTCGCCATATTGGACTACTTGGCTCCTCTTCAAAACTAGTCTCACAAGGCCTCTGAAGAGAGCCTCCACCCGGACCTCCCCCAACGCCGCCGACTCTAGTCTGTCGCTAAGGAAGCCAAACGGCGCTTAGCCTAGAGCAGTTGCCCGGGACGCCCCGAACGCAAGCGCGCGCGCGCACGCACACACGGACGCTCGGCGCGGGAGGGGAGGGCGGGGGAGGGGGATGACGCAGCGCTAACCCGCTGCCGCTGCCTCCCGGCCTCCGCGTCCGCCTCCGCCGGCGGCGGGGGCGGGGCCGGCGGAGACCAGGGGGAGGGAGGGGGGTTAGCGAGGGGGGGGCCTAGCGCGCCGCTGGAGGTCGCCCGGCGGGAGAGCCCTGGACCCGGTGAGTGCCTGCGGCCGCCGAGAAGGGAAAAGGAACTGAGAGCCTTGGAGAGGGGAGAGGTCGCGGGGTCCGGACCCAAGGCCTGCCGGCGTGGGGCGACAGGAAGGCGGGTCTGCGGCCCGAGGTGGGGCTGGGAGGTGGTCCTTCTGGAAACGCGGCTTGTACTTTGGACGTGGACAGCGCCCGACCCGGCCCTGGCTCTGGGGCAGCGGATTCCGCTATTTGTGTGTGTCTGGTGTGTCCGTCCACCTCATCTGTCATTTGCCAGGTCCCCAAGCCAAAGCCGCTACCTCCTTGCTTGCTCTCTCCGCTTCCCGTTCTCCATCTCCTGGCTTTCCATTTGGGGGGTCTTTGCAGCTCCCTTCTCCCCATAGCTGCAGCCTCTTGCAAAGCTGTGGTGCTTCCTGGATAACTCACTCCCTGCATCTTAATTCATTTTGCCAAAAGATTTGTGGGCAAGGGCAAGGCAAGTGTGCACGCTTGTGTGCCTAGCAGCTTGTGCACAGGGTAACCAATCGATAAGCAGTTTCTTAAGCGCCGACTGTGTGCTGGTCACTGTGCCAATCCCTGGGAGTGCTAGTACAAAGAATGAAATAATCCCCACCTGCCATGAACCTAAAGAGGGAGACAAGTTCATATAAGAACATATAAAGCATAAATATTTTTGAATAATAAACATACAAAAGTTAAGCACAAGGTACTATGAGAAAGAAGGTACTGGCAATTGAGGGGATCAGGAAAGGCTTCTTGCAGAAGATAGTTTCTGTGTTGCACTTTTTTCTTTTTAAAATAGCTTTATTGTTGATTTATTTTTAACATTCATTTGCTTTAAAAATTTGACTTCTGAACTCTCCCTCCTGCCCTTCCCCCACCCACTGAGAAATCAAGAAATGTGCTATCAATTATACATGTGAAAACATCGCATCTTTTTTTCCCTCAAAACACTTTCTCTCCCCTCCTCCATTCTCAACCACCACCATCCCCCTTGAAAATGAAAGAAAAACAAAACGCTTGTTGCAGAAACATATAGTCCAGCTAAATAATTTTTTGCACATTAATCATGTGCAAAAAATATGAGTCTGAACTAGGTCTTAAGGAAAGAAAGAGAGCCTCTGAGGCAGAAGCAAGTAGAGACACAGTCAGACGTTTGGTGAATGCCTTTCATTGCCTCTTCAGTTGATTGATGCAATCTCAATATACATTTGAAGAACAGAATTGCCTAACTCTAATCCAGAGGGTTGTTGCAAGAGCCGGGGCCTTTATTAAAGTTGAGAACAGGGACAGGGACCTGAACCAGCAGCAGTCAGATCACTGCCAAAAGTGAATATAGTGCTGAAAGCAGGACTGGACCTGCTGAGAGGATTGAAACGAGTCCGATTCAGTTATAAAGTTATTAAACTTGTGTCATTCTGCAGCGATCTATAAAATGAGGTGGTCCAACTAGGTGACTTCTGAGGCCATTTCTATTAAGTCCTGTGGGCCTGTGACCTAGAGAGTCCTAGTAAGCTGTTTCTGTTCAAATGAATATTCCAGACATTTGCATTTGAACAGAATGCTTGACACTCAACACATAGAACCCAAAGATTTTCACTTTGTTAGTGCTTAAACAATAATACTTTGTGCTTATATAAGCCCTCTTTTACAAGTTGTAAAAATGTCTTATAAATTGTATGTTCATTTCCTCAAGTCTCTGAAATGCAGTTCATAGGAGGACTAAGTATATAAACTAAAGACATAGTAAGGACTAAGAATCCAAATTTTTGAACAAAGGTACTTAAGGAAGGTAAAGACATACCTAATGTTGTTTAGTTAAGTCATTAACGGAGCCATCATATTATGACTTCCAGTCCAATATTTATTAGACTAAAAAGTTGAAACACTGTTCTAGCTTATGTCCTGATTTCAAATAAAATTTCGTTTTTCTTTGTATTCCCAGTACATCATCATCATCATCATAACTAGTATTTATATTGTGTTTTGTGGTTTATAAATCACTTTACAAATGTTATCTCATTTGATACAACAACCCTGTGAGTTAGATGCTGTTATTATTCCCATTTTTCAGATAAGAGAACTGCGACTGAGAGAAGTGACTTGCCCAGGGTTACACAGCTAAGTAACTGAGGCAGCCTTTGAACTCAGGTCTTCCTGATTTCAAATCCATTATTCCATACACTTTGGTTGACCTGTAGTGGGGACTTAAATGCTTGTTGATAAATATGGAGTCATCCTGATCATACCTCTAGGCCAGTGGTCTCCATAGTGGGGAACCAGGCATGATCCCAAAGAAGCCATGGTATGACTAACTATAATCAGAGGGTAGAGAGATGGTCAACCACATCCCACCTTTCCTGCCAAAACCAATGCTAATATGTCTCCAAACACAACACCTACCCTTAACCTTCAACACTCCTTCACTTCCCCAGAGCAATAAACTAGCCTACCCACTTCTGAACCTGGCTTCAGATCCCTCAGGGTAATTATAACCCAGCCTCTATCAGTGCTGCTGCCATAGCACGTTAGCCATACAAGTGCCATTTCAAAACTTCAAATACTATTCCTGCACCCCCTCCCCCCTCCCCCCAAGCATACTCTACTCACTCTTTCCCCTCAGATCTTGTGGCTTGGGCAGACACACTTAGCCCACCTTCCAGGTAAGTAACCAGTAAGTAGGATCTCCACCCCGCTACCCAACTCCTTTGTTCTTTTGGGTAAGACCTAATGAATTGCACAGGATAAGCAGGCAGGGACGGGTGTTGACAAGTCATTAAGTGTAATTTCCCTGGGTACCACCATCCAGTCACTGTTTTATGATCTTGGTGTTCTCTTTGACTTTTTACTCTTTTATCTCACACATCCTATCAGCTGCCATATCTTATCATTGCCACTTCCATAGCTCTTGTGTTTTCTCCATTCCCACAGCCACTACCATAGTTTAGCCCCTCACAACCTCTCACCTAGACTGTTTTTAAAATTCAGTTTTATTTTTTTCAATTCCACATTTTCTCCCTCCCTCCTCCTACTCCCCCACGCATTGAAAAGAAACAAAACCCATTACAAATTTGTAGTCATGCAAAACAAATTCCTGCATTAGTCAAGGAAGGAAAGAAATACGCTTTGATTTGTTTGTCTATCAGCTCTCCATCTGGAGTTAGATGGCATGTTTCACCTTGAGTCCTTTGGAACTGTCTCACCTAGACTATTGCAATCACCTCCTTATTAGGCTCCTTACCTCACACCCACTCTAATGGAAGGTTGGGGAATGTATGGCCTCATGGCTACATGGGCCCTCTAGGTCCTCAAGTGCAGTCCTTTGAATCCAAACCTGTAAAATTTGGACTTAGTCAGAAGATCACACCTGAGGACCTAGAAGGTCACATGTGGTCTCAAGGCGCAGGTTCACAATTGTCAATGATTTTCTTAAAGCTCAGGTTTAATCATGTCACTCTTCTAGTCAGTAAATTCCCGTGGCTCCTTATTGACTCTAGAATCAAATATTTATTCACCTTTATCTGATCCTTTTTTAATTTTTAAGTTTTATGATATATATATATATTAGTATGCGTATGTAACAAGTAAATATACATAAATAAGTGGGAGGTACTCACTAATTTTTTATGGCTGGGGGTGCATGATCAAAAAAATGTGGAGATCTACTCCTCTAAACATCCTAATCTGTGCCACCCTGTTCACTTTGACTATGAGCCACTTAGTATCTCTCTTTTCATATATATATATATATATATATATATATATATATATATATATATTTATCTTTTAATTTCTGCATTTAGAGGAATTTGTGAATACATTTCCTCCTGAAAAACCTGTCAGTTGTATCTCATGTTACCATGATTAGCTCTCATTCTGACTTTCCAGAGTTCATTTTTCTATATTTTAGTAGGCATTCCTATGGACCAATGAGCTGAACCTTTCTTAAGGAACCTGCAGCCTCAAGGCCACACATGACCTTCTAGGTCCTCAGGTGTGATATTTTGACACAGTCCAAGTTTTACAGAACAAATCCTTTTATTAAAGGGATTTTGTTCTGTGAAATTTGGATCCAGCCAAAGGACCTTTTCAACCATTGAAGCAACCAACTTGCCCCAAAGAACTCCACAACTATTTACCTGGAATTAGTAAAATTAGTATATAATTATGTTATTTGTAGAGCTTATAAAACATGAAAGAAGGACATCCTCCACATAGAATCCATACCTTTGGAATTCCTATGTCTAAATCTGTGCATGTATGTTTGTATGTATGTATGTGGAAGCAAAGTGTCATAATATATACAGCAGAACCCTGAACTTGAAGTCAGGAAGACCCCGTTTGAATCCGACTGCTGATGTTTTCTAGCCACATGACCCTGGGCAAGTCATTTAATTTCTCTTGATCTTAGTCTCCTCATCTGTAAATTAATTGGAAATAATAATAGTGCCTGCCTCATGTGTTTGTGAGATCAAAGAAGACACCAGAAGTGAAGTGGTTTATAAACCACTTGATGCCACTAGCTGCAACGGCCCTTCATAGTGATTGTGTTTTACACTATTAATTGTGCCTCACAGAATTCTTGTGATTATGATTTTGACTAGGAAGCTCAGATGTAACTATGTAGAAATGTTCCCAGTTTAAAAAGTGCCCCAAACCCAAAGGCTTCCAAATCTCTGCCATGGAACCAAATGCTGCAAACAACACAGCTAAGAAAAACAGCACTCTTATATACAGGGTGTCCCTAAAGTCTGCACACACAGGAAATCTCATTAAATATGTATATTTTCAGGAAATGAATGAAATTTTAAATAGCATTTTACTTAATTAGCATAAATGAAATTTCATAGGAAGACATAGGGAACACCTAGGAAATCTCATTAATTAATTTAATTAATCTCATTAATATGGAAAATAGCCCCCAATAGCTAATGAAAATTTTTATTCCTTATGAAATTGTCGTGGCTAAAATTTATGCTAATTAAATAAAATGTTGTTGAAATTTTCATTCCTTTCATTTCTTGAAAATATGCATAGCTAGACTTTAGGGATACCCTGTATTACTTTAAAGTTTGCGTGTGTGTGTGTGTGTGTGTGTGTGTGAGTGCATGACACGCATCTCCACACATGTCTAATATGAGTCTCACAACATCCCTGGGGGATAGATGCTATTGGTATCACTGCCCGGATTTCATAGATGAGGACACTGAGGCTCAGGAGGATTAAGTGGCTTGTCTAATTCTTAGGTGTCAAAGGCAGAATTTGGATCCAAGGTTTCCATGCTCCAATTCAACACTCTTTCCACAGTGACATGCTTCCTCTCCAGAAGAAGGAAATCAGTAGGCTGTATTTTTTTTTTTTAGTAAGTAGTAATTTCAGAAGTTACTATGTTTATTTGAAGTCTTTTTTAGTAAAATTTTCTTGTTTCATTGTAACACATTAAGACTTCAATGGGGGCAGCTAGGTGGCGCATTAGCCCTAGAATCTGGAGCACCTGAGTTCAAATATG
Source organism: Pseudocheirus occidentalis (assembly GCA_028646575.1). Taxonomy (NCBI): domain Eukaryota; kingdom Metazoa; phylum Chordata; class Mammalia; order Diprotodontia; family Pseudocheiridae; genus Pseudocheirus; species Pseudocheirus occidentalis. Next base: position 189,834,226 of record CM053598.1, read on the forward strand.
GCCTCAGACACAGAAAAACTAGCCATGTGACCTTGGGTAAATCACTTAATCCTAATTGCCCTACCCTCCCACCTCCAAAAAAAAAATTATACTGCTAAATGGTTAAAATTAAAACAAGTAAAAAATAAACAAGAAGAAATAATGGCCAACAGAAAACCTCACAGAAATCCAAAGAAGCAATAAACAATAGACCGTACAGTGGAAGGTGAGATTGTGCACAAAGCCAGAGCAGAATCCTCACACCCAGCTCACAGCACTGGAGGATAGATTATGATATCCCAGAAAACTTAAAAAGAAATATTTCAGGAGGTTCTCAAAGAAGAACAGATAATAGAAAGGATTTGCACAATTAAAAGGAAAAAAACATTATTTAACACCTGTAAAGATAGCATAGGTAAATAAATTCAATGCTCCAACAATCAGACTACCCCACCTCCTGTACGGCGGAAGAGTACAATGTCGATCCTTAAACTGAACAAAGGAAATTACGGCTCGTCATTAATGTTATTGGCACACAAATATTAAAAGTTGCAAATAGAATACAGTATTAATTTTTAAAATAATTTTAAAATGAAAATTCACTTTTTCCCCTCTCCCCTACTGTCTTCCCGTTGAGAAAGCAAGAAAAACAGTACCCCTGTTACAAATAGTTGCTTGTCATTACAGTGTTGTTATGTTATAAATTGTACCCCTGGTTCTGGTCTCTTTATTCAGTGTCAGTTCATATAAGTCTTCCCAGGTTTCTCTGGAAACATCCACTTCATCATTGTTTATGACACAATAGTATTCCATCATATTCCTAAGCTATAGCTAATCTAGCCATTCCCCAATTGATGGGTACCTCTCAATTTCCACTTCTTTGCCACCTCAAAAAGAACTGCTCTGAATATTTCTTGTTTCTTTGATCTTTTTGGGGTATATGCCTAATAGCAGTTTCACTGAATCAGAAGTTTTGCAGTTTATTAGCTTTGGGGGGCATAGTTCCAAATTTATTTCTAGAATGGAGGACATAGCAATATTTATGAAAAGATTAATTGTGACCAAGTAGAATGTATAAACGCAGTGAAAAGGTAGCTTAATACCACATAAACTATAAACTTATTAACAAGAAAAACAGACATGATTTTGTTATATAAAATTACCTTTTTTTTTTTTTTTTGCTTTTTGGAGGGCAATTAGTATTAAGTGACTTGCCCAAAGTCACATGGCTAGTAAGTGTGTCCAGTGTCTGAGACCAGATTTGAATTCAGGTCCTTCTGACTCCAGGGCCAGTGCTCTATTCACTGCACCACCTAGCTGCCCCTATAAAATTACCTTTAATAAAATGTAATACAAGATTATGGTGTTTTTTTTTAAGTTAAACAGATTTTATTCCTTTTTTTGTCGATAAACATTTATTTTTTTTTTGCAATGCAATTCACTTCAATATTTATTAAATACCTACTACATGCATAGCACTATGAATAAATAACATTGCACACAAAAAATGGCAGGCAGCAAATTGAAATCTTTAACATTTCTGAGTCTTGTATTACTGTCTTTCTGCCTCTTTCTTTTTTTGCCCCCAATAAATTAATTAATTAATTTTCTTGTTTACATCATTCATTTCCATGAGATTTTGAGTTACAAATTTTCTCCCCATCTTTCCCCTACCCACCACCTCAAAACAGCCATCCCACTGTATAACCCCTCCCCCAGTCTGCTCTCTCCTATGTCCTCCCCCATCGTCCCTCTGACTTTCCAGTAGGGCAGGATGGATCTCCCTATCCCAGTGCCTGTATATTATCGTAATTCCCAGTCACATGTAGTTAATAATAATAATAATATATCTATACATATAGATTTTTTAACATGTGATTATAGAACTTTAAATTCTAGATTCTTTCCCTTCCTCCCTCGTCACCCACCCCCACTGGAAGGACAAGCAATTCAATACAAGCTGTACATGTGTAATTATGTAGAACATCTCCACAGTGGACATACTGTGAGAGACTGATTATATGTCCCTCCTTCCTATCCCACCCCCCCTTATTCTATTCTCTACCCTGTCCTTGTCCCTTTACAAAAGTGTGTGCTTCCAGCAGCCCTCCCCCTCTCCCTACCCTCTCCAAGATTATGTTTTTTAAATGTAAATATAGGAACAGAAGGAATTTTCCACAATATAATAAAATATATATATATTTGAAACCATAATGTAATAACATATATAAAGGAGAGAAAGTAGAAGAATTCTCATTAAGAATAGATTTTAAACATGGATTTCTACTCTTGCCATTCATATTTAACATAGCAAAAAGGATGAAAAAGAATTAAAAAATAAATGGGGAAGAGGGGCAGCTAGGTGGTGCAGTGAATAGAGCACCAGCCCCGGAGTCAGGAGGACCTGAGTTCAAATCCTGTCTCAGACATTTAACACTAGCTGTGTGACCTTGGGCAAGTCACCTAACCACAATTTCCCTGCCTTTTCCCTTCCAAAAAGGCCAAAAAAAATAGACCATGGTATAATGAAAAAGTTAAAATAACTATTTTAAATTCAAAGAAGGCTTTGTAAAGGAAGTAGGTAACAACGTGATCCGTTGGAGAGAGTGCTAGGTTTAGAATTAAAGAACCTAGATTTTAGTCCCAGCCTTGTTGCCACCTCTTTAACCTTGGATGAATTATTTTGACTTTCTATGCCTCAGTTTCCTCATTTGTAAATAGAAAGATGGACTAGATAGCCCTTAAAATCCCTTCCATCCTTAAATCTAAGATTCTATTATCCTATGGAGCAGGATAGAACTGGGTAACATACAGAATTTTAGTAGAATTGGGAAAGATTTTCCTGGTAGGGGAACCTATTGAACAAAATGTTCATGTGAACATACCACTTTGCAGCAGAGGAAGCTGAGGAAGAAAAGCTCCCTGGGTGTGAGAATATGAAACATACTTTATGAAGGTGTTGAGGAACCATTCAGAGTATCTGGGCTGGTGGGGGGAGGGAGGAAGTGATGTGATAAAAATGACATTTTTAGGAGGATTAATCTCTTTGTGAAGCTCAGAATGGACTGGAAAGAGCAAGAAACTGGGACTGGACAGGTTGTGATTTGCCCAAGGTTTCATACAGTAGATAGCAAAAACTGGGATCTGAACCCCGGCCATCTCACTCCAAAACTAACACTCTTTTCACTGGGTCACATTGCATCCCTCTCTGCCCATCACCTCCAGTCATTTGCCAATTTCTACCTCCCCAATTCTCACATCCCCTTCCATTCCCCCAGGTGATCACAGCTCTAATTCAGACTCTCCTCACCTCTCCCCAGGACTAATGTAATGGTTACTTTATGACAATAATCCCAATCAGTCTTTTTCATTTGCTTCCTTTTTTCTGATTAAGAATAAAATTTCAAAATTTTTCAGTAAAGAAAAATTATGATTTCCTTCTATTTTTTTACCTGAACCTGTGATTTCATCATTATGAATATCCTCCAGCAATCAAAATTAGTATCTCACCTGTAAAACAGGTGTATGAAAAGTTTCTTAGTCACAGAAACTAACTGACTTGTCCACTAACCATACAATTTGCCCATTAGTCATACAACTAATGCGTGTCAGGGGCAAAACTTAAACCTGATTCTTTCTGAGTCCATTTACTATGCCTCCCAATCTCCATTTACTATGCCTCACAATTCTCCATGAGAAATGGAACTACTTTAGGGGCAGAGGCAGTGTCATTATTTGACATTTGTCTTACATTTTTATGATCCCCTTCTTTAGAATCTCTGTACATTTTCCGCAGACAGTAGCATAGTATAAATGCTTGACAGAAGGCTACACAATCCGTGAAGAAATGGAAGCAACATTCTGGAGGCTCCTCCTCCTGCCTGGTGGTGGCTGCTGCTGCGGCCACTGAATCAAGCTGAGAACAATGGGGAATGAGGTCATGCATTCTTAGATCTCCTCCCAACAATACTGCACACATACTCTCTGGGCGCAGTAGATTGCTCTTTAACATTTGTCCTACCACAGTAATCTTTTTTAACTGATCTGAACTGAAGGAAATACTTTTAATTGTAGGAAAGAACTTGACCTTTGGTGATAATGCATCCTGTGTTGTGCAGTGAAAAAAACACTGGATCTGGAACTAAGAAAACTGGGATAGAATCCTAGCTTGGCCATTGATTACCCAGCGGACTTCGGGCAAGTCATTTCACCTTTTGAAATTTTTCCTTACTTAATAAATTGAAGGGATTATATGAGTTGACTAATAAAGTCACTTTCACCCCTAAATCTGATTTTTATGATTATATTTTGATTCCCTCCTCACCCTTGCTATGAGGGTTCTGTGGGGGTTCCTACAGTTAGGTTTTGGGGTTTATTGGCATAATTTCTCAATTATTTTTAAAATTATCTTAAGATGCAGAAGAAGGAGTCAAAAATAACTTTTTACTATCTGGTTAAATTGATATATTTAGAAGACTATATGGGATAGAATTTGATAGTTTCTTACAGTCTTCTCTGTTCTTTTCTTAAGATGTTTGTGATTATTGATGATGTACAATTCGCTCTTTTATGTTGGAAAAGAACTGGAAATGAAGGAATATTTGTCAAAATAAAAAAGGAAAAATTTTAAATAAAATTAAATCAACTTGTAAAACTCAGTGTCAGCTATTCAGTACCAAGTTACAATGCTACTATTGTAATTAGAAATGTGTTCTAGAAATGAAGTGATTTTAAACAATTTCAGTTTAGTTTTTCTTTTTTAACTGAAGCATCACATCAATTCCTGTTCTGTTGTCATAAAAATTTCCTACTAATTTCCTTTACTTGCTCTAACTAAACCTCTTCTCGGTATTGAATTTTATCCTTAGATTTACATGTATTATTTCCTAATGGTATTGACACAAGAAATGTACTTATTTTCCTTCTTACTATCCCTAAATATGTCTGACTTTACCAGAAACAAAGGAGTTTATGTTCATATTTGCCCAAGAGAGATGTTTCTTGAGTTTCAGTTTTTATAGCTTCAACTCAAGTGACTAAAACCTCAAGAAGTTGATTGAAAATAGAAAAATCACAATTGGTCCCATGTGTCAGGACATTCTAAGAGAAGTTAACAATTTTTATGGTTGATATAGGTAGCTCTTTTCAAAATTGTGATTTAAGTATGTGTCAAGATGGCCCAGTTTGCCATTTTCCACTCCTAGCTTACCTGTGCCACTGAATTCCATTTTACTGCCACTGTAGCTTTGAGCACCTGTGATATTCATAAAGGAAGCAAGTCTCCTGTCACTCCTGCCCTCCATTCAATGCAGTTCTTAGAGGAACAACTTTCACTTTTATCTGTTTATCTCTAGCACCTGCCAAATATAGTAGGTATTTAACGAGTGCTAGTTGATTGATAATTAGTTTCAATCTTGTCTGATTTAGGGATTTCAAAAAGTAGAGAAACAGCAACATAATGATATCTCACGTTTATGTATGCAGAGGCAGCATGGTATAGTGGACAGAAAGAAGGACTTCAAGTTAGGAAGAGTCTTGCCACTGATGTGTGGTGTGACCCTGGGCAAACCACTTGTTATTCTAGGCAACTCTCCAAGGTTAAAGGTGCCCACCTGCACTGGTAGAAGGAGTTTCCATACTTGGAAATTCTCTGTGATAATGAAATAGTAGCTTTTGCCCTACAATTTATTTATATAACTGTTGATGATTAACACATATACATCTGTTGATGATTAACCCTAGTCTACAAAGGATACCTGTGACTTGCCTAAAGTGATCTAACTAGCAAGTGTCAGAACTGGGACTCAGATCTGGCGGGTTTTTTCCCATTATGCTTCTGTGTAAAGTAAAAGTAGAATGGTAATGCTTAGAAATAGTGCTTAACTAGGAAATGGCTTCTAGCTAAGATGGTTCAGTGAAACAATGAACAGTGAAACAGCATATGCCAAGCTAAGCTCCAGATGCATAAGACATGCCTTACATGTAAAGGGTGATGTCATAGAGGAGGAGGGGGGGGAAACTACCTCTCAAATCTATGGAGAGGAAAAGAGGTTATGGCCAAACAAGGGAGAGAAAGGATCACGGTAGATGATATGGACAACTTCTTACTCAGAAAACTTGATGCAGCTACAATTATAAGTGAAATGAGTAACTGGTAAAAATGTTTTGCTGCAGGTTTCTCTCATAAGGGTCTCATTTCCAAGATATATATGGACTGGATTAAAATTTATAAGAATAAGAGCCATTTTTCCAATTAATAGTTAAAAGATACTAAACAGGCAGTTTTCTAATGAAGAAATCCAAAGTATCAATAACCATATAAAAAATGCCCCAAAGCACTAATAATGAGATATATGCAAATTAAAGCAACTGAGGTTATATCTCACACCCATCACATTGACAAAGTTGACCAAAAAAAGGGAAAAAGATAAATGTTGGAGGGACTGTAGGAAAAACAGGATATTAAATATATTGGTAGAGATACGTATTTGTTGAGCCATTCTAGAAAGCGGTTTGGAGCTATACCCCTAAAGTTACTAAACTTTTCATACCCTTTGACTCTGCCATACCACTGCCAGGCCTGAATGAGCTATGAAAAAAAGAATAGGGCCCACATGTACAATTCGCTCTTTTATGTTGGAAAAGAACTGGAAATGAAGGAAGTGTCCATTAGGTGTAGCATAGCTCAACAAATTATGGCATATGAATATAGCGAATATTGTTTTGCTATGAGAAATGGTGAAAAGTACAGTTTCAAAGAAACCTAGCAAGACTTGTATGAGCTGATGCAGAGTGAAGTGAGCAGAAGCAGGAAAACAGTGTATACAATAAGAACTTTGTAAAGACAGACATCTTTGAAAAATTTGGTCTGACCAGTGCATTGACCAGCCAGATTTGCAATGAGGAAAGCTCAACTATCAGGAGAGATGATGGACTCAGGGTACAGGTTAGGACATATACATACATACGTACATATATACAATTTTGAATTCAATGCTCATCAATAATTATTATATATTTTTTCATATAGACAGTGTAGGAATTTGTTTAGGGTTGTACATATTTGTTACAAGGGTTTTCTTTTGCTTTTTCAGTGGAAGTAGTATAGGAGGGAAAGACACTATATTTTTGTTCCTTAAAGAAGACTAAATAAGATTGTTAACCTTTTTAAAAGATTACCAAGTAAAGAGTGGCAGAGGAAACCAGCTTTCTCAAAAGTACTCTAGCAAAGACCTAAGACAATACAGAACTGAAAAATATTTGAGAAATCCAAAGAGAAACTACAGTAAATGCCTTCAAGAGGTAGCTAGGTGGCTACAGTGAATAGAGCACTGACCCTGGAGTCAGGAAGACCTGAGTTCAAATTCGGCCTTAAACACTTAACACTTAGTAGCCGTGTGACCTTGGGCAAGTGACTTGACCCCAACTGCCCTGCCTTCCCTCCTCAAAAAAAAAAAAAAAAAAAAGAAAATGCTCATCTGTCTCAGCATTACACAAAGGGAGGACCAGTATTGGAAAAGGGCCTGTCCAGAAAGGCCTGAATAAACACAGAAAAAAAGAAGGAAGCCTCTCAATTTGGACTAGAAGTGTTCCAAGGACACCTGAACTAGAAGACTTAGACAAAAGCGGTTGGAATCCTTTAGCACTGGGACTGATCTGATATGCACCAAAGGGCCCTAAAGATCTATTTCCAAAGCCCTGTGATCCAAGGTGACCTGAAACCTAGCAACACTCCAAGGATGGACGCAACAGGAGTTACGGAAGTTGGCAGCAAGAACCCATGTAGTCAATGTCAGAACCAAAGGAGGCCCAGCCGTTCTACCAAAGAGAGCAGGAAGGAGAAAAGCCTGACCCTGGCATGACGTGCCAATTCAGGAACTTAGGAGATGAATAAACAGGAAACATAGATCCTGATAAAAGAATGTTAGGGATCTAAAGGTGTTCAAGAGTCCAATCCAGAATAATGGTAAACAGAATCTCAGAAAAAGAAATGTCTTAGTCACAAGCACTTCAAAAATACCTGGAAGAAATGAATAAAAAGGTAAAAAATGAAAGAGCACTTGAAGAAAAAAATCAGTAGAATCTATTGTCTAGAAGAGATTGTAGTAAATCTTTACTTGTGTAACAGACCCTCTAAAAATTAAAATGGACCAAACAATTCTACTAGGTAACAAGAAACAGTAAAACAAAAACAACAACAACAAAAAAAAAAGGCTTGAAAAAATAGAAGAAAATGAAAGGTACCTAAAATAAAAGACAACTGGCCTGGAAGGAGAGAGAAGATAAGAATCATTGGGTTCCCTGAAAGCCCTGACAGTCAGCAAGGTGAGGGAATAAATAGAGCACTGGACCTGGAGTCAGGAAGATCTGAGTTCAAATCCCACCTCAGACACTTACTTGCTTCATAATCCTGGTTAAGTCACAACCTCAATATGCCTTAGTTTCCTCATCTCTAAAATGGAGATGACAATAGTACCTATTTCCCAGGGTTGTTTGTGAGAATAAAATGACGTAATGTTTGTAAAGCAAACCTTGAAATGCTGCTACATAGATGCTAGTTATTATCATTTTGACACTCCCTTACCCCTACCAAAAAAAAAATCTGGATTCCTTATTTCAAGGGAAAATAATAGTGAAAAATACTATAGCATTCTTGCCTTTTAAGTTGCTTATGAGGCTTCCTGCAGGCTTTCTTGTTTCTTTCTTTTTTTTTGCTTTTTGGAGTGGGGAAGGCAGGGAAATTGGGGTTAAGTGATTTGACCAAGGTCACACAGCTAGTAAGTGTTAAATGTCTGAGGCAGAGTTTGAACTCAGGTCCTCCTGGCACCACCTAGCTGCCCCTTTCTAGTTTCTTTTAAGATTTTATTTATATTTTATTTTTACATCATCTTAATTGCCCAATATATCCCTCTTCTTTCCAGTGTAACTTGCTACAACTCCAGATATAATTTGTAATGAAGAGTTTTTTAAAAGAAAAGAAATTTTTAATTGATTGTAAAATCAACCTATCCATACCTAGAGTTCCCCAATGAAAAGATTACCTCTGAGTGTAACCTCGGACTTGGTCTAAAGATAAATTTGTCCTGATTTTCCATGACTGTCTATCCCATTTTGGTTCTTACAGATTTAGAACTGGAAGAAACTTGAAAGGCCATCTAGTTCAATATCCTTATTTTATAGAAGAGGGCTCTGGGACCCAGAAAGGTCAAGTAGGTTACCCAGGGTCATCCAGGTAGTAAGTTGGGAAGCTGTAAATTGAACCCGGATTCCAAATCTAGTGCCCTATACCAACCTGTCTCTATTCCCTTGGACTCTGGCAAAAGTTATTCCCTGTTATCATTTTAAAGGCCCTAAATCATTATTTTTCCTGCATCTAAGGATTTTGATGGCTTCTTTGGGATAGATTTAAATAGAAAGGGCTTCCCTGTAAATCTATGAAATGGCTAATATCATAGCAGTAACTGAAGCAGTCACTGACTGGTTTGGGGTGAAACTGAAGTATAAACTAGTTTTCATGGGCCAAGAGGACCTTTCTCTGATTCTGGACTGCTAGGCTAGAAGGACATATCCAAGGCACCATTGAAGCACTGATTTGGACCTGCTTGAAGAATCAAGGCTTTGGGAATTGTAAGTTAGACTACCTACTGTCTGAGGTAGCAATTTGTTCCTTTGTGCTGGGACCTGCCTTAAATTTACCTTATTAGAATGGTTTCCTCTTTTGTTTAATTATCTTATCCCCTACTAGACATTTGGCTAACTTTTGTTTCCCACACTTTAACTTTAAAAATTGTAACATTTTAAACTTATCTGTTTAATTTTTTAATTTTCACTCAGAAAACCAGATTTCCTTTGGTATTCAGGATCTGTACAAGTAGTATATGCTTTTTAGATTTATTTATGTGGAGAGGCCTTCACTTGTGACAGAACCACATGTTCTGTCATGTTCATGTCATTCCACATGTAGATGAAGAGTGTTGTTGTGTGACTCAAAGGGAGGCAGAATTAACATCTCTAACCTCTTTTCCTCCCATCTTTCTCCAAGGGAGACTTTTAACTTCTAATAAGAGAGGAAGCAGGAGGTTAGGGCCAGAGGATGACCACTCTACTCTCCTCAGAGAGAGGTAGTACTGGCCTAGAATTATATCTGTCTGCTCCCATAAATATTACTAGTCTAGGAGAGATGATCGGGTTCAATCTAACTTCTAATCACAGTTTCAATAAGTGGGGGGAAGATGGACCCCAAGCTTTATATCCAAGGTTTGACTCCCTTCCCACCAAATACCTGTCCTACAGTGAAAACACATAGCAAATGGCAAAGAAACCCATTTATTCAAATCATAGCAAGACAAATCAAAAAACATACAGAGGAGAATATATACCAGATAATAGAGTGAAGGAGCTCTCTCATTGGGAGTCAGGTAGCTCAGCTCAGCCAAGGGAGAGAATCCTACATCTTATCTAACAGGAAACTCCCTGGAGTCTCTATTGTAGTAGACTTGGGATAGGGAGCTGATAGAAACTGCCAGCTCCACTTATGGCAGCTTCTCCAGTCTTTTCCTTCGGCTGCCAGAAGTGGAATTGGTATCTTTCCATCTTCCCTCTCCAAGGTAGAAGCCACGAGTGCCAAAAGCCACTTGGGTTTGAAGAGTCCCAGAGAGAACTGAAGAAGGCTGGAGTTCTCTGGCACCCACCAACTCTGCCCCTGGCATGGTTCGAGGCAGGGCATTCATCTCCACCGGGAAGGAAAGTACCTCAGACCCATGGGCTTGGGGACTGGGCTTTCAGATAGTTTAGCACTGATGCCTTTGGAATTTTGTGGCCTATTTGCTGTTAATTAACCTAAACGTTTTTATTTTGCTTCTTTTTTATTCTGACTTTAATAACCATCAGTAAGCACTTAAGTACAAAAGAATTTAACCATTATTCATGGTTAAGAGATGTTTATTGACTAGCGACATTAAATTTCTGTTGTCATTTCTTTTTAAATGTGTACACATGATTAACTTTACCAAGATAGTAACCAGGTTGTCCTGTTTGTTTCTGTGTTTTTTATTCCAAACTCCCTCTCTTTGTTGCAGTTTTTTAAATTTTGTTGCTGCTGTTATCTGTATAGTTTAAATGTAAATATTATTTTGGTTTTACCTTCACTGAGCATCATTTTCATCTAAATCTTCGCTTTTCATGTTATTCCTATTTCTCATTTTTATGGGTACAGTAATATTCCATAGCATTGTTACACCACAGTTTGTTCCTCCATTCCCTAGTTGTTTGACAGATGTAATTAGACATTTTGAAATGCAGTACAACCTTATACCTTGGGAGTGGCGGGCTTTGCTCACAACAGGAAGATGAATAGATCTATTTTGAAAGTTTAATCCACACTTGTGGTGTCATTGGTGTTTTAATCTCCCACTTTAAAAACTCCCTCTACCAATGAAGGTGACAAATTCATGCACCATTTATAAGATCATCTTCTGGGGCATTGAGAGATACAGTGACTTGCCCATGGTCACGTAGCTAATATGTTAGAAGCAAGACTTGAATCCGGATCTCCCTAATTCCAGGGCTGGCTTTCCTCTATTCCATGTTGTTTTTCAAGGGATTATGTAATGTGGAGTGAGGATTAGAGGGAACACTGGTCAGAAAACTGTAAGTAGTACAGGATAAATAGGATTGTACCCAAGGGTGCCAACATGGACAAAGGGGTGGAGCGTGTTTTCATCTAGGAGATACCTTTCATCCCTGGAAGAACATAATTTTACACTTCTCCTTCCTCCACATTTGGCCTCTTTATCGATATGCCCTCTAATCTCCCACTGTCCTCTCAACTGTGTAGGGCAACCTTGTTGCCCCACCCCCCAATCTGAATTTGCCTCAGATATAGTTTCAGGAAGTTACAGCTCTGGCCTCAATTAATGCTGTAATAGACACCCTTGCTCCCACCTACCCTTCTTGCTCACTGCACAGCTCTCCGAATTCATGTTACAGAAAGGAAAAAAGAATTCAGCTCCTAAGCTTAAGCTTCTTTTGTTCCATAGGCCAAAATGTTATTAACTACATACATAAAAATATGGCAAAGATACCTGAACTGGACCTAGAGAAAGAGTGGGTAAAGGAGGAAAAGTGGAAGAAAGAGAGAGAGAAAGAAAACTTACAAAAAGAGGATGAGTTAGCAAAATGCCACACACTGAATTGTAAACTAGTCCAAAGGTGAATGTGATTAAGGAACATTTGCTCCTGTACAGCAGGAGCAAAGGGCAGCGGCATAGAAGAGAGAAGTTGGGGAAGATACAGACATACAAAGTGGGTGAGTTACTCCTAATTGTCCAGATTTTCTGTACTTTAGGGTCCTCTGGGCTTTGGGAGAGGCTGACAAGAGACATGAGTGTGTGAGGACCTTGAGCAATCTGAGTGCAGAAAAATCTTCAAGAGAAGTAGAAAGAAACATATACTTAAGACTCAAGTGAGCATTTCTATTAAGTGCTTGTTATATTCATATGTATATTGATCAGGCACTGTGTTACAGAGACAGAAATGAGACAGTTCCTCACCTGGAGGAGCTTACATATTAAGAAGGCTTTAGAAGGAGAGACTAAGGAGACTTGAGTATGTGTCAGTTTTAAGTAAATGAATTGAAGCAGAGGAAATTCCTGATGTCAACAGAAGACTGAGAAAGAAAGACTGTTGAAAATAATGTCCGGTTAGAAGTCTGAATTTACCTGATGTAATCTAAACTCTCTGTTTCAGAAAAGTAAACAAGATTATCCTTTGTGGTGTATGCAAAATTTTTAACAAATACGTTGATTCGAATGAATTATTGCTATCAGTAGCCCTATATGACTACCAGAAAATCATAGTTATGTTCAGAATAAAGTTCAGTATTTAACTATATTCTGTAAGCAAATGTTTTTGCACCAATGAAAAACTTTGGATGCACAAACAATTTCATGATCAAATCATCCTGTCAGCTTATTATTAGGATTGACATTTGATGGAATATGCCTTTCCTTGACATTTTTGTAATAAGTATTTAAATGTCATAAATGGTTAATCTATCATTCTGTGGTGAAAAAAATCAGCTCATAATACTGTCAAATGGGTAGAAAATTCCATGGGCTACTTAGTTACATGAGTTTCTTCTCTGAAGATCAATAAACTTTTCAAAGCCCTTCTTTGAAATAAAAAAGCATTAAAGAAGGGAGTTTAGGATATAGAGCAGGAAAATAGAAGAGGCATGGAAATGATCCCACCCAACTGCCCCACTTTTGCAGCCTCCTTGTTTGATTTTAAACTGAACACCTGGTGAATGACTCTGCAAATTTCATTACTTGATACCTGATACTTATAATGCATTTGCTTTTATTGAAACCTCTTTGAGAACAAAAGGAAATGTTTGTTTAATGACTATAGGAGCTAGGAAGGCTTTTCAGAAGCCAAAATGAGCAGAAAACATGACTGATACTTTATGAAGAGTGGGTGTGTGCACTAGTTTTTCCTCTTCGCATCCAAGCACCCCCAGGGTGCTTAGAAAATGTTTGTTGGGTGGCTAAATGGAAGAAGCCCAGTGGCTTTATTCTAAACAGATTTTCTAAGAGGAGTAAAGTGACTCAGTTTGATCATTTGGAGGAGTTACTAAGGCCCAAGCTGATGGAAAAGCAGGCATAAAATAAACTTAATAGACTTTGAAAATGAAATTTGTTTTCAGCCACTTCTCAGATTGAATAATCAAAGGAGAAAGGGAGTTGGGAACAGTGAGAGGGTCAAGAAACAGGGTAGGTATGGAGGAGAGGGAGGGGGAAAATGTTAGATGTTCAATATCTCTTGTTACAGATATTTCCAAGCTGCTAATAGATTTCAGTTGTAGATCACCTAAGTGGAAATTTTCTTTATAAAAATGAAATGTTGACCCTTATTCATGATTTCATAAATCCATAATAGAAATCTATTCATCCATAATAGAAGTCATAGGTTTCTTGGTTTAGATCAATGATTGTCAATCCCAGGTTAAGGGTTTAGATTAGATGCCTCAGAATACCTCCACTTATCAGGTGTAACAGGCAGTTAAATTCGAAATCAAAATTTCCTTTAATTCACTCTAATTTTAAAAATATGCAGAAACCATAATGTGTATAAATTTTAGGTTGGAAATATTTTTAAAAACGAATATTAAATATAAAAAGTAGGGTGTCAAACTTCAAAAAAGTTTGAAAAATCAGTGGCTTAGATTCTGATTGTATATTGTAGTAATAGTGTTAGTGGAAAGAAAAGCAGTCTGTAGAGCAGAAAATATGGAATTGGAATTCAAATTATAACTCAACCTTGATTCTCACAGGAGAGAAATATATAAAGCAATTTATACATTAAACCAGAATGAGGTGCTGTAATAGTGTATTACTAGTAGAATAAACATTTAAATGATAAGAATGGAATCCTTAAATCTTAAATAAGGAATCTGACTTTCATCAACTGTACTAGGAGTAAAGATTAATAATAGGCCACATTCTCCTTTAGAGACTGAAAAAATGACACACTGAATTTTGCAGTGAGGCAGGTAGGTGGCACAGTGGAGACCGAGTGTCAGGCCTAGAGTCAGGAAAACTCATTTTCATGAGCTCACATCGAGCCTTAGATACTGTTTGTATGATCCTGGACAAGTCACTTAACCTTGTTTGCCTCAGTTTCCTCTTGGATGAGGAATGAGCTGGGGAAGAAAATGACAAAATACTCCAGTATCTTTGTGAATAAAATCCCAAATGGGATCACAAAAACGTCAGACATGACTAAAAACAACCCCGACTGAAAAACAAAAATAAAAATCTTGCAGCAAATAAGCTATAACACCTCACTTGAAAAGCTCTGTGGGTCCTTTGATACTTATTTATTATATTCAGTCTTACCAGTAAGAAAAATTACTAGTAATTTCCTAGGTAGAACAGATTACATTATTCCAAGGACTATGACAAAGTTTTAACCCCAGATTTCAACAACACAAACTCAGCATCATAACTTCCTTTCAGATCTGTGTTCTTCCTTTCAAAAGATACGTTTCTGGTATCATCAAGATTCCTTTTCAAACAATATTTTGTGATTCTGTGGCCCACCTTATGCTGTATCTTTCTGGAGCTGTAAATGTAGCAAAATGACCCTATATAACATCACTCCGAGGTTTCAGCAGCATTTTCATCCAGTCAAGCATCTATTAATTGCCCGCTCTGTGCCCAGGCACTGTGCTGTGTGCTTAGGAAGCAGATACAAAAAAGGAAACCATGCCTACCCCCAAGGAACTTGCTTTCTGACAGAATGGAAACACATACAGAAACAATGAATGAAAAAGAAATATTGCCGAGAATATTAACAAGTTGTTCTTAAAACATAGTTTTTTGCCTTCTGGAAAAATACATGAAAAACAGACGGCAGGTTTTTAGTCAGTGATGAACTGAGGCAATGAGAATCGTGGGAAGTGTGCCTGACAGGAATCCAGGTACCTGTCTTTCAGCCTTGACTTTGTCACCTACTTGCTGAGGGTGCTTTAGGCACATTAATAAATCTGCATCTGTTTACCTGTCTGTAAAATAATACCTTTTTTGGCTACTGGTGAAAATGAAATATGTTATGTAAAAAGTACTTTGGGTATTATAAAAGTATGTGCAAATGTAGATTGTTGTTATGCTAAACAGAGACAGTCTCTGGTTCTAGGTCAATAAAGTATGATGGCCCTAATTTAAAAGTCATTCAGACTCGTATGAGAGGGGTAGTGTATCCAACTTTACCAGTGAAAAATTAAAGATTTATTTCAACTAACCCAGATGGCCAATTTTAAAATTCATTTGGAATCATAAAAAGAAGTAGTAAAAGTTATTACCAGAATGTCAAGTATAACCCTGTTTGACCAGGAAGAAAAGCTCATGGTAGCAGAGACAACCTCCAGTTAAAAACAAAAAAGGAAACAGTTTAAGCTTCCCTTCCCTTTTAGAATCAGCCGTCTTTAAGGAAAGGTACAAAAGCCTTCACCTGCCATTGTCCAGCTTGCTCTGCCAGTTATTATATTAGAGTCTGAGAAGTATAAGCTGTGCTCCTTGCTGCAGCCACACCTTGGGTACCAAAGGCAGGCCTTCTGGTGAGGGTGTGCTTTTTCTGCACAGCTATAAACAGCAAGGTTAACTGCTAACCATATACACACAGTTTTCTGAAGGTCTCTTTTCCGTCTAGATCTTGAAGAGAGAATGGCCACGTCCCTGATTGCAGCCTTTTCCATATTAGTTTCCTGTGTTTGCGGCACTACCTTCCACAGACATGAGACTTGGTTTGAAGGGGTCTTCTTGTCCTCCATGTGTCCCCTCAGCGTTAGCACGGACACCACATATGGTATCATGTTTGACGCAGGCAGCACTGGAACTCGGATTCATGTTTACACCTTTGTGCAGAAAACACCAGGTGAGGCTAGCTACTGTTTGCTGAAAGATTCTTTAAATCTAGATTGCCATTGCTCTTGCCGGGAACTTTAATTAGGGTGTGAGTGAGACTTAATTATATCTTATGGCTAATACAGGGATGATATCTTCAGGGAACGTTTTAGATTACAGCTCTACATCTAGTGATCATTTCATTGTGATATTCAGAGGATGAGAGCTGGACCACCTGAATCTGAAACATGTCCAGAAAGTGCAGGTATAATCTGGTGGGCCTTTCTTTGGAGGTGTATTATATTCCAGGGTTCTAGAAGGAAATGCTCTGTCTTAAAGAAGCGGTTCTCAGCCTATGGATCGCACCCCTTTGGGGGTTGAACAACCCTTTCACAGGGGTCGCCCAAGACCATCGAAAGCACATATTTCCAATGGTCTCAGGAACTGAGACACCGCTCCTTTATCCATCTCCAGGCGAGTTTGCCCACATGCAGATACGCCCACATACTAGTATGAAAGGGTCGTGGCATTAGGAAGGTTGAGAACCACTGTCCTAAAGCTTAAGGATTTCTTCTGAGTAGTCACCATATTACTGTACTATGACCTTTAGGGAAGTAGCTTATACTGTTACATTTGAAATGGGAGTCTAATGCTTAAAGAGAGAAATAGAAGCTGGAGAAGCCAGCTGAGGGAATAACAGGTCAGTCAGAGGCAGCAGTGCTCTGGATGATTATAAGAAGGGAAGATCTCTGAAAATGGGTGGGAAGGTGAGATTGTATGATGGTTCAAAAAGTGAACTGAAGGAGGCATTCATTTCTTTTGGGATCAACCATCTCTCACCTAATTTGTGTTTTTAGAACATCTTCCAACACTAGAAGGAGAAATCTTTGATTCAGTGAAGCCAGGTCTTTCTGCCTTTGCAGATCAACCAAAGCAGGTGAGGCCCTTTTCCCTGGATATGTGGAGTCTGAATTCTTCCCAGCTTTACAACCACCACTGCTATTTTTTAATCCTTCTGGCTATTCATTAATGAGATTGGGTCTCATGTATACTTGGTTTTCATTTCTCACTTAATCTGTTAGGACATTATTTCCCCATTGCAAATTTAGGCAGGATTTATATGAGAGACTGGGGGAGGCGG
>CM053598.1:189851848-189869466 GCA_028646575.1 Pseudocheirus occidentalis
GAAGACAAGGTCCTCTGTTTTATGATTGAGGACACTAAAGGCAGAGAAAGGAAACCACTTACCCCAGTCACAGAGCTACTTAATGGCAGAGCCAGGGTGAGAATTCAGATCTCCTGACTGACTGCTCCCATCCAGTGTCAACTCATTGATCCCCCTGAACTGTGGAAGGTAGGGAAGAGCCTGGAAGGGGAGAACAGAGAAGTTTGCATTGGTTATATTTTCATATTTGAAGTCAGGGTCTGCACAGAAATCAAGTACAGCAAGGCAAGAGTTAAAGTTTTTGTAGCAGAAAGAAGCAGATCTAAGTGGACTCCAAATTCTATGGAAAGGAAAATATGATATTAAAGACCTTTGACTTTGGAGAAGTCATATCCCAGATGAAAAACTTAGGGCAGAAGCACAGTTTGCATGGGTCAGTTGAAATAACTCTGGACTCAGGTACCCGGTTCAGCTCTGCTACTCTCATCTCCAGGACTTGGCCTCTCTGGTCTGCAGTTTCATAATCTGTAAAACAGAAGAATGAATCGAACTAGATTTATTTTGTAGGTCGTTCCCTTTGTGATTCTAAGTAAGAGGAGGCTCATTTTTCAAGTTCACTGTTGTCAAGAGGAGGTAGCCAGAGTCAAAGGAGAGTGTTTGGGAAAAATGGGTGCACTAGCAATACTGAACTGGAGAAGGTGCCAGAAAATTAGGAGGTATTGAAAGCCACCATGTTGGAAGTCATCTTAGCAGTAGAAAAACAGATACATGTTGTTGCTAATAATAACAAAAGGAATGAACATGATAGAGGTTGGTTAAATATAGCGCCCTGGCAGAGTAGTTATTTTATTCTTTTTTTGTGTTCTCCCTCACAATGGTCCCAGTTCTCCATCTCATTCTACTTCTTTAGCCCATATTCTCAAGCCAGAGCCATATAAATCCTCTAGCTCCAGTGCTAGAGAAGAAGACAGGCCCCAGCTAGTCTGTCTGCATGTTCTGTTGACTGCGTTTCTCTTTTGCAGGGTGCTGAGACTGTTCAAAGACTCTTAGAAATAGCCAAAGAATCTGTCCCCCAGAGTCACTGGAAAAGGACACCAGTGGTGTTAAAAGCAACCGCAGGCCTTCGTCTCTTGCCGGAACACAAAGCCCAGGCTCTGCTCTCGGAAGTAATTTCTGAAGTGCTTTTTTCTTGAGCAATTGCTTTCCTTCCATGTTAATGTCTTCTTTATTGTTTTTCAGTCTTTTAAAGTGATGTTGTTGCTCTTTTTACAATACCTTTGCAGACAAACTTGATGACCTTTCTATTGTCCAGTTCCATAATTGTTAATATTACTTAATACTTCAGGAATCTCTAAATTTGTTGCTGTAAGTGCTCATTCCTCCAGTGATACAGATTGCAATACCCCTGTAGACTTAGCTTCTAAACAGTACCATTTGTCTCAGATTATGAAGAATCTTCATGAAATGCTTCTTTTTTTTTTCAAACCAAGGAGATGGTAATGATTTAACTAGCTCCTTCTTCTGGGGCTTAAGTCTCATTAAACTGGAAAAATAAAGGGATTAGTTTTCTGAGCCTATTAATAATATACATGATAGGGGCAGCTAGGTGGTGTAGTGAATAGAGCACAGGCCCTGGAGTCAGGAGGACCTGAGTTCAAATCTGGCCTCAAACATTTAACATTAAAAAAACCCCAAACCTAGCCATGTGACCTTGGGCAAGTCACTTAACCCCAATTGCCCTACCGTCCCCCTTCCAAAAAGCCAAAGGAAAAAAAGTGTGTATACACACACACATACAAACACACACACATACATATAATAAGGGGATCGGTTTAACTGGTTCAAGAAATGCAGATTTCTGTCCTCCTAGGTAGAGGAGATTTTCAAGAAATCACCTTTCCTGGTCCCAGACGACAGTGTTAGCATCATGGATGGATCCTATGAAGGTGCGGAGAAATGTGGGTAGATATTCTAGGAAAAGAGAGACGGGGATAGAGAAAAGAATAGAACTGGAAAGAAGCATCATAGGAATTTAATAGAGGAGGGAATTACTTAATTGGAAAAACATGAAGTAAAAAATGGACTATAAGGGAAAGAGGAATAATAAGGAAGTGGAAATTGGGTAGAGTAGGAGGTAAAGTATGTGGTTAGGAAAGTAGAGTTGGTATAGAAAGGGCAATGATGGGAAAAGGGAGAAAATAAAATATACTCTAGATTCTAATCATTTTGTTTTGTTTTAGGAATATTAGCCTGGGTTACTGTGAATTTTCTAACAGGTAATAAGTTCCACAATTCACCTTCAGATTCCAACTGGTTCCCCACCTTGGTTCCCTGGTTAAAACTATTTCCTTTGTCTCATCTGGATTTGCAGTTCACAGATTTGTATCCTCCTTGGGTCAGTGATAGTTTTGACAAGAAAGCTCTTTTTTCCCTATGCTTAGTTACTACTCTCTATCTCTGTCATTCGTTAAAATATAGATTATTTTTCCATCATTGCTTCGAAGGTTTCATGCTTCCTTCTGAAATCAGGAAAGCAGGTTTTAGTACCAAGAAGAGAAAGTTCATTAGTTAATTAACTATATGAGTATTTGTCAGATAAAGAAAGCAGGACGGAAGATACAAGCAGTTTTAGGGGCCAGCTGAGATTAGTTGTTCAGAATAAATTGTCATCTGCAGGTCAACTGCATGGTCAAAACCCAAAGACTGTTGGGACTCTGGACTTGGGAGGTGCTTCCACCCAAATCACATTCCTGCCCCAATTTAAGGTGAGTCATCTTTATTATGACTTTTTTATTATTACCCTTTATAGATTTGCTTTGGGACCAAGTAGGTAAAGGCCCATTCTTAGCAGGTTAGCTTTCAGGTATCCCTAAATCAGAGTGGGAGTCCCTAGAGAAACTGATTGAGTTAGACCTAGCTACCGGATGAGCTTGCCATAATCGCCGTCCCTCTTTAGGACATTTAGCTGCTCTGGTCCCTTCATCATATAATACAGTTTAGCCTGTTGCTGCCATCTGATTGAAGGGAGAGAATTAGTGACCCTTCTTAGTCAATACTGAACAGTGATTTTTTTTTCACTTTTTTGATTTATAGAAAACCCTGGAACAAACCCCCAGTGACTATCTCACATCCTTTGAGATGTTCAACAGCACGTATGAGCTCTACACACATAGGTGAAGAAGGTGACAGGGTAGAATAGTTATATGTATCTCACATTTGTATAATGTCCTTAAACTTTCAAAATGCTTTCATATCTGTTATTTCATTTGATCAGTTTCAAGAAATGTGTTGGTGGGTTTTTTCTTTATTCATTCCCTCCTTGCTTAATATATTGTGCAGTCTTTATACAGCCTATGAGCTGTAATTCAAGATGCTTTTTAGTAAAACCAGAGAGTCCTAAGAAGATGATTGTTTCTTGTCCTCATGAATGCATAAGTTTGTTTATCTGGAAAGAAATAAAGTTTTTAGAGAATGATCTTTCCAGTATTAACAGCCCTGTAGTAGGAGCTGGCCATTTATTCAAGCATTCAACTTGTTAAGAAACTGGAATTAGAGTAAGGTAAGAGCTAAAATGATAAAAAAAAAAATTCTGAGTCATAAATAACATTTGAAGAATCATTATCATCTTTTGATTGGCATATGAATGGTATTAAGAGAAATAAAGAAAAGTTCTTGCTGCATATTCCTAAATACAAATCATGCAGGAACTCTCATCCTCTGTCACCATCAGTGGCTAACTGTCTCCAAGACTGATTGTCCGGAAATGATTAATCAGCCACAGAAACTGAACGTCTCTGTTTTTCCAAAAGGAAAGAGCTAGAAAACATGTTGACAGGGAAGAGTACCATCCTTCTCTTTGTTGTATAGTATGAGGGAAAACAGCCAATTCAAATTCTGTAGAGAGAGAGAAGCAGGCCAACGCAGAGATAAAATTGACAACTTTTGTTTTCATTTCTTTGGCAGTTACTTAGGATTTGGACTAAAAGCTGCTAGACTTACAACCCTGGGAGCCCTGGACATGGAAGGTTTGATTTGATCCCATTGCTATGTAGGAGGTGGTTAGAATGATGCGCTGTTTAACTTACTTGATATTGGCCCTCCCCCATCTTGGCATTCATCATCCCAAATAATAATGTTGAGTTGGCATTTGGAAGTGTACACAGAATATACTGTTACTATTGCCTTGACTACTGCTGTTTCACAATAGTCATTAATATAGTGAAACCCAGTTAAATGTCATAAAGAAAAGCAAAAAATGAAATGAAATGAAATGAAATAAAATAAAAAAGGGGCAGCTAGGTGGCACAGTGAATACTGAGTTCAAATCCAAACTCAGACGTTTGACACAAAAATAGCCCTGTGACTTTGGGCAAGTCACTTAACCCCAGTTGCTCTCCAAAAAAAAGCAAAAAATAAAAATAAAATGTCATAAAGTCCCAGTTTAATATTTTTTGACTATTGCCCAAGATAAAAATCAAATGAGTGGTGAATGTACAGTATGGCTTTGCCTAATATGGTGGTTTGATGGAAATAATTAACAACAAATAGGTGGGGTTTTATTACATCTACATAATAAAACTAGGGTTGGTTTGTAATGGAAAGGAATCATTTTTCATAATAGGAAGAGTTGGAGGATGAGTGGTGCCTTATATGTGGGATTCAACAAGGTTTTTAGAAGGGAAAGAATAAGCATTTATATAGCACCTACTGTGTGCCAGACACCTTAAGTGCTTTACATTTGTTATCTCATTTGATGCTTGCAACAACCCTGTGTGAAGTAGGTACTGTTATTATCCCCCTTTTGCAGCTGAGGAAACATAGGCAGATAGAGGTGAAATGACTTACTCAGGGTCACATTGTTGCTATGGACCAAAATGACAATCACGATATTGAAGTCAATGTCCAGTGTATCCAGCTATGGTTGATAGTGCTCTATGGCAGGTTGGACCCAAATAGTAAAATGTTATGGATGATGCCTTTTGACTCTGGCATAAATTGGATTTAAGTGAGGCAGAGTTGCATGAAATCGTCAGCCCCAAGGCCACATAATAAGTATCTGAGGGAAGATTTGGACGCAGATCTTCCTGCCTCTGGGCCTTGTGTTCTACCTACTGTACCACTAGCTGTCACAGTCCTTTGTTAATTTAACTGAGAAATGCATAGTCCCCTTAGTCTTGAAGGACTCAGCCATACTAAAACTAATTCTCTTTTTTTTTTGTTTGTTTGGTTTTTTTTTGCTTTTTGGAGGGCAGTTGGGGTTAAGTGACTTGCCCAAGGTCACACGGCTAGTTTTTTTTGTGTGTTAAGTGTCTGAGGCCGGATTTGAACTCAGGTACTCCTGACTCCAGGGCCGGTGCTCTATTCACTGCGCCACCTAGCCGCCCCTAAAACTAATTCTGTTGAAATAGGACTTATCTTGCAGCCATTTTTTGTTCAATTGAATGGCCATTCGCCCTCGCACCTTTTCCTGTACTGTCTCACTCATAACTCCTTTGATTTCCTTTTAGCCACTGATGGACAGACATTCCGAAGTTCCTGTCTACCCAAGTGGTTGGAGGCAGAATGGGATTTTGGGGGAGTGAAATATCAATATGGTGGCAGACAGGAAGGTGAGCATGGCTTTTGTGTTAGGCTGAAATGACATTTATTCCAGAAGCCCTCCAGGACGTGTCTTTTAGACATTTGTCTTTCTTAGAAGAACCAATCTCCTGTCCTGTAGAGAGACGTATTAAACTGTAGGACCTCACTTTAGACATATCTTGCTGTCTCTCTTGGTGTGCCTAAGCTGTGGCCCAGTGAATAAAGCTATTGCCATTCTGCAGCCCATTCCATTTCTAAGGCCAATTGTTGTCTATCACCCTGGTTTAGTGTCAGTATAAGGTCTCTGTACTCAGCAAAGTGAGACCTTACTGTTACCTCCTGACACAGGCAGTGCTGAACTACATAAATTGTGGTCACACGTCAGATTGAAAGTATAGGAAGGATGATTCACATTAAATGTTTTCTTAGAGCCAGGGCTTAACGTTAACTGAATACCTGGAACGAACAACAGTCAAGTCCTTGGACCTGTCAAAGAGGAGTTGCGTATCTTTGAGTTTTAAGGGTGACATAATTCAGTGGGGAAGTGCTCCAAGTACTTACACATAAGTACTATGAGACGTGGTTCTAGAAACAAGAGCTAGAATATAGTTGTGTCTGTTCCACAGTTCTGGATTATGGAACAAAGACATACCACAAAGAACCTTTCTTGGAAGACAGCTACAAAATCCCCTTGTACTCTTACCTTATATTCTGCTGTGACAAAATGGGACTATTTCTTGTTCCCCTAAACATAGCCCACACTCTGCTGCCTCTGCATTTTTGCTGTTACCTTTCCCCTTGGCATTTCTTCCACCTAATTAACCTCTAAGGCCAAGTTCAAATGCCACCACCTTCTGGAAGCCTTTCCCAATTCCTCCATCATACCTGTCTTAAAGTACTTTCCTATTCTGCCTTGTAGTTATTGGCATATGTCTACTCCTCCTTACTGGATTATAAGCTCCTTGAGAGCAGGAGCTGTCTTACTCATCTTAAGGTTCTCCTCAGAACCTCCAAGCACAGCACCTTGTAGACAAACATTGAATGGACAGGTGGATGTTGAGTTGGGCTTTGGCTGTCCTCTGTGTTCTCATCTTCCATCTTCCTTCTGCTTCCTCCCCATCAGCTTCTACAGATCACTTTACACTAATGTCCCTTCTCCATCATCTCTCTAAGCTTACTCATATGTATCTTTTTCCTGGCAGGGGAAACAGGGTTTGAGGCCTGTTATTCTGAAGTGCTTCAAGTGGTTCAAGGAAAACTTCACCAGCCAGATGAGATCCGCAAAAGCTCCTTTTATGCCTTTTCTTATTATTATGATAGAGCTGTTGACACAGGCATGATTGGTAAGTCCACTCAGAATATCAGCCTTGAGAGAAGATTATGGGGAGGCAAGTGCTTTTTTTTTGGTTGGAGTATGCATGTTTCTTTTTTTTTCATGCTCATCATTCAGGTTGACATGGGAGCATGATCTGAAGAATTCTGGGTACCTCACAGGAGCCCACGCCGATACATGAAATCCCTTTGTTCTCAGTTACATTTCTCTTCCATTTCAGATTATGAAAAGGGAGGCGTTTTAAAAGTGAAAGACTTTGAAAGAAAAGCCAGGGAAGGTAAGTGTCATCATAAAACGCCTTAAACAAACCTTAGAGAAAAGACAAGCCCAGTTCCCAAATATTATAGAGCATTTCTGCTTTTTTCTCCAGAAGACTGATTTCTTTGTATATGAGTGTTTTTTCGAAGGTTTATAAGATGTTTATAAGCTGCAGGGAAATCTGGGGAAATATGTGATTGTGCAGAAGAAAAACATTTTTAGTTATCTGTGGTGCCTTCAGCAAATTACTTATCCTCCTTCCTTCATGTGTTGCAGGAAGGGGACCAAGCTGGATGATTGATGAGGTTCCTTCTAGCTCTAAAATGTTGGGCCTGCAATCTCCTAAAAAAAAAAACCTAATGCTTCTTGTGAGGAATGTCAGTGTTGCTATTAAGCACCACCATGCTTGATACTAAACATAGAACTTGTCCCATCAGGGTCCTTTTTAACAGCTAAAAATATCCATGCTCTTGTTTAATTAAGAATACTTTTGCTAAAAGCACTAAAAATGTACCTTGCAGTGTTGGAAGAGAACTTAAAGCTCCTATTTTATTAACTGGTCAAGTAATATTAATAGCCACCTTTTTCTTGCTAGTTTGTGGTAACTTGGAAAATTTTACCTCGGGCAGTCCATTCCTGTGTATGGATCTCAGTTACATAACAGCCTTATTAAAGGATGGCTTTGGGTTCACGGACAGCACTGTCTTACAGGTGAGAAAGACAATGCAATAACCTCAGCAAGTTCCCCAGACCAGCTCCCCAGATGGTGAATAACCAGTAGAGAGAAGTAGGGAGTGAAAAACCTTTCTGGTGGTCTGAGCTGGCCATAGGTAAACTGCAGCAAGTTAAAGGTTTTCCATGTTCTCGGTCTCCCCTTTGCTCCCCACTTTTCTTCCCACAAATGCCCTGCCCCCAATTGCCAACTCACTGAGAGTGCTATATCTATTATGTCATGGAACAAAGTTAATATAATTATTCATACTGAAGTGCTAATGATTTAATGTGTTTCCCTTTAAGGAATTAGTTGCATTTGATACGCTTAACACAAAGAAATTTAATACTTAAATTAACATTAAATTATTTAATGGTGAAATTTCAGGCATCTGTAAGGTATTTTAGAGAAGGAGTCCCCTCCTGGACTTTTTAAATCATGTCATATAAGTAACAACAAGAACATAGAGCCAGTTCTTCAGTAGTAATGTTATCACAGAGAACAGCGTTTGAGTCCAACTACACATACATCAGATCTTTCCACTTTAACCCAAGACTGTCCCCATAAAGAGAGGAAACAGCTGTGGCACAGCAGAGTTAGAAAACCTGGTCTGGAGTTCTAGTGATTCACTGTCCAGCAAGAACATCTACTAAGGGGCTTCAGTTTACATAATTATAGGAAGTATCCACACTGACAAAATGACAAACTCTTAAACTCTTAATATATTATGGTCATATGTAAGAAAAAAGTATTAATAGATCATTAATGTAAGATTATTCCTTTCCATTATTCCATTCCTACCTGTGCTAGGATTCATTTTTCTTTACAAATTATACTGTGGGCAGAATTTGGACTGAATACAATGAATACTTATTCCCAGAGGCCATTTTAGTTCTGAAACAGCCCCTGCAGTATAAATCTAAGCCAATTGTAGATAATCTCATTACAGGATGACTAGAGTGGCTGGTTGGTTTTAGGACCTCTCTGGAGTTTCAGGGCTATTCCAGGTTTGCCTTTTACGGATTCCAAACAGAACCACAGCCCTACCTTTTCTAAGAAGTGAATTCAAGCCCTAGGACAGTCTCAAAATTGACATCTCTATGTCCTGAGGACAACCTTAGAAACAAAGCAGCTTCTTTGAGTAGAGAGACAGTGGCCATTTGCTCTGGCTTTCAGCAATTATAATTCAACTGGATTTCATTAGCTGAGAATTAGCGCTTTACTTAAGTGTTAAGTTTACCAATTGAAAATGGGGGGAAAATGCTTGGATTTTTTTTTTCTTCTTTCCATAGCTCACAAAGAAAGTGGATAACATAGAGACTGGTTGGGCCCTGGGTGCTACCTTTCATCTACTACAGTCTCTAGACCTTTCCCACTGAGACCCAGTACTTTCTACAAGGACTACAAATGCCAATCGGTGACCTTTGCAGAAAGAGGAGTGATGGCGCATTCACATTGCTGAATGAGTCTAGGATATCATGGACCAAAGCCAAGCAGCCAGCTCCATGAGGAGCTAGAGAAATTAGTAGATGTGATTTGACTTAGATCCTTATGATTTCTATTTAATTAATTATATTTATGTGACCTTTATGTCACCTGACCTCTTTAAATGTTTGGATCCATTACCGGAGTCTTAAGCCTTGAGCCTTTTTCTGTGTTGTGAAAAGCCACATCAGCCAAAAAGGCTAGATTAGGAATTTTACCTTGGGTTGGGATCCCAGGAACAAACCCTAAGATTCCACTCTGCATCCCCAACAGTTTTCAGAATCAAATTCTGGACAACCATGCGGGACCAAAGAAAACTAAAAGAAAAGCCAACCTTTAGAATTCTAATCTTGTTTTGAAAAGCTCCAATTTTTCTGTATGTTGAAATGATTTACTTATAATCCCATAACATGTTTAACAACATGGGTGTTTTGAGGGTTTTTTGTTTGTTTGTTTTTGCTGGGGGAGGTGGGGTAGAACCTTAGGCCTTTAAAAAAAAGAATCTCATCATTACCATTGTATCTGAAATCATGTATAGTCCTGCCCGTTATAACTCTGGTCAGTAACCTCTATCCAAGCATAGTGCCTTGGGTTGGCCGTTCTAAATCTTAGTGAGAAGAAAAGGGCATTCCTGTGATAAAACAGTCTCATAGGCAATCTCATGATTTTCTCCAATATGTGCAAAGTGCAGTATTTAGGAACACAGAAATTGTCTTCCCTCTGGCTGAGCCCATCAACCTGATTATTCATGGATGTGAACTGTTCATTCCGAAGAGCTTAGCTGTGCACCAAGGATAGACTGGTCTTTTGTCTCATCACATCTTTTAAGCTGGAGTACTTCCAAATGGGTATATTTGATCCATCCAACCTACTATTTTGTTGCCAACAGCTGTCTTAAGGAACATGCTGTCAGACATTATCGTCTTCCTTAAAGTTAATCTTAATAAAGATTAGGGATGCTCCAATTACTCTTAGTAGGCACATGTGGCTGTTATGATGCACACATTGAAGCAAACCTTTTTAAAAATCTCTATTTTCTGTTTGGAGTAGGTGACGAGCCTTGTAGTCTCTCTTGTCTCAGCTCTAAAATTCTGTGACTCTATATGCTTGTTACTTAAACTTACCTCACAACAGTTTTAAAAGAAAGCATCCTACCCTAGTATTTCTCTATGTGGTAAACAAGCTTGTACGTTCACTTCATCCACAGCATTTCATATTTTTATAGATTTTAATCATGTCTTCTCTCAGTCTTTTATATGCCACTTATTTTGGTTGCCACTCTCTAGTTCTTATATAGTTTTATCAGGTCTTTCTTGAGGTGGCAGCCAGAACTGCCTATAGCGTTACCAGGTGGACATTCTAATGGAAGGATAGGACAAAAAGTCTCTTATTTTCAGTACCTTTTTGAATGATTCTCAACATTGTTTGCCTTGTTGGCTACAGCAACACATTGGGGTTAGCATTCTCAGGGAGCAATCTTTCTGGTCTCCCAAGTCATTACAGCTCATTTATGGGTAGTAAATCCCAATCACCAAGACCTCTTAATTTTTTGTATGTTTGATCTGTTTATCCAAAAGTTTATCCAAAAACCTTATATTTGTCCACATTAAAACCTTCAGCTTCATCTCTGTCCACTAATGGCTTCATGTATAACGATAGCCAACTTTCTAAAGTTTACAAAATGCTTCTCCTATATTATCTCATTTGACCTGTAGTTGCTTTCTAAAAGAGCTTTTCTTCTGCAAATTTAGAGATTACATTGTATACTTCTCTGAATCACTTATAAAGATGCTAAAATCAATACTATCACCAATCCCTAATTCCTCCCCTGTCCCCCATTTCTCCACTTAGAAAAGTGCCCTTTTTCTTTCTCTAATCCAGTTTTCAAGCCAGAAAATCACTTCTAAATGCTAGAATGATTCATTTGTTTTAGTAGCTTTTGGCATGGAGCTTTGTCTGTCAGAAAGATGCCTCATAACCACTGGTTTCTCTTTATGCCTTGGTACTTGATGTATATTTGGGAGGAGGTTTTTTTGGCAAAGATACTGGAGTGGTGTGTCATTTCCTTCTCCAGTGGATTAAGGCAAGCAGGGGTTAAGTGACTTGCCCAAGGTTACACAATTAGTACTTGTCTGAGGCCGGATTTGAACTCGGGAGTTCTTGACTCCAGGCCCAGCACTCTATCCACTAAGCCATTTAGCTGCCATTGAGAGGGGATAAATAAGCAAATAAAGGAGAACCCATAGGTATAATCTGTTAATCAGAGGTAGCATGACTTCTTGCTGCAGAAACCAAGTTGCCTTCCCCCTCAATTCATTCCGTTTAGTGATCCATCCTTAATAGTCTACCAATTTGCCCAAGGTAGAAGTGAAACTCACTGGTCCTTTTGTTCTCTCTAGCATCCTAATGAACAGGGGTCATACTTTTAATCATAAGATACAATGACTGAAGTCATCTGTAACAACAGATTGATTATACATTTTGGCCAACAATTCCCCCACGTTCATTCTTGAGTTTTCAAAATTCAGAATGATGTCACCAGATCCCAGTGCTTCATACTACATTGACTTTGTCATTCTTAGAACGTGCTGAACTATGGAATCTAATACCTGTTCATTTCAAATGGCAATTTAGTAGTCATTTTCCTTAATAACTTCAAAAAATCCAACCAGTCTTTGATTTCATCCTCACTCGTTCAATAAGCATTTATCATACACCTACTGTGTACTGCTGATGTAATGCATCAAGAAAGGTGTTAGAGGAGATATAAAGGTAAAACAGTCTCTGCCTTTACAGAGCTTATATATAGCAGGGGTGATAAGATGTATATTAAAATAAATATAATTCAGATTAGAACATAATAAATTTAGTTTAGTGTGGAGATAAGAATTTTTTTTCGTTCTGTAGTGATACACTTTTTAAGCCTTATACTCATTAAGGGAGTCCCATTGATTCTCTTTATTTTTTTTAATTTTTTGCTTTTTGGAGGGCAATTGAGGTTAAGTGACTTGCCCAAAGTCACAAGGCTAGTAATTGTGTCAAGCGTCTGAGGCCGTTGAACTCAGGTCCTCCTGACTCCAGGGCCAGTGCTCTATTTACTGTGCCACCTAGCCGCCCCCCAATGATTCTTTAAACTGGTTTCTTCTATTGATATATTTAAACATTCCCTTTTTAAAATTGATTTTGAAGCTCTTAGAAAACTGTTCCCCAGTCTCTTTTCTGTACCTAGTTTTCCGATTATACCGTTATAGGTGGTCTTTTTTCACACTGACTCCTCTCTTTTAAAAAATGCCATTTTTTTTTCTTGCAACAACCCTCTACTGCTTTTTACCTTGGCACATTTTAGGCCTCCTATAAAGTTTATTAGGCATATGGTTCTGCTGTATGCTTTACTAAAATACAACTAATGCACCACTTTTCCGGGAATTTGTTCTTTTCTGTATCTCTCATAATGGCCTTTTGGATAAAAGTAAATTGGTTTCATATCAGAATGTGGACTAAAAATTTGAATTTAAACCCAATGAAAGGCTTGCCTATAAGATTATTTTTGATGTTTCATCCATCTTTCCTCAAAGGCTAAGCTCACCCACTTAGTTTTTCCCAAGTACTAGTCATTTCAAAGAAAAATTTAGCACTGGCCAACATACCTTTCTCTTTTAATGTCTTAATCAGACTATTTTACTATAATAGGCAAGATGACTTGGAGAGACAAAAACGTTGTATTCTAAAAATCTAAAGCGATGTGGCAACTTATTCCTTTGACTCTCAAAGTCTTGGATACTGTTGTTAGGTTTCAAAGTGATTACCTGAGTCTCTGTCACGGTCCCCCAAAACATCACCATCTTTGTGCCAGTCCTTAAATCAACCATTTAAGTGTCTTCAGTCTACTAAAGGCTCGGGAGAAAAGTTTTCTAATTCTGAGGAATTGGGAATACTAATTGGGCCTTGCTTTGAATAGCACCCCCTAGGAAAAAGAGAACGAGGCTTTTATCAGTTGCCTCTATATAAATGCCTCAGTGATTGTAGCCTCTGAATTGGGTTCTAAGCCAGGGTGGAAGTAGCTACTTGGGCCTAGGGCTACATAAGATGCATTTTTTTTCATCCTTGCTATTCTCAGAGTTTAATCTCAAAGCTTTGGAATATAATACTTGTATATGAGATGCTGAGAGACTGTTTTATGTCAACATGAGTGTAACTTTTGCTGCTAATCATAATTTCCTTTTGACCTGGTTCCAGGAGGTCCTCAAACCTGTGCAATTAAATTATTTATTGTTTTGATGTGGTATCCCAGAGAGGGAACCATAAATAAAGCTGTACACTGATGTGAGGTGATAACCAACATTAACAAGAATTGGCTTTCTCTTTACAAAGTTCAGTGCAACCATAGCAAAACTTAAAGTAATTTATATTTAATTTTAATGTTATTTTTCAAAATTCCTAATTTTATTAAAAATGTCAACTGGATGTATGCAGTTCTCAACTCAAGCTGAAATATGGTGTGAAAAACAGAAATACTGCCCTTAGCTAATAGTTATCAGAAAAAAAAAAGTTACTTGGGCAGCACTCTGGTGTCTATTTTAATAATAAAAGGCTGTCTTCCATCAGTCTTCATTTAATTTTGATGTTTTTTCTTTTACTAATTCATCCGGCTCACAGCAAATTACTAGTGCTCCCATTTGGATCAACAGAACCACTATTAAGACAGCTGCCATCACACAGAAACATTCCTTGCAGTTAAAATTACTGTCATCAAAGAAAGAAAAAACCAACAAGTATAATTCTACTAAAAAGCAAGTTTATTACACTTTGAAAATAATTTACTTGAATGATGCAGTCTATCTGGTCTATGCTTTATTCTTCAAAACAGTGAGCAGGCATTCATTTGCTTGCAAAGGTCATAATCTGTTCCTGGTGTGGAAAAAAACAAAGATTCTCTTAAGTGACACTTCTACAAACCTGCAAGAGCTAAAAATAACACACTGTGTTGAAACCAAACCTATGATGTAAGGAAAGTGGACCAAAAGGCCAATGTGGATTCTTTTCCCAGTTCATCCTTCCGCGTCTTATTCATCTAGAGATATACACAGGGGCCAGAGGGATACAAAGGCTTTCCAGCCAATTCAGTCTTGGCTATAGCTCACCATAAAGAGTTTATACAATGGCTAATACTACCTCTCCTAAGCAGTAGCTAGGTAGCAAAGTGGAGAAGAAAGCTTGAGTTCAAGTGGCTGTGTGACCTTGGCAAAATCACTTACCTGTGTCTGTCTCCATTTTCTTATAAAAAGGGGATAACAGCGCCTACTCCCCCCCCCCAGGGTCAATTTGAGGACAAGATGAGATACTTGTATTTTTCAGCCCTTAAAGCACTATATAAATGCTACCTAGGACTATTATTTTCCTCTGAGGTTTACCTAACCTTTTGTTTGGCCTAAATAAGGTGAGCAGAAGAAATGGGCACATTTTCTCTCTCCTAATCCACTCCCACTAACAACACAGCATCCTTAGCCTATCTATGAAAATGGCTCCTCCCCACTGTACAAGTGAGAAAATGGGATGATCCAGGTCAGCTAAATGACCCAACCTCTAGGTCTGCCCAAGTTCACAGAGAGTTTGAGCTCTGTGTGGGAGCAGTGGCACTTCTTACTTTGAGTGGAGGAACAGCATTTGTTGCCTGCAAGCCCCATGTCCTTAGCAGCACCAGAGGAGGAAGAGTGGTGGAGTAAAGCCTCTTTAACAGGTCTGTGGCAGCAATAAGAGAGACATTGTGCCGCTGCCTTTCTGTTTCATATTCTGCAAGGTGGCTCAAGGAACCTAGAGGAAAAAGGAATGACTGGAATGCTCTGTACTGTCCCACAGTAAGCCCAATTCACACCAGTGGGCTCACCTGACCTCTTGCCCTTTCTTAACACAGAAATCTTGACATGCCAAAGGAGACCACTCTGAATCCTTACCTAGATCTTTCCCATTAAATGCTGCTGTACTGAGGTGATGGACCAAGCTGGAAATATCCCCAAATCCCATGTTGACCCCCTGGCCTGCTAAGGGATGGACTCTGTGTGCTGCGTCCCTAGACAGAAAGCAGAGAGCAAGTTTGGCCTCTCAATTCAGCAAGAGAGAAAGCTTCATCTCTGTTTTTTCTATCCTTACCCAATGAGTGCTACTCGGGGTCGGACATATTCAACAGCATGCCCCATCCCAAGTGGAAACAGCGCTCGGCTTTTTGGTTCCACTTTAGCAACACTTGGCGGCAGTTGTCGGGCTGAGGAGTTAGTGGGCCACAGAATCGTGAAAATGTGCTGCAGCAGGGATCCAGCAGAGTCAATGAAATCTGTGTGACTGGCATCACTCCACTGAACAACAGCAAAAAGCAAAATAAACACAGGTTGGGATTTGGTCAGTGTCAAGGGATTAAAATTCCATGGCCATTTGATGAGATCTCTAGGCAATGGGGCCAACGAAACTAGGCCCAAACTAGTCCTTATTCCAAATGACACACTTGGGAGATAAAGACAAGGATGTGATCTTACACCTAGTACATGAATAACTCTTCTGAAAGAATAAGCAAGGTGCCCTAGAAGTCATCTTAAAATCTATCCCAACTTCTCTCTACTTCTATTACATGGTACTTCATTGTAAACTGGTCTGAATTCATTAGTGGGATAAGTTTAGAACCTCAGATGCCAGAAAAACCTGCCCTCTCATGGCTGTCACAGGTATCCAATGCCCCTACCCCTATATGGTGTGGAAAACAATGGGCAGTCAGGGTAACCCCTTAAGATACATTAAGGTGATTTAACTTCAGGGACTCAGGTACCCAGATAATCACAGTAATGTTCAAAACTGTTCTAAGATGGTATAACCTTAAATGAGAATAGGCTAATACTGAACTCTTCACAGATTATACCACCCTAATCCAATACACAAGAACCACTGAACCAGTGGTTCTCAACCTGTAGGCCACAACCCCTTTGGGGGTCAAACAACCCTTTCACAGGGGTCGCCCAAGACCATCGGAAAACATATTTTTCCGATGGTCTTAGGAACTGAGACAGTGCCTCTGTCTGTCTCCAGGAAGGTCCACCCACATGCAGATACACCCACATATTAAAGGGTATTAAAGAGTATTAAAGGGTCCTTGGAGATCATCTGGTTCAATTAACAACCTACTGCACAGATTAAAAGACTGAAGCCCTAAGGAGAAATGAAATGATTTATCCAAGGCCACAGCCCTCAAAGATTTCAGTCATGAATAAAATTCAGTTTCTTGAGTTTACACAAATGAACAGGAAAAGTTCCCTATATACGCCAGCACACAGAAGAGAAATGGGGAATTACGGATCCTCCTTTTCTCATGACCAAAATCTATCTCATTACCAGGTGTCACTATAACCAAATCAAAAGTCAAAAATCAAAAAAACCAGTACTCACGAAGGCAGAATTAATGGCATCCAGAAAATGTTCCTCCTCCATGTTGACCAGTTCTTCTGCATGCTTGTGGGATGTGGACCATACCAAGGAGCTCATAGTGTCTGAGAGCTGATTCAAATACAAGAAGACTTAACATAAAAGCTTAGGAACAAATCAGTCAATCAATCCCTGGGGGTTCCCAAGCGTAAGTGGGAGTCAAGGGAAAATACAGAAAGGAAAAAGGATTTTATCTCTTGCTCATTTCCTGAAGTTTCAGAAAAAAGGCTAAGGGGAATTACACCAAAGTTGGAAGGAGGCAATATTTTGAAAGACACTGAAGAAATGGGGACTCTTACCGGCAGTAAGGCAATGGGCCCAGAAGGAAGAAACCTTTGCCATGCTACATTGTTGTCAGTGGGCTGTAACAGGAAGTAAAAAGACCTCATAAGAATTGTAATACTGCTCAAGTTCAAGCAGTTCCCACATAACAGCTCAGAAACTTTACCTCACTTAAGTGCAAAGTAGCCACCACAGCTGACTGATCGTAGGGCCAACCCACGTTCTGGATTCCAGCAGCACGCCGCACCCCTGAGTTTTGACCATCTGCACCAATCTGCATGGGAATAAGAACCAACTGAGTCCTTTTCAAGGGTGTCTGGGCTGATCTTGTGTAATGGGTCACTCAGAATCCAAGAGTTCCAACAAAGGGTCCCTTTAATACAAATACCCTCAGGTAATGTGAAATATCTCCTTGAAAAAACCACTGACCTGGAAAATAGATCCAGGAGAGACAATCTGAAAATTATTGGTCTACCTGAAACACATGACCAGAAGAAGAACTTGGAAAGCATCCTTCAAGAGATC
>CM053598.1:189869966-189898026 GCA_028646575.1 Pseudocheirus occidentalis
TTTGAAAATTATTGGTCTACCTGAAACCCATGACCAGAAAAAGAACTTGGAAAGCATCCTTCAAGAGATCCTCAAAGAAAATTGCCCTGATGTTTTAGTATCAGAGGGCAAAAATAGAACTTGAAAGAATTCACCAATCACCTCTTCAAAAAGATCCCTAGAAGAAAACTCCTAGAAATGTTATTGCCAGGTTCCAGAATCCCCACAGCAAGGAGAAAATATTACAGGCTGCCAAGAAAAAACCATTTGAATACTGCAGAAGCACTATCAGGATAACCCAGGATCTGGCAGCTTCTACATTGAGGGATCGAAGGGTCTGGAATATGATATTCTGGAGAGTAAGAGAGTTGGGATTAAAACCAAGAGTCACCTACCCAGCAAGACTGAGTATAATGTTCCAGGGGAAAATACATATCTGAGCATGGATATATATGTGTACATAGAAGGTTCAAGATCAATTAATTAGGAAGAGATGATACTTTAAAAGGTGAAATTTTGAAGAGGGTGAGGACTTGAATGAGAGTAGACAGGGAGAGACAAAATGGGGTTAATCATCCCATAAAAAAGAGGCAAGGGATAACAGTTACAACTTTTCTTTCATTTACTCTCATTGAATATGGCTTAGGGAAGGAAGGACATAAACTCTAAACTGAGTATCTTGCCACACAGGAGAATAGGGGGGGAGGGTGGAGGGAAGGGTTGGGTGGGGAGAGGAGTGCAGGAAGCACACATCTCAGTAAAGGGACAGGGACAGGGTAGAGAACAAAACAAGGGGGCGTACAGGATAGGAAGGAGGGACATATAATTAGCCTCTCACAATTTGCCCACCATGGAGATGTCCTGTGTAATTCCACAGGTACAGCCTGTATTGAATTCCTGCTCCTCCCAGTGGGAGTGGGTGACATGGGAGGAATTGCAAGAATCTAGTATTTAAAGCTATACAATCAAATGCAACTGGGAAATAACACATACAGGGATGGGGGCAGGGAACCCCTCACTGCCATGCTAGAAAGCTGGAGGGGCCTTACAGTGGGATCAAGGTTCTGGACTCGGGGGTAGGGGCAAAAAGGGGAGAAAATTTGTAACTCAAAACCTTGTGCAAATGAATCATGTAACCAAGAAAATAAATTTAAAAAAAAAAAAAGGAAATTGGTCAGAAAGAGATTATAGGTGACCCTTAGCTGACTATGGGAGCAGGACCCTGTTGCATTGCCCATATGTAGTTCTGGGACACAGTTGTAGGGCAGAGAAGAATATTTGTGGTTCATTTACAGGGAGCCGGTGTCTGTGCAATTTCAAGGCAGAGAATTGCAATGGTGTTTGAGACTGCTGGAGAGCAGGGATCTGGTGAAAATTTCAAAGCCAAAAGGAGTGCTGGAGTGAAAGCATTTGAAGTTGTAAGGGAGCAATGGCCCTTCCTGGATAAATACCAGAGTATAGATGAGGAGTGCATGACTACACCTCCCCTCCTTTCCCCCCATCATACCACCTTCAAAGCACTGAAAACTTAAACCTTCCTCCCCTCCCCAACTTTACAGAAAGTTCAAAGTCAAGAAATAGGCTGGGAAAATGAACAAACATCAAAAAAAGAATTTGACTTTTAAAAGCTGCTGTGGTGGTAAAAAGATAGAAAGTCGGAAGAAGACAACAGTGTGAAAACAGCTACAATCAGAGCCTTAAGAAAAAATGTTAATTGGACACAAGCCCAATAAGTTTTCTTGGAAAACTTAAAGAAAAAGGTAATGATGGTAGAGGAGAAATTGGGAAGAGAAGTGAGAGTGATGCCAGAAAAGTAATGCAAGAAAATTGTGAAAAGAGAATTAACCGTTGGTAAAAGAGGCACAAAAAATACTAAAGAAAATGATGTGACATCTTAAAAAACAGAATTATCCTAATGATAAAAGATACAAGAATTCCCTGAGGAAAATAACTCTTAAAAAGTAGAATAAACCAAATGGAAAAGGAAGTACAAAGATTCACTGAAGAAAAGAACTCTTTAACAGAACTGACCAGGTAGAAAAAGAAATTAGACATGGAGCTCCTCTTCCTTCTTTTCCTCCTTTTCCTTACCATCAACACCATCATCTTCCTCCTCTTCCTTTTCCTTCTCCTCCTGCTACTGCTCCTGCTATTTCTCCCTCCATCCCCCAACCATCCTGGTGCCTCTTTTGTGAAGTGGCATCTGAGAAGACCCCCTGACTTGCTATGGCTGACAAAAAGGTGAAGGAAGGCATCAAGACTGAAAACGACCACATTATTTTGAAGGTAGCAAGGCAGGATGGTTTGTTTGTGCAGTTTAAGATTAAGAGGCACATGTCATTTAGTAAACTAATGAAAGCCTATTATGAACGACAGGGTTTGTCAATGAGGCAGATCAGGTTCTGATTTGATGGGCAACCAGTCAATAAAAGTTTCACCTGCACAGTTGGAAATGGAGGATGAAGATACAATTGGTATATTCTAGCAGCACACAGGAGGTGCTTACTAAGAAGAAAATCTATAACTCTACTCCAGAACTGCTCCCAAGGAAAACAGTACATTCACAGTTAGAAAACTAAGATTTGATTCATTCACACCCTGATTACTGCAGTATAGTTTTTTCTCTTATTTGAGTCCCTTCTTTCCTTTATTGGACATAAAGTAACCCTGATTACTGCAGTATAGTTTTTTCTCTTATTTGAGTCCCTTCTTTCCTTTATTGGACATAAAGTAACTGGTATATAAGTACAGACATAATGTGTATTTTTTTTTAACTAAGTGACTGATACTATGTTTCAATCAACATCAAATGGAGGTGGAGAGGGGGAAAAACAAACTTATTCTATGAAAATATCCTTTTTCTCCATTAGTGGCATTTTTATTCAACTTTTATCTTTATTTTCCAGTAAGTTATTTTACTCTCATTGCTTAACAACAACCAAAAAAACCCTAACAAAAAAAATCCTTGCATGCTTTGTTTGGATAATTTCAATGTTTTTCTTTTATCATTGTAAAACCAAGGACGATTTTATAACTTTTTTGTATGTAGCTGTAAGATGTAGGGCTATGTCGATCTCTCAGTAGGGATAAATTACTACAAAGAATAAATTCTAGATACTTTTCCCTTAAAGTCAAACATTTTGTTATTTAAATAAACTTTCTTATTTAAAATAAAAAAAATTAGATATGGATAAATGTAAGCTAGTGACTACATGAGATATCAAGAAACAATAAAACAAAGTCAAAAGAGTTTTTAAAAAAGGAAAATGCAAAATATCTTATTGGGAAAACAACTGACCTGGATTGAGGAGAGGTGATTTTTTTTTTTTAATTTATTTTCTTGGTTACATCATTCATTTCCACAAGGTTTTGAGTTACAAATTTTCTCTCCTTTTTGCCCCTACCCCCCAGCCCAGAACATTGATCCCACTGTAAGGCCCCTCCCACAGTCTGTTCCCTTTTATGCCCTCCTCCAACACCCCTCTAGTTTTCTAGCAGGGCAGGGAGGAGCTCCCTGCCCCTGTCCCTGTATGTATTATTTCCCAGTTGCATTTGATTGTATAGCTTTAAATGCTAGATTCTTGCAATTCCTCCCGTCACCCACTCCCACTGGGAGGAGCAGCAATTCAATACAGGCTGTACCTGTGTAATTACACAGGACATCTCCATGGTGGGCAAATTGTAAGAGGCTGATTGTATGTACCTCCTTCCTATCCTGTACCCCCTGGAGAGGTGACTTTTAAAAATTAATTTTGTTAAATACTTCCCAATTATATGTAAAAATAGTTTTTTTTAAAGTTCTGAGTTCCCAACTCTCACCCCATCTTGAGAAGGCAAGCAGTTTTGATGTTGATGATACATGCAAGGTTAGGCAAAACATTTCCATATTAGCCATGTTGCCAAAGAAAACGCAAGCAAAATAAAACAAAAATAAAGGAAAATTTAAAAAGTATGTTTCAGTCTGCATTTAGAGTTTGTAAGTTCTCTCTGGAGGTAGATGGCATTTTTCTTTGTGGATCCTTTGGAATTATATTACTGTCTTGATCAAAGTAGCTAAGTTTCTTATGGCTGATTGTTTTATCATTATTCAGGGTAGTTAAAAGGAATATGTAGACAGAGGGAATAGATGTGAGTTGATTATTTTCGGATGATCTAAAAAAAATTAAAGGGTGAGAAGGTGGAATGTTAGGAGAGGGGGAGAGGAAGAATAGGGAAAATTATCTCACATAAAAGGTGAATAATGAAGAACTTTTACAGTGGAGGGAAAATACAGAAGCTGGGTAATGCTTGAACCTTACTCTTATCTGAATTGGTTCTAAGAGGGAAGAATATATACACATAGTTGAGTATAGACATCTATAGAGTAGAAAAGGACAATTGATAAATGGGCAAGGGCTTTGAACAGGCTTCTTTCAGAAGAAATCAAAACTATTGTCATGAAAAAATATTCTAAATCACTATTGATTAGAGAAAAGCAAATTAAAAAACTGAGATACCACTTTTTTTACACCTATCAGAAATGACAAATGCTGGAGGGGATGTGGGAAAATAGGCATACTAATGAACTATTGGTGGCGTTGTGGACTGGTCCAACTTTTCTAGGGAACAATTTGGAACTGTACCCAAAGGGGACTATAGTGCATATACCCTTTGTTCCAGCAGTACCACTACTAGGTCTGCATCCCAAAGAGATCAGAGAAAAAATGAATGGACCTAATTGTACAAAAATGTTTGTAGCAGCTCTTTTTATGGTGCCAAAGAATTGAACATTGATTGAATTTCCCGTCAATTGGGGAATGACCGAACTAATTGTGGTATGTGATTGTGATGGAATATTCTTGTGCCATAAGAAATGATGCAAGTGATGGTTTCAGAAAAATCTGAGAAGACTTATATGAACAACAGAACCAGGAGATCATAGTACACAGGAACAGTTATATTGTAAAGGTGATCAAATGTGAAAGACTTTGCTACTTAGATCAATAGAATGATCCAGGATAGTTCTGAAGAACTCATGATAAAAAATGCTATCTACTTCCAGAGAGAGAACAGAGAGAATCCTTCTAGTGGAAATTGGAGTATGATTTTCTGTTTCTTTTTTTTTTTTGGTGACATGGCTAATATGGAATTAGGTTTTGTATTATTTCACATGTATAATTGATATCATACTACCTGTGTTCTTTGTGTAAGGGAGGAACTGAAGGGAGGGAGAGAATTTGGAACTCAAAAAAAGCCATAAAGAAAGAATTTTAAGAAAAAAATAAAAGGAATTTTTTTTCTAGTCTGTCCTTTAGTGTCACTACTAGCTAGGAATTTACTTTCCCATAAAGCAACTCCTTATGTTAAAAAAGAATAGTTCTAATTACTAGAAAGCTATTTTATTTTGAACTGAAATTCACCTCCCCTTGAGCCCCTCCCAAGTTTTTTTTTTTAAGTCACTTTCTCCTAGTTTCTCAGCTGTTCTTTATGTAATTTCTAGACGCATCACTATCCTGGTTACCTTTTTCTGGATGTGTTCCAGTTTGTCAGTGTTCCTCTTAAAATTTGGCACCTAAACTGACCGTGGTACTTCAGATGTTATTTGACCAGTATATATTACAGTGTGGTTATTCTTGCTTCTTATTCTTGGCTTTTACTATTGAACATTATTGACTGCTATAAAAAAAAAAGACTGCAGTACCCTCTTTTCTCTACTTTTCAAGCTTCTGTAGAAACTTAAACATGGTCAGATTATGCATAATCTGTTTTATCTCATGAGCAAACATGGATATTGAGTCTGGAAAAGAAAGCTGATGTATAGTATTCTACTCGGCACTACTAGTTTATAGTAGTCTTGGGAAAGAGGTGGCAGAATGGTGCTCTTACTTATTTTTTTGCTTTTTTGAGGGGGGAAGGCAGGGCATTTGGAGTTAAGTGAGTTGCACGAGGTCACACAGCTAGTAAGTGTTAAGTGTCTGAGGCCGGATTTGAATTCGGGTCTTCCTGACTCCAGGGCCGGTGCTCTGCTCACTGTGCCACCTAGCCACCTTGGTGCTCTTATTGACTGGACCTGTGGGGGAAAAAAGATGGAGATATGAGACGAAGTGGTTCCATCATAACGGTGTAAACTGTATATAGAGAGGTAGTATTTGAGAATGGTATCAGGGATCAAAACATCTAAGAGAAGCTCTGTTATGTTTAGTTTTTTCTCTGTTATATCATTTGTTTCCCCATTATAGGGGAAAATATTCACCTTGGTCCAGGCGATGGGCAGTCTAAAGACTCTGGGTCCCTTCCTCACCTTCCTCAAGAGGAGAAAAGGCTTCAGTGCACAGTTGAGGGCTGTGATCGGACATTTGTGTGGCCAGCACATTTCAAGTACCACCTAAAAACCCATAGGTAAGTTTGAGGCGATAGACCTGAGGCCAAGTAAACATAGAAGATTTTGAGTGAACATGGTCAGCATGATATGTTTTGTTTTGGTTTTTGTCTTTTTTACAGGGGGGAAGGCAGGGCAGTTGGGGTTAAGTAACTTGCCCAAAGTCACATAGCTAGTAAGTGTTAAATGTCTGAGTTTGGATTTGAACTCAGGTCCTGACTCCAGGGCTGGTGCTCTATTTACTGCACTACCTGGCTGCCCCTAGCATGATATGTTAAAAGCAAACATGGGAACTAACTTCTTCTTGATGCCAAATTTATTTTGCTCTTCAGTAGAAAGGATTTCTCACTCTTTGTGTATGGTACATAAATTTTGGTTGTGAAATTCAGTGTATTCTACTTTGAGTAATCTATTTCAAGCTGACTAGGAAAGGCAAATGAACCCAGTTGTTTCCTTCTAAATAGGGATGGGAATCTTGGTCTTTTTTTTTTTGGTAGTCCTTTTCTCTGTGGATTGCACTAGAATAGAAGACTTAAGTGGTTTAATTCTTTTGTTCCATTTTAAAAGGGGGAAGACTAATTGGTTTAGCATTCACAGTGATTGAGCACCCATTAGCTTTAGGGTCTTCTCTGGTAAAGGAGCCGGAATGGTACCAAAGGTGCTTAATATTGGCTTCCATTGTTGAGGAGCTTATGTGTTAGAGAGAATACAGACATATACATAAAATAACATAAGACATCAACCCCAGATGGAAAATAGTACAGACCGAGTACTGAAGTGTTGGGGAACTTCCATTGAACTTCTCCAAGAGAAAAGCTTCTTTGGGTAGTTATTGGGTCTCTGATTTTTTTTTTCCAGGAATGACCGTTCTTTTATTTGCCCTGCTGAAGGCTGTGGGAAAAGCTTTTATGTGCTTCAGAGACTCAAAGTGCACATGAGAACGCACAATGGGGAAAAGCCCTTTGTGTGTCCTGAGCTGGGATGTGGCAAGCAGTTCACCACTGCTGGAAATCTGAAGAACCATCTTCGGATCCACACAGGTGTGTGCACCTGCCCTTTAAGTGGCCCACAGGTCACTTCTTTCTGAGTGAGGCCATTGAGATTGGTGGGGCCTCTTTAATTCAGGCAACAATTCAGCAGATGTTTACTGTGCATTTTCTGTATTCAAGGCAGATACAAAGCAGTGTTGTCATGATGTACTGGGAGCTGGTTGGGAAAAACTAACAGGCACTGTTTGAGTCAAGCAACAGAAGTCATTTAGCAAGCTTGTCTTGAATGTGCAAAAATAGAAGATGTAGGCCCTGCCCTTGGGGAATATATCCTTTTTTTCCCCTCCAGTTCTTTATTCAGTTTTATTTTTAGTTCCAAGTTCTCTCTTTCCCTCCTCCCTTCCACTCACCGAGGAAGCAAAACAAACAGTACCCCATCATCATGTATGAATGATCATGCAAATCAAATGTTTGTATTAGCTGTGTGAAGAATATCCACTTATATAGGCTCTTCACAACATCCCCAAGGGCACAAGAAGAGAAGTTACATATAGGGATGGAAAGTAAGGCCCAGAGAAGAGAAGTGATGGGACCAAGTACAGGATGGCCAGAATTAGGTCAAAGGTTGACCTGCCTGTTGCTTAAAGGGTGACATCTCAGGCCATCTGGCCCAACATACACAGTACCTTGACCGACGAGTACCATTGTCATGTTGGTGAGATTGCTGCTCTGCTCTTAGAGCTTGCTTTCATCTTTTACTCTCCTGTAGGGGGTCACTGTTGCATCTGCTAAATTGCAAAAAGAAAAGTTAGGGAGCATTTTGAAAACTGAATTGTGACTGCTGTTGCCACTACAGTTGGCCTACCAGCCTCTGCTTTTTTTGGGGGGGGGGTGCCAGAAGGGGTTCAGCATGGCAGTTCAGAAAAGATAATTGATATCTTCTGTGGGGAGTTCAAAATTAACCACCACCCTGGAAATAAGTTCCTTAAAGCAAAATATTTAGAGTTATATTTTTTATAAATATAGTAAGTATTGACATCTAATTATCAGCATTCCTTGATAAATTCAGTTATTGAGTAACTACAATGTGCATGGCATTGTGCTAGGTATTAGAAGTTGTAAGTCCTGGT
Organism: Pseudocheirus occidentalis; assembly: GCA_028646575.1. Lineage (NCBI taxonomy): Eukaryota > Metazoa > Chordata > Mammalia > Diprotodontia > Pseudocheiridae > Pseudocheirus > Pseudocheirus occidentalis. Next base: position 189,878,423 of record CM053598.1, read on the forward strand.
CCTCAAGGAATATATTTGGTATGGTTATATAGAATATTATCCTGGATATTTGTGGGGTTACAGAGAAGTATGGTATTCTTGTATTTGAAGAATTCTGTTAACTAGTTTGGGGCATAAGTCATATACATGTTGAAAATTAAATTATAATACCAAGGTAGTTACGTGCTAAGCAGTATACTTTACTTTCTCCTTATTACCTAATGTATTCTTCCTTCTACCCTCTCTTCTCTTTCCCCTTATCAGACCCTTAGAAGAGAATCAGTCCATCTCCAGGAGCTATATTTTCTTTATTTAACTACCTTTGAAGATACTAAACTTCTGAAAGAACATTTATTCTCCCCTTTAGAATGTTAGCAATATGTCATCATATAGTTCCTTTCATTTGGGTGGGAAACCTGCAGCCTCAAGGCCACATATGACCTTTTAGGGCCTTGAGTGCAACCTTTTGACTGAGTCAAGTTTTAAAGAACAAATGTTGAAACATAAGCACAAGAATTAAGGAAGACCAGAAAGGCAAACAATAAGGCAAACTTATTTTGCTTTGGAGGTGAGGAACCTGTGGCCTTGAGGCCACATGTGGCCCTCTTAGGCCCTCAAGCATAGCCCTTTAACTGAATCCAAACTTCAGAGAACAAATCCCCTTAAGAAAAGGATTTGTTCTCTAAAACTTGACTCAGTCAAAAGGCTGTACTCAAGGCCCTAAAAAGTCATACGTGGCCTTGAGGCTGCAGGTTTGTGAGTAAATTTCATCTTTACAACTAACCCTTCCGAGTTAGGTAGTTTTAGTTTCATTTTGTAGATAAGAAAACTTGGGTTCAGGGAGTTTAAGTGACTTGACCAGTGTCAGACAGTATGTGATAGAAATGGGATTCAGAGTCGCGCCTCACATCGAATTCCTTTATTAACACATTGTCAAAGCTGTTTAACTGACATAGATATTTAGGGACAGAGCCAGTGATTTTCTAGCACTCTTTCCACAATCCTATAATGTTGCTTTTTTTTTACCTACATAAAGAGACCATGAAATGAATACCATTGTGATTACTAAGAGAGAGTGCAGAAAGAGAAGAAAATAAGGCTGAGGATAAAGTCTGAGATAACAGCAGTTGTGAATGGATGGATGAAGGGGAGCTATAACGAGAGTCATAAAATGAGTCTTCATTGCTAGCGAGAGAATCAGAGCAATGTAGAAGCGCAGAAGGCAAGAAAAGAGAGAAATTGAAGCGGGGTTAAGGTCAGTAAGTGTTAGGGCCACACAAAAAGGTCAGAGAGTATGGAAGATAACTGGTTTGGCAACTATAAATAAAGTCATTGGTGATCTTTGAGAAAGCACTTTAAGTAGAGGGGTAGGGGCGGCGAAAGACTTGGCAAAGGGTTAAGATGAACTCGCTGAAAGTTTGTATGTGAACTAATGAATCTATCTTCAAGTGGTTATTAAGTACATACTTATAGGTTGGGATGCAAAAACAAAAAAATCAAATCTTGGTTCGGAGGTAGCAAATAGGCACAGATGATTACACAGGATTTAGCAGCTTGCAACATTAAAGGACTGAAAGTTATGGAATGTGATATTCCAGAAGGCAAAGGAGGTAGGGATACAACCACTTTCCTGGTGAAATTACATTTTCCTGGTAAAATTAAGCATAATACTGCAAGAGAAAAAAATGGTCATTCAGTGAAATAGAAGGATTTCAGGTTTCCATAAGAAGACCAGAATCAAACAAAAAAATTGATTTCCAATATTAGGATCTAGGAAAAACCTTAAAAAAATAAAAAGGGAAAAGAAAACATAAGGGATTCATTGGAGCTTAATTATTTACATCCCTATGTAGGAAAGTGATACTGTAATTCTTAAAAATTGTGCCACTGTGATAGTACAGCTAGAAGGAATATACATAGACTGTATGGCCATAAGGTGAATTTGAGGGAATGACATAAAAATAATTAAGTGATGAGAAACAAGAGTACACTGGGTACAGAAGGAAGGGAGAGGTGGAATGGGGTTAATTATTTCACATGAAGCAGTGTGGAAAAATCTATTACAGTGGAGGGAAAGTTGGGAGTATGGGTGATGAGCATCACTTGAATCTTACTCTCATCAGTACGGACTCGAAGAGGGAATGCTGTCTAGGAGGAAATTAAAGGAGGTGTGGGAATGATTGACAGAAGAGAGAGCAGACCTGGGGAGGTGGTAGACAGAAGCAAAACACCATAGAGGAGGAAAAGGGTGAAAGAGAGAGGACAAACAGGAAGAAAAATAGGGTGGAGGGAAATGCATAGTATTCATAACTGAAAGTGAATGGGAAGAAATCTTTCATAACATGGAAGGGAAGCTGCTAGCAAAGTGGATCAAAACCCAGAATTCTACAATATGTTGTTTATAAGAAACACACTTGAAGCAGAGAGAAACACACAGAGTAAAGGTAAGGAGCTGGAGCAGAACTTACTATGCTTTAGTTTAAGTAAAAAAGTGGTAGTAATAACTGATCTCAGATAAAGCAAAAGCAAAAGTAGACCTAATTAAAAGAGATAAGGAAACTACGTCTTGCTAAAAGATACCATAGACAGTAAAGTTATATCAGTACTAAACATATGCACCAAGTAGTGTAGTATCTTAATTCTTTTTTTCTCTTTTTTAAAATTGATTTGTTTGTTTACTTTTAGTTTATAAGATTCAATTTCACAGTCCCTTGAGTTACAAATTCCCCCCCTACCCCCCATGGCAGCATGCAATCAAGTATAGGATCTGCAAATACTTTCACATTACACATTAGTCAGGTTGTAAAGAAAGGTTGTGCTAACGGCACCTTTTTTTTTTTTTTTTTTTTTTTGCTTTTAGGAAAGGGGAAGGTAGGGCAATTGGGGTTAAGTGACTTGCCCAAGGTCACACAGCTAGTTTTTGCATTAAGTGTCTGAGGCTGCATTTAAACTCAGGTTGTCCTTACTCCAGGGCTTGTGCTCTATTCACTGTGCCACCTAGTTACCATAATCAACAGTGTATTAATTCTTTTTTTTTTTTTTTTTTGAGGGTAGTTGGGGTTAAGTGACTTGCCCAAGGTCACAGGGCTAGTTTTTGTGTTAAGTGTCTGAGGTCAGATTTGAACTCAGGTCCTCCTGACTCCAGGGGCAGTGCTCTATTCACTGTGCCACTTAGCCACCCCAACAGCATCTTAATTCTTAAAGGAGAAGTTAAGTGAGTTACAGGTTCGTGACCAAACAAGAGATAGAGAGCATTATGAAATATAAAATAGATCATTTTGATTTTATTAGATTTTGCACAAACAAAACCAGTGCAGCCAGCCTTAGAAGGAAAGCAGAAAGCTGGGAAAGTCTTTACAGCAAGTGTCTCTGATAAATAGAGAACTGAGTTAAATTTGTAAGAATATAAACTATTCCCCAGTTGATAAATGGTCAAAGGATATGAACAGACAATTGTAAGATGAAGAAAGCAAAGATATCAATGAATTTTCTATATGAAGTGCACTAAATAATTTTTGATTAGAGAAATGCACATGAAAACAAGTCTGAGGTACCACCTCACACCATCAGATTGGCTAATATGACAAAAAAGGAAAATGATAAATATTGGGAGAGGATTGGGAAAATTGGGACACCAGTGCTCTGCTGGTGGAGTTGTGAAGTGATCCAACCATTCTGGAGAACAATTTGAAACTATGCCCAAAGGGCAACCAACATTGAATATAATAACAGCCACAATATGTGATGACTTTGATAGATTTATCTCTTTCCAGCAATGCAAGGATCTAAGACAACTCCAAAAGACTCTAGATGCTGTCTACATCTGGAGAAAGAACTTTGGAGTCTGAATGCAGATGGAAGCATACTATTTGCTCCCTCTTTTTTTGTTTGTTCTTTCTTGTGATTTCTCCCATTGCTTCTAATTCTTTACAATATGACTAAGGTGGAAATAGTTTTAACATGAATGTATATTGTAGAGCCTATATCAAATTACATGCCATCTTGGGCTGAGGGGAAGGGAGAGATGGGAAGAAAATTTAGAACTCAGAATCTTATGGAAGTGAATGTTGAAAACCCAAATTAAATAAATTTAAAAAGCAACAACTCAGAGGTACCACCTCACACTTACCAGATTGGCTAATATGACAAAAATAAGGGAAATGATAAGATGTTGGAAAGGATGTGGGAAAATTGGGTCATTGATATACTATTGGTGGAGTTGTGAAGTGATCAACCATTCTGGAGGGCAGTTTGGAACTATGTCCAAAGGGCAACCAAACTGTTTCTTTTGATTTAGCAATACCACTCTAGGTCTGTATCCCAAAGAAATCATAAAAAATGGAAAAGGACCTACACGTGCAAAAATATTTATACCAGCCCTTTTTGTAGTGGCAGAATGGAAATTGAGGGGATGTCTATCAGTTGGGTGGGCTGAACAAGCTATGACATGATTGTAGTGGAATACTGTTGTGCAGTAAGAAGTGATGAACAGGCAGATTTCAGAAAAAAAACAAAACTTGGAAAGACTTGTGTGAACTGATGCAAAGTGAAATGAGCAGAACCAGGAGATCATTGTATATAGTATAATCAACATTGTAGAAGTGGTATTGCTGGGTCAGTGGGTGTGAAATTTTTATAGTCCTTTGAACATAGTTCCAGATTACTCTCCAGAATGGTTGGACTGCTTCACAACTCCACCAGTAGAGCATTAGTGTCTCAGTTTTCCCACATCTTCTCCAACATCATTTTTCCTGTTTTGTCATGTTCGCCAGTCTGATAACACGTGTGGTGTGGTTGAAGCATACTTTTTCACTTTATTATTTTTTGGTTTTTTTCCTTTTGATCTGTTCTTTCACAACTGTGACTAATATGGAAATGCATTTTACGTGGTACTGCAATGTATAACTTCCATCAAATTGCCTCCTGTTTTAGGAAGGGGGTGGAAAGGGAGAAAAATTTGGGACTCAAAAGTCTTGTAAAAATGAGTGCTTAAAAATTGTCTTGACATGTAATTGGGGAAAAAATACTATTTTAAAAATAAAATTACTACAAAAAAGTAAAAACAAAAAAACTCATACTTTTGAATTAGGTAAGGAAGGTAGATAAGGGAGCTACTGGGAAAAGATGTAATTTCTCAGAGTTTATAAGGGTAAGATGGAAGTAGAGGCCCTGAAGGGAAGACATTTGGAAAAGTCACTTTAAGGAATGAAATAATGAATTCCCTAGAAGAAAATACTGAAATCTGAGTAGCTTTGAGGACTGAATTGAAACTAAGTAGCAAGAAGAAAGGATCAAGTATGGAGCAAGTCACCTGGCAGCACTGAATGGCTTCGTGAAAAGAAATATGGATAAATGGTTGTGTATGTTCTACCTTTGAATCTTTCCTTTCTCTAGGTGAGAAGCCATTCTTGTGTGAGGCTGAAGGCTGTGGCCGTTCCTTTGCCGAGTACTCCAGCCTTAGGAAGCATCTCTTGGTTCACTCAGGTAGGACTGCGACTGCCTTTTGTATTGCATGTAGCAGCACAAAACCTCAAGAACAGGTGGAAAATCAAAAAGGTGGGAGGTTAAGAGGGGAATCTGCCAGAAAAACAGCTACTATAAATGTGAATAAGTGTTTGGTATTGCCATGATGAAGTAAACAGAGGCTTCTTAAGTTGTCTTGGATTTGTCAGTCAAGATGAAACATGTCTCCAGGAAGTTTGGCTGAAATTGTTGGACCTGACCACCTGCTCCAGAGAAGATTAAGAGTGTTAGTTGGCATTTATTTGATCGGTATCCTATACAGGTCCAGTTAAACATGAGTCCTACCCTCTAGGGGCTGATATTCTCATTCTCCCAGTGCGTGTACAAGGAGATGCTTTTAGCTCACGTGAAGGCAGAGACACTGATGTGATTAGCAGCAGCAGCAATGTTACTACTTCTGGGAAGGACCACTGTAATGTGCTGGCCTGTCAGTCAGTATTATCTGTTACCACAGCATCTCCTGCCCCTCACAGATGGGTCTACAGGCTATATTCCAGGAGGTGTTAAGATTATAAATGTTCTACTCAGTGGTCTCCTACAGAAGACAAGTCTAAAACCAATTTTAATGACCATAAAACAATAAAGTATCTCTTGTTCTGGAGCTTAAGTTCCCTCTAGCCTTGTCAGTTTGCTCCTTCCATGCATATGATCTAGTCTTCCCTGCTAAGGACATCTTTCAGAATATTTGGAAATACTCTACAGCACTTAGGCAGAAACGATTATTTTTTTTTCCCCGACCCCAGAAAAACATCTCCAAATAACTAAAAGTCAGGTACAGCCTAGAGGAAAAAGTTTTTTTCTCATTAGAGGGAATAATTTTCCTATGGAAATATTGTAACTTCTTTTACCAGAGTTTCGTTGCCCTTTTTCTCTGGGCCTTTGTTCGTTGGTCTAGACTCTAGAGTCTCTCCTGCTCTCAAAAATGTACCTCCCACTGTCTCTCATGTCTTACCTGGTCCCTCTTTCAGGCATGAAGCCCCATCAGTGCCAAGTTTGTGGAAAAACCTTCTCTCAGAGTGGGAGCCGGAATGTGCACGTGAGGAAACATCACTCAAGGATGGGAGCAACAGGGAATCGAGAGCGAGAGCAAACAGGTGAGGGCAGTGTGTATGAAGGAGCAAAGTCATTAACACTTGCATGGGTCTAATTGATACTGTTCTTTTTCTGATTCTCTTTTGGTTGTAGCAGGCTGGTCCCATGTTTGACTAGATAGTGTGACTAGAATCCAGGTTTTCACTAGAGGAAGTCTTATTCTCACTGCTCTCATTTTACTCTGGGGTTGGGCTTCTTTCTTTCCTTCTTTAAATTTTGCTATTCTTTTTCATGACTTTTCTCTTCTGAACAGTTCATAACTAGGTAACATATCTTATCCTTCATATCCTTACCACAAGCAGGTATATCCCCCTGTAGTTAACAGCTTGCCCAAACTTTTCATCCTTGTTTCCACTGACTGGATGAAAGGGGAATTGACATTCATGAAGTAGATCAGCTGGACTGTCCACATAAGAATAGAGGCTCTCTCTCCCCCAAGGAAATGAGGAGTGAAGGTGGCTTGAGGCGCCTAATCCACTTCCCATTTGTCTTACAGTCTTTTTTCTCTCTGCAGCTGAGCCACTAATGGGTAGCAGTTTGCTTGAGGAAGCTGCAGTACATAGTAAAAACCTGGTGTCTTTAAACTCACAGCCCAACCTTGGGGTAGAGTCCTTGCACCTCCCAGATACTAACACCATCCTGGGAGTAGAGGAAGGTAAGACCATGAATTTTCTTGTGTCTTTTAGGGGAGAGAAAGCTGAAAGGAGTTGTGGCCAAAGTAGAGTTGCATCTAGGCTCATTCCTTGCAAGTCTGTTCTGTGTATTGCAGGTTGTTGTGAAACAGCTGAATAGTATATGCTTTTCCCATTTAGGATGTGTAAGATTTGGTGGCAGATGTAGATCTTGAGCCTGATGCAAGGTCTGCCATTGCCAATGTCATAGAGAAGCCTTTTTTCCTTCTCCTTATGCCATGGGTGATACCCACTGAAGTAAGATTTATATTCTGGCCATCTAGACCCGTTCTTATCTTTTTGGCTAGGCATTTGATGAATTTTATTTAGGAATACAGCTAAGCAGAATGATACTAGAATGTATTAGGTAGATGTTCTTCAGAGGATGGCATAGGAGGGTGCCATAGCCTAGAATAGATTATTCCTCATTTTTCTGCTCTAGAATGATTTCAGACATTAATGTACTCTTGAAATAAAGGTTCTGTGTAAACTTTTACCTCTTTCCCTTCAGTGTGCCAACAGACAGTGTGGTGCAGTGACAGGAGCTCTGGATTTGGAGCCAAGACCTGGCTTTATTTAAATCCTGGCTCTGTCACTCACATGTAATTATAAGCAAGTCCTTACCCCTTTCCGAGTCTCCATTTTCCTCACTCATAAAATGTAGGCGTTGCACTAGATCTTTTAAAATTCTTTATAGCTTAAAATATGTGATCCTTGTGTGGAGGCCAGTCTGCAACCTAGATATAGTGCTGTGTACCTCCTCAGGGTTGACCTGGAAATAGTTCAGCCTTTGGGTCTGTGAAATTGAGGTAAATTTCACATAGCCCTAAATGCCCCTGTATTTTAGGCTAGCTAGCATCCCCATCTTCAGCCCATTGTGTAGAAGGTGTCGTCTTTTCTATGGTCAATGATTTTCTTTGATTTTCTGAGTTCTTTTAGGTCATTACAGTATCATTAATAATAGCTTACAGTTATATAGCACTTTATAGCTTACAAAGTATTTTTCTTATAACAGCATTGTGCTTCTAATGAAGTAGCTGCCTTCCCACCTTTTCAGGGATATAATCACTTAATATTTGCCAAGTTCCTGCCTCCTCCTTTGGGATATTTACAGGTTGCTCTGCCTTGGACCCTATTCTGTGATTTCTTGATCTCTTATATCAGGTCCGAAGAAAATCTTTTTTTCATTTCCTCAAAGGTTTATCACACAGTCTTATACATGACTTTCTCTCTATTTGACATCCATTTTCCAAGCTTCCTATAGTGTAAAATGATATATTCCTTGTCACTCTGCTGAAGAAAACATTCCCTTTTTATCTTGGCATTATGTTTTTTAATCCAGTACTCTTCTTTCATAAAGAAATTTTACTTACAGTCAAAAGCCAGTTTCTCCACTTTAATTTATCTAGGTGCCAATAAGTATTAAGTGACTGACTCTGTACTTAAAATAAGTAGAAGACCTAGTCAAAGCACTTATAAGCTTTAGTTAGAGAGAACAAGACTTATATAGATTAAATGGTATTGAGCCATATTGAATTATTTGGTACAGGTTATAAGCCTGGGTACAGGTCAGGAGTGTGAGGTTGGTGTGAATTACAATAACATTAGCTAAGAATTCCATTTCCACAAATAAGGCTGATGGATAATTAAAGCACAAAACATGGAAATTGCGTGGGTATCAATTTACCAACCACAAAAAAGACAAAAGATTTAAGGAAATGGAGAAAATATAGTAGAAGTATTGACCTCTGCTTAGTGTCCCACTGAATCTTTTTAAGGGAAGGTTTCACTCATACGTAATCCTTTGATAGAGGATATTTAATGGTATCTTAGATGACTTTCTTAAAAGGGCCAATTCTGATTCTGATAGTGCTGATCTGGGCAGCTTTCCTCAATGTACTCTTGGCATATGCTTTTTTTCCCCAACTATGTGTCACTTTGCATTTTTAAAATGTATCACTCTGTGGTCTAGATTTTTCTGGCTTTTCTACTCAGCTATAATTATAATCATTGATCTAGAACTGGGTGTCATACTAACTGCTTCATTTTACAGCCGAGGAAGTTGAGGCCTAGAGAGAGGTTCAGGGTCTGCCTTTATTCCAGGTCCCTCAGTCTATGCACCATGCCCTACTGGTGCTTTTACATTTGTATATAATTCCAGAACTTAAAGAGTTCAGTTTCCATTTAAGCATTTGCCAAAGCCCAGTTCTTTTTTTTTAAGGTACAAGTCCTCACTGGCTTTTCCTCAGTCCTTTTCTGGATCAAGTATATGTGTGGGTTCCATTCCTTCTTTAGTAATACATTCTGTTGTTCACAGAGGTGCTTGCAGAAGGAGCTTCACGTTCCTTGTCTTCAGCACCAGAAGTGGTTCTGCCACAGTCGCATCACCTGGTGCCCATGTCTGCTGGGAGACAGTCATATGAGGTCTCTGCCTTATTACAGTAAATCTGCAGGAGGTAAGACAGCCGAGAAGCGTGCAGTGCTTATTTACCTAACTCCTTAGTACTTGTCTGACAAATGTGGAGATGAGTTGGAGCTCTGGCTTAGATAACACTACAGAGGTACCAAAAGGGGGGAGAACCTTGATATTTTTTAACTTCAGCCCTAGAGAGGATGGCACACTGGACAGTCTCTTACATCTGTAGCTAAGCAAGAGCCTGGTTTTGAACAGACTCTGCCTGTCCATCTGAGTGGCAGTGTTTCCTGAAGTGGAAGGTTTGGCCAATAAGAACTGGCATTTTTCATTCTCTGAATTCAGTATTTCAATTCTTTTGTTGTCTCACACGCACAGACACACTGTGTTGTGGTTGTTCTCTCTACTTTGTAGAAGAGAAAAATAACAAGATCCAGGGAGAAGTTGATTTATACATGCCTCTGGGGACCAGGATAGGAAAAGAGGGAGTCATTTAAAATAACCAGAATTGGTTCATTTACTTGTCTAAGATTCAACTGGAGGGTGACCCAGAATATACACTGGGGACATATACTGACTGGTTAAATGGGTAACTATTATTCAAAGTAAGAGAAGCATTTAGGGGTGGGGAGGCGATTTTAGCTCATTTTTGTTTTTTCTTTTGTTACAGTTACTAAAGCAAGGTGGTACATCAGAAAAAATGGACATTAAAACAAGTGCTGATTCTTGGAAGAACTAGCTATATGCTTGAGTCCCAGGTGCACACATTGGAGTACAGGATGCTTGTGGCTTATGGTCTGACCGAACCAAAATGAAACTGTGATGCAGGCTATAACTCTGGCCCTCATTCATCTTTCCCTTGCACACAGAATGAATGTGGGAGTGATCATTGCTTTGGGCTCTCTTCACATTTACTGTCTGATGCAGAGGAGGAATAAAGCACTGAATGTAACTCTCCTCCCATTGCATTGTGGGGCTGACTTCTCCTGAAGGTGAATTTGATTTAGAAGCATCAGCTGACATGGGATGTTACTGTTGGAGGAAGACTTTTTTTCCATCCTGCCTCAGCTGTCTTTTCACATGGATGAATATGGTTCTGCCTATGAGATGACAAAACTTCTCCCAAGAAGCTGAGATTTCAAGATGCCTTGTTGCTTTGGGGGAAGGGGTGTTATCAGTTCTAAGGGACCTTCCTTTGGGTCACTTAGCAGGAGTTTTCCCCCTACTGGGCTGCAAATATAAAATTTACTTGAATCCCCCTTGGCCCTAGGGCTGAGATGCCATCTTCTCCTACCCACCTCCACTTGGTCACTTTGCCCCATACTGTTTTCTTAGTTTCTAAAACTTATGGTAGCATGTTAAAGATTTTTAATTTAAAAATCAGATGATGAGCTTCATTTGTTTTATCTTTAAATAAACAAACCAACAACCTAGTTCTTTTTTGTCTCCTTGTTTGGGATGATGCTTATCTTCCTTAGCATGGGAATAAATGCCATAAACTAACTTCCCTTTTGGAAGGGCATACACTTAATTTATCTTCAGGGAGCAATTCAACCAAGTAGAATTGTACTCTTTTGAGTACTGAGACTTGTTTGTAAAGTCTTCATCTTAATTTTCTCATCTGTAAAACAAGGAAACTGGACAAGATGACCTAATAGTTTCTGAACTTATAGAAGGAGAATTGTATCTAGTCTAGCTCTCATTTATAGCTGGGAAAATGGGCCCCGTTCCAGCCCTTTTTCTGCTGATTCACTGCTTCCCTTGGAAGATCTAGGGAAAGAGGTTTGGGAGTTTGTTCACAGTATCAACTCAGGGAATTTCTAAACTTCTAAAGAGATGGCTTATAACAAATCAGCCATACTATTCATATTCTCTCTCCTCAGTAGCATAGAGCTGAAGACCAGGTCTCTCTAGTGCCTAGAAGAGTATAAGGGTGGAAAAGAAGTACCTTCCTGGTTTGGGCAGATAGCTGTGGATATTTCTGATATTCTAGCTCCCCCAAAAGAGAAGGGACTTGGGAGTTGTGGATATTAAGACCTAGCTCTGTGCCAAGTGTTTAGCCAAAGACAGGTCTCCAACCTCTCCTTCCTTTCCCTAGTTCCCTTGGTAAAGATAATCATTCTAGCTTATTTGAGGTGATTTTTTAATCTGTGTTTTTAGCCTTAAGCCATCAGTGGCCTGCCTGTAGAAGGTTTAGGTTACAGATCTAACCTCTACCATTCTTAAGATCTGCTCTCTTTCTTCTGTTGTTGTTAATATCTGCTGTGAGTGTAAGATGCAAACCTTTAGGCTGATGAAGGTTGAAATTGTGTCCTTCCCACTTCTATAGGAGAAATTGCCTCTGATCTGTTTCAGCTTACTGCCTTTGCTAACCCTGGGAGCCATCAGCTTGTGAACTCATCCAGCACACTACTTAGCTGCTGCCCCAACTTTTCTCATAAAGTGCCTATGCAGGCTCTTTTCCAGTTTCCATTTGACTAAGTATGTATTATGTGTAAGACACTAGGCAGCTGCAAAGATAATAAACAAGACAATTTGTCTCCTTGAGCTAACAATCAAGTTAGAGATCTGAGACATTGATTTTTAGTTGCTTGTTAGTTACTGCATAAGAGGGGCACAAAGTACACTGAATATTTGAGGTGAAGAGGTCATTTCTAGTTGGGAAAAGGAAGTAATATTCAGCAGGTTGAAGTGGTGGGGAGATTATTGCATTTGGAATGGTATGAGCTAAGACACCAAGACAGGAAAGGTAATGTGTATTCAAAGATGCCATGTAGTCTGGTTTGGTTGAAGCACTAGAGTACCTGTTTAAGAAAAGTATTTGAAACTGGAAATGGATGTTACAGTCAAGAGGTAAGGGACCTTGAATACCAATCTTAAAGAGTTTAGGCAACACCAGACAGCCATGAAAAGTTTTTTTGAGTGGTAGAGGTACAGGATAAGATCTGTGTGTTACAAAGATTAATCTGTTATTATTAAATTTATTTAATTTATATATATATAATATAAATGTATAATTTGATTATTAAATTATTAATAAATGAGGGATATATTGAAGTTGAGGAGATAAAAATGATTGGTTTTGAGTGTAGGCAATAATGTTATTGTTGGCAGAAATAGAAAAATCAGGAAGGAAAGGTTTTAGGAGAAAATGTTTTTGGATATGTTAATTTTCTGGTGTTGCTAGAGTAGCCTACTCCTTTGTATCCTGGAGGTGACCTTGGGTTCTCAAAGGCTATGCCAAGAGAACATAAGTTCTGGAAAGTGCCACCACATTGGAAAGGCTTCAAATATGATCCTGGCAGCATACTTGCAACTTCTGAGGCCCAGCTTATCACTAGTAGACTGGTCAGAATTCAAAATGGCTCTCAGTCTTGTGCTGCAGCTTCTTTATTCTTTTACAATGATGGTGGCAATGGTAGAAAAAGCAGATATAGCCAATATTAGTCAGCAACACTTTTTTTATATAAAAGTTTTTTCATGCCCCCACCCTTTTTAAGAATAGTATTTTATTTTTTTCCAATTAAATGTAACATTCATTTTTGCAAAATTTTGAGTTGAAAATTTTTCTTTTTCCCCTCTTCCTAAAATGGTAAGCAGTTTCATATAGGTTTATGTGCAATCACATAAAATATTTCCATATTTGTCACGTTGCGGAAGAATAGAAAATAAATAGAAATAAATAGAAAAGAAACAAAAAAAATGAAAACAGTATCCTTCAATCTGTGTTCAGACTCCAGTTGTTTCTGTGGATATGAATAGCATTTTCCTTTGCAAAGTCCTTTGGAATTCTCTTGGATCACTGTCTAGCTGAGAGGATCAAAGTCATTCATAGCTGGTCATTACAAAATGTTGCTTATATTGTCTACAATGTTCTCCTGGTTCTGCTCATTTCACTTTTCATCAATTCATGTGAATCTCTCCAGGTTTTTCTGAAAGCATACTGCTCATCATTTCGTACAGCATAATAGTCCACTTCATTCATATATCACAGCTACAGCCAATTGATGGGCATCACCTCAATTTCCAGTTCTTTGCCAGCACAAAAAGAGCTGCTATAAATATTTGTGTAGGTCCTTTCCCCTTTTTTAATGATCTCTTTAGAATACAGACTTAGTAGTGGTATTGCTGGATCAAAGAGTGATCACAGTTTGATTGCCCTTTGGACACAGTTCCAAATTGCTCTCCAGAATGGTTGGATTAGTTCACAACTCCACAACACTGCATTAATGTCCCAATTTTCCCATATCCATCCCGACATTTAGCATTTTCCTTTTCTGTCATATTAATCAATCTGATAGGTGTGAGATGGTCCCTCAGAGTTATTTTAATGTGCATTTCTCTAATCAAAAGTGATTTAGAGCATTTCTCCATGACTACAGATACATGCCCTTTTTCATATAACGGTCCATGCAAATAATTTTCTTGGCTCATGTTTTGTTCAAATAAAATTAAGAATTTATTCAAATTTTATAACAAATCTCAAACATACTAATAATGTAACACTGATAAAATCATTTACAATTTTATATAACATTAAAATAATATGTGATAGATGAGCTTGTTTATCTGTAAAACTTTTCCAACAGTGGTATGTATATTGATGGGTAGTGTTACTCAATTATTTTTTAACTACTGATCAAGACATTTTATCTTTAGCAGCTACAGCAGAAAACTGTTATACAAATAAAATGTTAGGAACAGCAGTAGAATTTATATTGATTTGCTTGATAAGCCAAAAGATTTTTTATTCACCATAGACAAAACATGATTTTCAGATTCAAACACTTAATTTCAATGTATTACTGCAAGAGAAGTCTGTTAACCATTTTTGTTCATATGGAAAAAGACTAAATGAATCATCCTATTTGTCCATGGGCATATGGATTCCTTATCAATTTATATTTGGAAACAAAATGATTTACTTCTTGTACATTGATCAAGTAGTAAGGAGGTCTTAGTTTTTTTTAAATTGGGAAATAATGCTAACATTAAAAATTTTTTTAGAGTACTGTTTTTCAGGAATATCCAAATATTCAAGTTTCAGGTGGAAATTTTTGTTATAAAATGAATTTGTTTGATCTTCATTATTATCCACAAGGAAAAAATGGCAATTTCTTATATTAGCTCAAAAATTCTTCTAAGTACTTTGTAATGAGAAAGCCACCATACTTTATGATAACATGCCTTATTGTCTGATTTCCTATTGTCACATGATTTTGCAAAAAGCCATCCTTTTGCTATACTTCTTTTCATTTAAAAATATACATATTTAAATTTTATCTTGTGACAGTGCTATTCATGGGTTTATAAAGTTGCAAATCTCTAATACCAATTTCAACAACATAGAATGTCCCCAAAGTGTCTCAGTCTAGTTTTAAACTGATAGTTTTAAACTGTCCTAAAATGTTTGGGAAGTTACATAGATACAGATTTATCTCCTTATATATTATTTATCTCCTTATATATTAAGTATATCCTTTACTTCACTTCCAATGCAAAACAGACTTTGGTTTCTCAAATGATTGATGAAAAAGGTCTTCAAAAATAGGGACAATTGCTCTTCCAAACATATTCTCTGCAAGAAGAACCATTGAAAGATATTTAGCATATAATATGCCAAATATCATTTCAGCAGCTGCAGAAAGTACCAATATTTCTCCTACTGAATGAAGTGTTTTTACACTATTCAATTTTGAAAGCAAACTTATTTGGCTTTTTAAAAACTCTTTACTTATCCAAAGCATCTAGCTTTTTCTCTGGAAAGACAATCTTGCTAATATACTTTGTACATATATTTTCAAGATATTTCTGTTTATTAGCTTTTGTTCACTTTGTAGCTAAAACATTCATTCAACAAGCAAACAGTTCTCTTCTCCAGCAGTAACAGTACTTGTGAATCCCAGTGATAAGGACTGTGGATTAGATTTTCTGAATTTAAGCTTTTTTACTTTGTATTTTGTCTATTTGTCTTTGTTGTCCTTACTCATAGTTTCAGCTGATCTAGTGGATTTTCCCTTCAAATTGGTTATGCATTTATTCATCATAAAGGGATATTTACACTTCAAAAATTAAAGACAATAAAAATGGATAGATTTAAATACTGAAATTTTCAAATTACTATAATTATTCTTGAGTTATTTCAACTGGTTTTTAAGTTGCAGAGATTTTGGTGTTTGTTTTTTGAAACCAGCTTACCAAAATGAATGGTGAGAAATATAATCAATATTATGGTATGTTTTGTTTCCATGTAAAGCCTATTAAACTTCAATTTTACATACTTTATATTTAAATGGAGAAAACAATATGGAAACAGAATTCAACTGTGCCATGAGCCCACACTGAGAGTGCTATCAATGATACACAATAACTCAAATTTGACCTCATTTGTGCATGAAGGATTTAATGATTACTGCATTTAGTCACTTCGACAAAATTTGCTGTTAATCTTGGCCTCTGCCTTTGACTCAAACTTTATTCTCACTGAAATAAGTGGATGTCTCTTCCTTCACTTCCTCCCCCCAGCCCAAGGGTCCTGTACTCTACTATGTAGAAAACCCAATTTTAAAAAGGTGATAAGAAATCCAACTAAGCAACTTTTTCCCAAGGACATTTAAGGATGAAAGAGGGTAACAAACAGCCAAGGGCTGGACAAGATCATAAAGATTTTTATCACAAACTCTCCACTATCAGGGACAGTGGAGCCACTACATAGACATCACAGGCCTAAGTTACATCATGTTTATAGTGGAACCAGCTTGGGGGCAGCTAGGTGGACCAGCCCTGGAGTCAGGAGGACCTGAGTTCAAATGTGACCTCAGATACTTAATACTTACTAGCCACGTGACCTTGGGTAAGTCACTTAATCCCAACTGTCGTTCCAAAAAGTAAAAACAAAAACAAAAACAAAAACAAAAAAATCGCTGGCCTGGACCAAGTAAGTATACACAGAAGACATCTGTGCTGTAGGCAACAGCTTTGAGGAAACTGAGGAAGTCATTCTCAAGGTATCTAAAGAAGGGAAAGACACAAAAGACAAAAAAAAAAGTCCCCAGCCTTACTACTATTAAAAGGTGTCCAAGAGAACTACCAGCCCACATGCCTTTCTATTCTATACAAAATTTCTTTAAGAATAATCATGTATGTCAAAGACATCCTTGTTAAGGCTCTCTGAAAGCTACAAGATGGCTTTTATAAACAATATTTCAGAGCAGACTATCTTTACCATCATGCAACTCAACAAGGCAGAGAATAATACACCATCACATTACATTTGTTTGTTGTTTGTCTTTTATAAAACAAATAACCCCTGATTTGGCAGATCAAAACACCTTAAAGCAGTGGTTCTCAACCTTCCTAATGCTGTGACCCTTTAATATAGTTCCTCATGTTGTGGTGACCCCCAACCATAACATTATTTTTGTTGCTACTTCATAACTGCAATTTTGCTGTTATGAATTGTAATGTAAATATCTGATATGCAGGATGTATTTTCATTGTTACAAATTGAACATAACCCACAGGTTGAGAACCGCTGCCTTAAAGACTCCTCCCAAGCATGTCAAGATTTGACAAGATTCCTTACGTTGGGCCTCGAAGAAGACCAAAATGACATCACTATGCTGAAGTCAAGCTTCAGTGTGTCTAACTGTGGCTAATCAGACCAATAAGAGCTTGGAATGCTCTACCACAGGTTAAGCACAAATAGTCTGTGTGAACATTTGGGGTGGATTCTCCAAATATGTGCATCCTGCATTTTCTTTGAGCTCTTTCAATCTTGCTTTGTTCATAGAGCACAGCACCTTCTCTGATGTGGGCATGCCAAGCTGAGTGGTCCTGTACCAGTGTCTTCCATGTCACACAATTTCAAGGTTCTTAAGAGAACCTTGAGAGTGTCCCTGTATGGCGTCTTCTGACCACCATGTGAACACTTGACATGTGTGAGTTCTCCATAAAACAGTCTTTTTGGCAGGCGTACATTTTACATTTGAACAACATGGCCAGCCCATTGGACTTGTGCTCTCTGAAGGAAGTAGAGTTTGTTTGGCAGCTTATTTCGATTAAGGACCTCAGTGTCTGGTCCCTTATCCTGCCAGGTGATCTTCAGAATCTTCCTAAGACAATTTAAATGGAAGCGATTCAATTTCCTGGCATGGTGCAAGATTTCTTATAGCAACAGTAAAAATCTCAGGTAATGATTCTTCAAATATTGTTCAGTCATTTTTCAGTCATAGCTAACTCTACGTGACCCCATTTGGGGTTTCCTTGGCAAAGTTACTGGAGTGGTTTGCCATTTTCTTCTTTAGCTCATTTCACAGATGAGGAAACTGAGGCAAACAGGGTTAAGTGACCTGCCCAGGGTCACCAACCTACTAAGTATCTGAGACCAAATTTTAACTCAAAGATCAATTTTCCCGACTCCAGACCTAACATTCTATCTATCCACTGCCTCAATTATTAGGAGTGATAAAAGGGAAATGTGTACTGACCAAAAGCTTTCACCACTGGCGTGAAGGTCTAGTGCAGACCAAAACAAGGAAGGATTTCATATAGAGATGCTAAAACAGCTCCTGTCTACATTGTGTAGAACTTAAGTGTAGAATTACCAGGAGGACTTTGCTTCAGAACACTGCAGTCTTCTAAAGGAGATCTATAATCACTAAGGAGTTTGGCCTACTATGTATACAGGAAAAGCAAAGAGGCTGAAGAATGATTTTTTCTTAGACAATTAGTATTTATTAAGCGCCTATTATGTGCCCATATTGTACTAGGTGCTAGAGATGTAAAGAATGAATTTAAAGAATGAAGCAATCTCTGATCACAAGGATCTGATCACATATTCTAATGGGGAACACAAGCATATATAAATACATACAGCACAAATATAAGGTGAATGAACAGTTAAATGCAAGGGAGTTTGTGAGGAAGGGCATGAGTAGTTAAGGGGATCAGGAAAGGCTTTATGCCCAAGATAGTGCCTGAGCTCTGTGTGAAAGGAAAAGATAGACTATAAGGTGTGTGAGATGGTCAGAAAAAAGGCACAGAGACGGGAGGAGATGGAGTGTCATGTGGGGTTCAGAGAAGAGGCCAAGGGGGCTAGATCACAGAGGGTGGGACGGGGATACATCTTGGACAGATACAGCAAATGGATGAGATGAGCCCAAAACTGGCCAGGAGGAAGAAGAGACAAACGTATTACCTTTGGGAAACATGTAAGTTTTAATGATCTCAAGCTTCAACATAAAACAAAAGCCCACCTTTTTAATACCAATATTCTTCTTGTGATTTTGTATTGCTGTGATTAATGAAATATGGAAAACTAGAGTCTCCAGAGAATGGAAGTTAAGGATGACCCAAAGGTCAGTGGAGAATTGCATGATTGGTAAGGACATGCAGCAACACATTGAAATGCAGAATTATGAAGGCCAAAGCATTCTAAAGGATGTCATCAAAGAAATACATGGTTAAAAAGGGAGAGGGGTGAGTTGCATGGTGAAATGAAGGATAGCTAATAGACAGATCTATGTGCTCCTCCAGTATCTTCACAGCATCTAAAAGAAAGCTCAAGTACATTGGGTAGAACTTTGGAGTAGAATTAACAGGAGGACTTTGATGATATGTGACTAGGAAGGCCATGCATAGGATGGATTGCAAGAGCACCTGTATCAACGAGATCACAGATTACTGAAGTACTGGAGACAGAGATGTTCAACGAAGTTAGAAATATGAGTTTGGAGTTGGGAAAAATGTTGGGGCTAATTTTAGGAAAGAGTAATAATTAAAGCCATAGGAGTAGATAAGTTGGTGAAGGGAGAATATGTTACAGACAGATATGGGCTGAAGACCTGGGGAACATATATGGAACATACATATATATATATATATATATATATATATATATATATATATATATATATATATATATA
>CM053598.1:189898526-189923438 GCA_028646575.1 Pseudocheirus occidentalis
CCTGCAACTAGGAATTAAGGTATACAGAGGCTGGGATAGGGAGACTCTCCCTACCCCACCAGAAAGTAAGAGAGCAGAGCAGGGGAGGGGCTTTACAGTGGGATTGCTGTTTTGGGGTTGGGGCAGGGGCAAGACGGGGAGAAAATTTGTAATTCAAAAATGTTATGACAATGAATGATGTAAACAAGAAAATGAATTTTAAAAAATTTTTTACAAAAAGAACTCACAAATGCACTGCCCAGGTCTAACACTACCTACCTCCTTTGTGGACAGGCATGTCCCCCGCCTGTTGGGTAGTTGTGACTGCCTCTCCCTTAGGCATTTCTTACATGAGCAGGACTCTAGATAACTATTAGAAGATTGTGGATAAGGCAATAAAGTTAATCTGGAATCCAGGTAGAAGAACTTCAAATAAACTCATGTGTATCCTGGGATTGAACAAGACTGCTCTTGTCTATGGCCACCCAGAAGCTAAGTCTTGGGGGTTACCAGATCTTCACATTCTAGAAAGACTACCATAGACTATTAAGCTTGAGATAGAGAATTAGGAGACCAGGGTTCTAATTTTGGTTCCCTTACTTGAGTGTGATTGAGTTCACAAGTGATTCTGGGCTTTACCTTCCAAATCTATAAAATGAGAATAATTGTGTCATCTCTCCCCCATCCAATCTTTCGGGATTATTATGAGAATGAATTAAATATCCTCTCAGTCTGGGAGAAAATAAAACATTCATACCCAGAACTTCTTTTCTTTAGGATTTAGAGATAGAATTACCTTAGTTTTCCCAAATAATGGGGTGATGGGACCTGGACCCCTAAAATGAAAAGACCATGTCTTTGAAAAAAGCCTAGTCCCCGAACTTTCCTACACAACATAATCCCTGGCTACCTAGATACTCAATTGTCCTTTCAC
This sequence comes from Pseudocheirus occidentalis, assembly GCA_028646575.1. Taxonomy (NCBI): domain Eukaryota; kingdom Metazoa; phylum Chordata; class Mammalia; order Diprotodontia; family Pseudocheiridae; genus Pseudocheirus; species Pseudocheirus occidentalis. Next base: position 189,899,440 of record CM053598.1, read on the forward strand.
TATGACTCTACAACCCAGCCCAGACCACTCAACTCTTTTCACTGTCTATACTTGGGCCCCCAGTCTATTTGCCACTCTTAAATCTTCTCACAGTATTTTTCTGTATAAAAGTATAATTCTAACCCCCATTAAGCTACATATTTACCAGGAATCTTGCTAGCCATACTAATGTTACAATAAACCTCACTACTTTGACTTAAAGAAGGTTTGAGTGTTTGAATTCTTTCCAGGAAGACCCTATTGTACGCTTACATTTTGGAGTTCCCAGCACCCCAAACCACAACATATTTTGGTTCCCTAACTGGAATAGAACTTGGGCCCAGGGCAGAGAGAACACCAAATACTAACCAAAAACCATATTGAAATAAAGTGTTGCATTTGGAGTTAGGAAGACTTCAATTATTTGGGGGACTTCGGATATTTTAAAGCAGAGGTACTATAAAGATCTTCTTAAACTCTTTCTTATTCCCTGTTTCTTTCAAGGGTACTGCCATACTTCCAGGAACCTAAGTTTACAACCTCAGAGTCATCCTCAGCTCCTTATTCTTACCCTCCATATGCTTTTTTTTTTTTGCAATCATGGTTAGATGACTTGCCCAGCATCATACAACTAGTAAGTGTCTGAGACCAGATTGTTATTCAAGTCCTCCTGCCGCAAGGGCTGGTGCTCCATTCACTTTGCCACCTAACTGTCCCTCACCCTCCATCTCCAATCATATTTCAGGTCTTGTCAATTCTTCCTGAACATCTCTTCTATCCATCCCTTTTTCTCCACTCATAAGAGGTATAATAGCAAGCAAAGAAGTACTTAGCACCTTGTTTCAGCTATTTAATTATTTAGCACCTTGTTTCAGTTCAAGTTTCTTTTGAGTCTTGCTCTTAATTAGATCAAGTCTTTGTTAAGAAACAGGACTTGTGAAACCCACAGTGGGAGGGACCTGCCAAAGACAGGAACAGGGCAGGGCTATTGACCATCTATAAGGAGAAGCCCAAGCTGGGAGAAAGCAGAACTGAGAAGGGGAACAGTTGTGGAGGCCAGACACTCTTTGTCCATTGTGTCTGTGTTGATTTGTGTTTGTGATACTTTGTACAGAAGCCCTGGGACTTTACTGGAACCACTGAAAGAGGATTTTCTTGTTGTCTATTTACAGAAGTCCTAGACGGGGGTTTCGGAGGTCCTGGTACTATACTGATGATTTGTGTTGAGTTCTCAGACCTTGTTGGTGGGTCTGTGTTGATTTCACAGGCAGATAGTGAATTGATGATGGTGCCAGCACTATGCATGAATATTATTGTGGCTCTGTTAAGCTTTGTCTTCCCAGAAGCAGGAACCATTAAAGACTTGAGGTGAACTGGACACCGTAAGCTTCAACATGGAATGGGAACTGAACAAAGAGCTAGACAAGGAGCTAGGAGAAGAGCTGGGAGCTGCCTACCTTTGAATTCAGGTGACAATTGGGTAAATTCAGGCAAAAGCTGGGATTGTAGGAGAGGAACCATGGAATCTGAGAGCCAGCCTCAAGTCAAGATGAAAAGATCTCTCCTTGGGAACTTAATGCTGACTGAGAAGATCATGATTTACTGTGACCTAGGGGTGGAGAACTTTGACCTTTGTACTTTGTGTCTCTTAAGGAGACTTGCTCCTTAAGGATGATTGAGTTAAGAACTTACTGAATGATATCTTTTGTTTAAAACTGTATGGGGGTGGCTAGGTGGTGCAATGAATATAGCAAGGCCCTGGAGTCAGGAGGACATGAGTTCAAATCCAGCCTCAGATACTTAACACAAAAAACTAGCCTTGGGCAAATCATTTAACCCCAATTGCCCTGCCTTCCACCCTCCAAAAAAGGAAAGGAAAGGAAGGAAGGAAGGAAGGAAGGAAGGAAGGAAGGAAGAAAGAGAAAAACTGTGTGGCCACCTTAGTGATAAGTTGCTATGTTACAACATTGTGAATGCTGTACTTTGGTTTCTGTGAATGTTTTGCTTTCATTTACTACCATATAAATAGAGTTCACTATACTATGTGATCAGAATCTTGAAGTGTTGTGCTGAATAAAGAGAGTGAGATTGCGAATACAAATTGAAAGTGGATTTTATTAGCACACGACTGCTCAGGGAGAAACCAAAATCAAGCAGCCCTGATCAGGGGTAGAGCTCAGTTAAAGGCAAAAAACCTACACACCTAAAGGTCAGGGATTGTGTAAGCAGCAACTTACAGAAGCCAAAATCAGCAATTGGTTAGTACACATTTTGGGGCCATATAAGGGGTACGGTAAGTTTCAGTTTCAGGGAATAGGGTGGATGTGGAAGTGTAGCCTTGGGCAGGAAACTTTGGTACATGCAGGTTTACTTTGGTGGGCCCTGCTTCCAACTTGTCTTCTTCCATGAAGAGGGGGGACAAGGTGGCCAACAAGGCCCTAAAAAGACGGCTTAGAGGGAGCAATGCTTTTCTGCACAACAGAAGCTGTTCATGGCAGCAGTCCTCTGGAAAGCTGCTCATGCTTGGATTTACACATGGCTAAAACTCTAATTCAGACCCTCATAATTTTTCCCCTGGACTATTGAAATTGCCTCCTGATTGTGTTATGGGAGTCCCAAATTCAAGGGCAACAGATGCAGATCCTGCCTCAAAAGAATTCAACCCAAGCCTTCTTTCAGTCAGAGATAGGGTTTATTAAAATACCAGTTCAGGTGGGCAAGACTTTAAGAATACTCGCATTTGTGATCCTTGTGTTGACAACCTGGCCAGATTCTTAAGGAATCTGGGTGATCTAATGGGGGCAAGACAGAAACTTATATACAGTGGTCAAGGACTGAGGTAATGATGACAAGATGTAACCAAGGAGTGGTGGTCTAGGGTGGAGTCAGGTACAGACAGTGAGGGATACAATGAAAGGGCAGTTAAAACTCAAGGATCAGTTGGGTGGATTTGGTTCTTGGAATTAATGCAAAAGTTTAAAGGGAGAGGGGCTAAAGCCCAAACCCTATCAGATCATCTCCCTGTCCCAAATCTCCCCTTTCTCCAATTCATCCTCTACAAACTGCCAAAATGATTTTTCCTAAAGCACAGAACTGACGGTGCCATTTCTCTATTCAATAAACTCCAGTGGATCCTTACTATAGCTAGGACCAAATAAAACCTCCTCTGTTTGGCATTTAAAGCCCTTGTTAATCTGTTTTCAACCCGCCTTTCCAACTGTATTCACTCACTTTTCAGTCCAGTCAAAGTGGCCTTGCTGTGACTCACCTTATGATCTCCCATCTCCCATCTCTGTGTGTTTATACAGGCTGACCCCCATGCCTGAGATAAAGTCCCTTTTTTACCTCTGTCTCGAAGTTTCTTTCAAAGTTTGGATCAAATGCCACCTTTGGTATTAGATCTTTCCTAATATCCTTAGATGCTAGTGCCCTCCCTCTCAAAATAACCATGCGCTTATTTTGCACTGTGTTTTCTTTTAGGCTTCTGCAAGGAGAGGAAGGGCTGTATCTTATTTGTTCTCTAGTAAAGCAGAAATTTGGAAGGAAGAAAAAGATAGAGTCATTGCAATATTAAGAGACATGCCTTTCAGATACAAAGGAAACATTCCAAGTCTTAGAAAGGGGCTGAAGCTAGAATAGCTTGATTGTATATGAAGAGACCAGTGAAACAATAAAACTTGCCCCAGGGCACACACTGCTTTTGGAGGCCTTTTTCCCCAGTCACTCATGTTCTCCAGACTTAACTGGAATCTGGGAAGTGTAACTTGACTTATCATCATAAGTAAAGATGAACTGAAGGAAGCTACCTCAGAACCTAGAAGTATGAACCAGGAGAGGTTAGACTTCTCCTGCTTCCTGACTGGAGGTAACAAACCTGGTTGCTAGGGTTCTGAGTGAATTGTGAAGTGGGGACTCCCTCAAATCAAGCTAAGAGTAGAGCAAAGACAAAGAACTTGTCTCTGGGTCACAGGCTGCTTCAGTACCTTTGTTTGCAGATGCTCAACCAGCAGAAATCTGGGAAATGAACTGGGATGATCAGTTAGGTGAGGTTTATTAGTGAGGGAATGCAGCTCTGAACCAAACAACTAATAGATCAAAAATCATTTATTAAATATCTCTTTCTGTCAGGCACTGTGCCGGGTCCTAGAGATACAAATACAATAAGTAAAACAACTCTTATTACTATGAAGTTTACATCTAATAGAAGAGGCAAAAAGTACATATGTAAGTATTTATAGCATATATATACATATGTGTGTATGTGTATATATATATATACATATACACATAGTACAAATAAATACAAAGTGTTAAATGTAAAGAAGTTTTGGGGGGAGGGCGGCAGCTAAGTTGTGCAATGGATAGAATGCTGTGTCTGGAGTCAGGAATATCTGAGTTCAAATTTAACCTCAGACACATTGTACTAACTGTGTGACCCTGGGGAAGTCCCTCAACTCTGTTTGCCTCAGTTTCTCCAACTGAAAATAAGTTGGAAAAGGAAATGGCAAACTACTCTAGTATCTTTGCCAAGAAAACCCCAAATGGGGTCAGATACAACTGAAAACAACTGAATTGGAAGTTTTGGAGGGAGGAAACTTGAGGGGAGGGGTGAATCAGCAAAGACCTCATCTAAAAGGTGATGTCTAAGCTACATATAGGCTAAAACAAACAGAGGGACTCTATGAGGCAGAAATCTAGAGGGAATTCATACCTAGCCTGTAAGATGGCCAGTGTAAAGTCATGTAGACTATAAATGGAGTATCACGTGTAAGAAACAGAGACAGGACCATTTGGCTAGATCACATAATGCAGGAGGGAGAGCAATGTGTAACGAGACTGGAAAAATATATTGGGCCCAGGTTGAAGGGAACTTTAACAGTTAAACAGAGAAGTTTATATTTGGACTTAGCAATAGGAAACCACTCAAGTAGACTGATTAGGGGAGTCACATGGTTAGATCTGCAGCTAACGAATTATTTTGGCAGTGGTGAGATGAACTAGAACAGGGAAAGAACTGAGGCACAAAGATCAGTTAGGAGGTGGTTATAATAATCTAGGCAGGGGGTGAGGAGGCCTGAATTAAGTTGGTAGCCAAGTAAATGGAGAGAAGGGTCAGATGTGAGAGGGTTCAAAATGGCTAGATTTGGTAACTGATTGGATACATGGAGTGAAGGAGAATGAGGAATTGAGAGCCCAGAGGATGTGTGTTACCTTCAACAGAAACAGGGAGGGAGGAGGGTTTGAAGGGAAATCCGTTCAGTTTTAAATGTATTGAGTTTGAGCAGTCTCAGAGACACTCAGTTTAAAATATCCAAAAGGCAATTAATGATTTGGGAAGGTCTGGAGCTGGGCAGGGAGAGAGAGTCAGAGACAGAGACAGAGAGAGAGAGAATAAGAGAAGGGGTAAGAGAGAGAAAGAGAGAGATAGAGGAGATCTGAGTCATCTGCGTAAAGATGCATAAAAATGAACTGATGAGACACCAAGAAAGAGTATAGAGGAGAAGACAAGAGGAGCCAGGCAGAACTTTGAGGCTCATCCACAGGTAGGGAGCATGCTATGTGGGAGGAAGCAGTAGGACAGGTATGAGAGGAACATGAGGATAGCAGTATCATGACAACCCAGAGAGGACAGAGCATCCAGGAGGAAAGGTTGGTCACAAGTGACAAGAGGTGCTAGCAAATAGGTTGAAAAGGATGAGAATTGAGAAAAGGCCATCATGTCTGGCATTTAAGAGATGTCTGAAAACCTTGGAAAGAACAGTTGGGCTTTGAGGGATCCAACTTGAAGAAACCTCTTCCAGTCCTAGAGGTTTTTGTCAGTCCTAGGCTAAAGATCTTCACTTTTTTAGGAAGAGCACAGAAGCACTCCAATTGAGTCTGGAGTCAGCGATGCCTGTAGATGCCCAGCGGTGCTGGGGACTCTAGCTATTCCTAGGACAGTGGATAGAGTATCAGGCCTAGAGTTAGGAACATCATCCTCATGAGTTCGAATTTGAACTCAGACAATTACTAGCTGGGTGACCCTGGGCAAGCCACTTAACCCTGTTTGTCTTGGTTCCTAATCTGTAAAATGAGCTGGAAAAGGAAATGGCAAACCACTCCAGTATCTTGGTCAAAAAGACCCCAAATGGGGTCATGAAAAGTTGGATACAACTGAAACAAGTGAATGACAAAATAGCTATTCCTCAAAGAGCTAGCCCAGGGCCATCCAGGGCCATCCAGCCATGACATGGTACCCTACAAGGTGCTGAGCCACCTGACCAGTTGAGACATGATGTTGTGTAGGGAGTCAGCCAAGTCTAACAGTGGCAATGTATCCATGACCAACACTGATAACCCTTCACACAGTATACTTTGTGAAGACTCTCTAGGGAAAGAAAAAGACACTAAGACCCTGCAGTTCCATAGCTGCAAATTGCCTTGGCAATGTGTCTTCACTAAATGTGAACCCAACTACCATAGTACATCATACACACACTCTCTTTCTGATTCTCGGTTTCTTTGTTAAAATGTGGAGTAGGTTTTTTAAGAGAAATTCTTTGTAACTATTTTTTCTGAGATGTCATTTAATTAAATATCTTTTCTAAGAATTAAGTGAATCTATTGGCCAACTACTTACTTAATTTAAATTTAATATTTTTTCCCCAATTACATGTAAAAACAATTTTAACATTAATTCTTCAAATTTGGGGTTCCAAATTCTCTCCCTCTCCCCATCCTTCCATTGAGAAGGCAAGGTTATACATGTGTAGTCATGCAAAACATACTTTCACATAAGTCATGCTATGAAAAAAAAATAGACAAAAAAATCCTGAGAAAAATAAATAAAAGAAAACCGCTCTTTCATCTGAATTCAGGCTCCATCAGTTCTTTCTCTGGAGATGGACAGCACCTTTCATCATGAGTTCTTCCACTTTGCCTTGCTGAGAATAGCTTTTGCCTTGCTGAGAATAGTCTTTCACAGGTGATCATTGTACAATGTTGCTGTTACTATGTACAACGTTTTCCTAGTACCTCTGATTTCACTTTGTATCAGTTAGTTCATATAAGTCTTTTCTCTACTGGCTAATTGTTAAGGGGATGAGCACTGCAATCGAGGGATATCGTAAGTGACAGTTTTAAAAGTAGTCACCCACAGAATTCCCCTCCCTTCCCCAATCCTAACCCAAGGTAGCAGGTGCCATTCTGGGTACCCAGCTTGTGATTGTAAGTGTGAATTGGGGGAGAAAGGGAGTCCAGAGAGAGTCTTACACTTACATAAATTTTATCTCCTTTTAGAAGATATTGAACCAATGACAATTCAATTCAATGAGCATTTATTAAGCGCTTTCTTCGTCCAGGATATAATGCCCGAGGCCCTCTAGGGTAGCAGTAGCTAATGAGAATAAGGAGCAGCAAGGTGGCACAGTGGATAGAGTGTCCAGTCTGGAGTCAAAAACTCCTCTTTCTGAATTAAAATCTGGCCTCTGATACCTACTAGCTGTGTGACCCTGGGCAAGTCACTTATCCCTGTTTGCCTCAGTTTCCTCATCTGTAAAATGAGCTAGAGGGGCAAATGACAAACCACTCCAGTATCTTTGCCAAGAAAACCCCAAATGGGGTCACAAAGAGTGAGACACAACTGAACAACGAAAAATAAGAATGAAAAGGGAAGGAAGTCTCTGCCCTCCTATGGAGATGTATATAGATAATTAAACATCAGATAATTTGAGGAGAAAAAGAGCAGACAGACCTCAGATGCCCATAGACTTTCTGGCTGCCTTCCATGCCTGGAATGTTCTCCCTCCTCCAGGACTACTGAGTCCCTTAAGTCTCAAATAAAATCTCCGTTTTTGCTGGAAGCCTTCCCCCCACCACTCTTAATTCTAGCACCTTCTCTCTCTTATTTATTTCCTATCCAGGATATAGGTTTGGTCAGTTGCTCAGTCATCTCCAACTCTTCTTGACCCTGTGGACCATAGCACATCAATACTGTCCAAGGAATTTTCTTGGCAAACATACTAGAGTGGTCTGCCATTTTCTTTTCCAATAGATTAAGGCAAATGGAGGTTAAGTGACTTGGCCAAGGTAACAAAGCTAGTAATTGTCTGAGGTCACATTTGAACTCAGGCCTTCCTGACTCCAGGCCCAGCACTATTCACTGAGCCTCTTGTATGTAGCATATATGTGTATATGTATGTGTGTGTTTTGTATGTGTATTTGTATATGTATGTAATATATATACACATTTGTAAAAATATATACACACATGCACATATATATGTATATACATATACATCTATATTTATTTGCATGTTATCTGTCCTATTAGATTAGATTAGATTATTAGCTCCTTGAGGGCAGGGACTGTCTTCTGCCTCTTTTTGTATCTCTAACACTTAGCACAGTGCCCCTCACATGCTTAATAAATGTTTATTGATTGACTGATGGATAAAAGACTTCAGGGTGAATGCCCCAGGCCCTCTAGGCTAGCAGTAGCTAAAATCCAGAGCATAAACCCTCTTGGCAGAGTCTCTGGAGGTTTGGTCAGAACAACTGAACAGGATTTATGTGAGCTTTTATTTTATTCTAGGAGGGTTGTTGGTCTATCACCAAGTAGACTAAACAAGACTTCAGAGAGGGTTCTGGTACTGTTGAAACAAGGGAGAGAGTTATTTGGAAGAAGGAAAATGAAGAAAAGAAGATGAAGAGATAATTGCATTTCCTTGACTTTTCCTGCACAGTCACCCAAAGATGAAGTTTCCTGAATGACCATCTAAGCAGTCAGCCTAGGGTTCACCCTCTGCTGCTACCAAATATTTTTTTAAATTACAATATTATACAAACTATTTGCAAAAAATAAGAAAAAGGATCCTATTAAATTCTTTCTATGATACAAATATTTTTGTTATCTAACTAAACCAGAGTCTCAACAGAAAGAAAACTATAGTCCAATATACATAATGAACATGGACACACAAAAAATTAAATATTAGCAACATATCAAAAAGATTATATGGTATGACCAAGTTAGATTTACGCCAAGAATGCAGGATTGGATTACATATCAGGAAAACAAAATGAGAGGACTGGATTAGATTCTGAGGTCTCTTCCAGCCCTAGAACTTTTGAATCTCCCTGTCATCATTAAAAGAAGAAAAGCTGCCTCTTTCCCTCCTCCCCCTTCCACTTTACCCCTCAGGCTATCCCTTCAGGATTTTTTTTTCCTCTCAAGGACAGCTTTGATGTCCTTTGAGCCTAATTTCACATGGATATTAATGTGGGAAGGAATACACAATGTGATTTGCATGATGATGCATGGTCTGGCCCCTTCTCCCAGCTTCACTTCACCGAGGCTAACCCTGAGAAGGGATGTAGAACATCAAGGCATGAATGCAAGCCACCAGTTCCATCTACTGAGATCGCTGGTCAGTTCTGGTCTGTCTGTAGTGACTCATTCCCTGTTCCCTGTCAGATGAAAATGGATCCAGTTGAAATGCCTTGGCTCTGGGGCCTGTGGGGGGTTGTAATGAAACTGGCCCCTTTCTGCTGTCCCCACTGGGGGTTCAGCAGACAAAAATTAAAGATCTCACTCCTTAGGAACTCACACAGACAGCAGAGGCATGTGTCAAGCTCTGAACTCACCAGACCAGACCTCTGGCCAGGGAGATGTATATTAATATCCAGAAAAAGAAAAAATGAGAAGAGGCATTCTCTCCAGGGCCATAATTTTCCAAGGGCAGGAGATACACACAAGTGAGGGATGGGTGTGGAATAGAGAGGATATAGGAGAGGGAAAAGGTTTGTGAGAAGTCTGACCTCCCAATTCTGCAGAGAAATAAATCTCCCCTAAGAATCCTAAGCCCAGCCAGCCACTGACTCTCAGACAGAGTGAACCAAACAGATTTTAGTCCCACTTCCCAGCCTCTTAGGTCCAAAAAGGTGGCTCATAGGTCTGAAAAATTTGAATAGGATCCTGATTTAATCTAAAGTTAGTTGGCACAGTGGATAAATTATTGGTCTTAGATTTAGAAAGAACTGAGTTCAAATCTTACTTCAGACACTATTTAACCTCTGTCTACCTCAGTTTCCATTGTAAAATCAGGATAATAATAGCCTCTAACTCAGAGCTGTTGTCAGGATCAAATGAGAGTTAAAAGGCACTTAGCTCTGTGTCTGGCTTAACCAGTGCTTGCTCCTGTCCCAATTCTTCCTCAATCTGGCTTTCGACTTCACCACTCAACTGAAACTGCCCTCTCTGTGTCTGTGTCTGTGTCTGTGTCTGTGTCTGTGTCTGTGTCTGTCTGTCTGTCTGTCTGTCTCTCTCTCTCTCTCTCTGTCCCTCTCAGGCTTCATTGTTGTTGTTGGATCATGTCTGACTCTTCACGACCCATTTAGGGTTTTCTTGGCAAGGATACTGGAGTGGTTTGCTATTTCCTTCCCCAGATCACTTTACAGATGAGGAAACTGAGGCAAACAGGGTTAAGTGACTTGCCCAGGTCACACAGCTGGTATCTGAGACCAAATCTGAACTAAGTGTTATAAATGAAAATCTTTGTTCTCTGTCTAGGGAATAAACCACACTTGTTGGGGATCCGGGAAGCTTCACGATCTTTATTTTACATTTATCTATAAGGAATAAATGGGTAGCCTCCCAAAAGAGATCACAAAGAATCAAAGACAACCCCTTTTAATGCTCGTTTTCATTTAATTTTTGTGCCATTCCTCCCTTCAGAGATGGGATTGGCTCCAGCTCTTCTGGGTTATAACTGTCCCAAACTGCCCGTTAAGCTAAGCTTGCGTGTTAATGAAAAGTCAGTGACCATCCTCCAGCTGGTCTGAACCAGCCTAGCTCAGGCCCCTCTTTACAAATTTATGCCTTTCTGCATGTAAACACCCATTGTTCCTATAGAATCTGTGGAAACTAAACTGCCAGCATTTCTCACATAAGGAAAATGAGTCTTCCTGACTCTAGGCCCAGCATTCTATACAGTGAAACACCTAGCTCCCCCCTCATTGGATTGTTCAAATTCTTGATCACAGCTAACAGACTAGACTAGACTAGGCTGAATTAGAATCCTGGTCTCTTGACTCTCAAATGCAATGATCTTTCTAGGTATTCTGGTGTCCCCTGCAAACTCAAGGTTTGTGACCCTGAACTGATGGTGCACAGAAAAGGGTATGCCTAACATGTGCCTGGAGTACTATGCTGGGCATTTTGGTGGATGAGAGCCCAAGAAATGCAATATAACCATATCCCTAGAGACCACTATCAAAATCAGGTCCTAGCTCTCACCTCTGTGTCTCTGCAAGTCTGTCCCTTGTGTCTACAATGCACTCTTTATTTTCACCTCTTAAGATTCCAAGTTTCTTCCAAGGACCAGTTCATGTGGCATCTTATGTTGTTTTATGATTTCTAGTAACAATGATGGAAGAAAGAAGGAAAGGGAAGGGAAGGGAAGGGAAGGAAAGGGAAGGGAAGGGAAGGGAAGGGAAGGAAAGGAAAGGGAAGGGAAGGGAAGGGAAGGGAAGGGAAGGGAAGGGAAGGGAAGGGGAGGAAAGGGGAGGGAAGGGGAGGGGAAGGGAGAGGAGGGGAGGGAAGGGAAAGGAAAGTAGGAAAGAAGGAGGGAAAGAGGGAAAGAAGGGGAAAGGGAAAAGGAAGGAAGGAAATGAAGGAAGGAAGGAGAGAAAGGAAGAGAAGGAAGGGGGGAAGGAAAGAAAAGAGGAGGGAAGGTAGGATTCATTAAGCACTTAGCATGTCCACTAGAGATACAAATATAAGCAAAAGGGAGCTGAAAAGCACTGGGGTGGAGGGAGAAGGCACCTGGTGTGCGCACGGCTCTGAATTCCAGAAGCCAAGAATAGGTCTGGAAGGGGAACGAAGACCAGCTTTGACCACTCTACAAAATGGAAGGTACAGAAAGAATTCACCAATGGGAGAAGGGAGTGGGCCTTACAGAGGGGTATTCCAGATTAAGGAGGTCTGCAAGATTTGTTGGATGTTCTAGGGTGAGCGGATTCCTGACCATGAGGGCAGTCCCAGCATGTTATAACAGCAGAGGCATGCTCTTTTATTTATTCATTCATTCATTTAAAGCTATTTTTCACTTTATTCTTTTTTGTGGGTTTTGTTTTGTTTTGGTCTGTGTTTTCATGGTCTTGAAGTCTGAGAAAGAAGACTAGAAAATAATCAACCCCCTTGGGTTGAGTCCACATTTGTTGAGATATGCTGGTTTATATTAAAACACAGCCACAGGCAAAGCCTATAGCTCAAGCCCTGGCTGGGACCTCAGCATAGCAGGATCCTACACTGAGCCTAAACACTTGAGATACAGGGTCCTATTTGGACAACTCCTTGATTCCAAAGCTGAAGGACTCCCCCCACACCAAGAGGTAAAGAGTCATGTTCAGAATCTAATGCTACATAAAGACACAAAGATGAGTGATAGATCTCTGAGTCTGGGAAACCGCATTTTGGGGACAGAACCCTCAACTGAGAATCAGGGGTCTTTTCACTTCTTTTGAGTTCATTTTGCTTATCTATAAAATGAAAGAGGCTGGATTAAATGATCCCTAAGGTCCCCTCTAGATTTAACATTCTATGATTAATTCTATGTACTGGGAGACAGACAAGGCAAAGAATATATGTAGATCCAAAAAGCTGGGAGCTATTTGTCTGCCTGGCCTGGGAGGGCAGAGGCTCTTGCTAATGTCAGCAGTGTTCACTGGGAACAACTGGGAGCCTCCCAAAGTCTGGGAACATCACTGGGCAGGAAACACCCAAGTGCCAAAGCTTCTTGGATGGAAAATCGTAGGGTTGAACAGGATGAGGTACAAGGAGCCAATAGGAGAATTCAACTTCATTCCCAATTAGCAAAGAAGACAAAGGCTTGCAGATGCTCTAAGGACAAATGAGTCCCCATTTTATGAATGAGTTTCAGGGCCTGGTCTATGAGTATATCCATGTTCATGTGACCTTTATAATTTTGACTCATATTAGCACAAGATTTTAAGAGAGCAGATAGACTATGAACTGTTTTTCCAAATGACTTCAACATTCATCCGCCTGAAGGGCCTAGATAACAATCTAATTTTTTTTAATTTTATTATAAACTTAATAACTTTCAACAGACAACCAATGATTAAACAAACAACCAACAAACAACAACAAAAATGTTTATTCTGTGTCCCCATCCAAGTCTATTAAAAGTTCCTCCACCCTTGGCCTTCTACTGACCTCACTCGGCATCACTTCGTATAAACCTCCCATATTTCCTCATATTCTTCATAGTTATCATTTTTATGGCACCATCGTATTCTATTGCATTACCCTATTATAGTTCGTTCACTAATTCCCCAAATGTTGGAGATATATTTAACCCAATCCAAACCAACAACCCTTTATTAAATGCCTGCTAAATGCGAGTCTGGGGCAACTGAGCCATATAATGGATAGAGTACTGGGCCTGGAGTCACGAAGACTCATCTTCATTAGCAGAAATCTGACACCAGATACTTACTGGCCTGGTGACCCTGGGCAAGTCACTTTACCCCGTTTGCCTCAGTTTCTCATCTATAAAATGAACTAGAAAAGGAAATGACAAACCACTCTAGTATTTTTGCCAAGGAAACCCCAAATGAGGTCACGAAGAATTGGATATGATGAAAGAATAACTGAACACACACAAGTCTCTGTACTGGGCACTTGCCTTCAAGGAGCTTACGTTCTACTGGGAGAAATACAGCTCCTGGGATTAGGAACTGCTTCTCACAGGAGAAGGCGCATTAACTGGGCTTTGAATGAAGCTAGGGATTCTAAGAGGTAGAAGGGAGAGGGTGCTACATCCCAGATGTTAGGGATGGCTGAGAAATAGCAAATGGTTCATTTCGGCTAGAATGCAGAGTGCCTATAAGTTATTTTCCAATTTCTTTGCTTGTTTTGTTATTAATGAAATTTTGAATATTTTTACCTTGATCTTATCCCCCACTCCCACCCCTGCTTTAGGGATGCTTTTAGGATGAATTCCTAGCAATAGAATAACTAGGTCAAAAGGTAGGATCAATTTTGTGAGTCTTTATTGTATATTACAAGATCACTTTCCAAGATATTTACACAGTCTACAATCCAACCACGTGCCTATTTTCCCATGTCCCCACCAAAATTGAATTTTATCTTTTTTTAAAATTATATTTGCCATTCTAGTGGGTATAAAAAGGTCAGAAGATGACCTCTTAAAATTCCTTGCAATTCTGCAATCGTATTTCCCTAAGTTCCAGTAATCCTGCAAAACACCAACTCTATCTTTTCCTTAAGGCCTCTTTCATACACATAAGCAAGCATTTCAACCCAAAACACTTACTGCTTGGTCCATAGAAAAGTCAGTTGCATATTATCACTGAAACCTAAGTATTGTATAATGGAAAGGGTGCTAATTTGGGGGACACCTGATTACAATTCCCATTCATATTTGCTACCTATGTGAATGAGGAAAATAATGGTACTTACCTCCCAGGGTTATTATAAGACTCAAAGAAATAATGTGACATAGATGTGCATGTGTGTATACACACACACATATACGAACTTTGCACATTTTAAAGTGCTATGTAAAAGTCAGCTAGAATTATACTCTCCCAAAGGAAAAAAAAAAACAATGACTGACATTTATGTAACAGTATATCTTACTGCATGAAGGACAAGTCTCAGAGCCAGGAAGACCCGGATTCAAGTCCTGTCTCTAAGACATATTAATTGTATGACTTTGGATAAATCACTTACTATCTGAAATCCCTCAGTCAACTCCTTAAAACTAAAAATTAATGTAAAGATAAATTTCCAATCTATATCACTGGAAGGAATTCTTCAGGCAAAAAGAAGTCACAGACCAAAATTTGTTATTATTTCTGTGTAGTACCATAAATGCTAGAAGTTATCCTGAGCCATAAGATCAAAAGGTCTTCAGTACTAAGCAATTAGATTATCCCCTAAGTAGATCTGGAGTGGGTGAGGAATCTGAGGAATCCTTGAAGTTAGGAGTTCTGGGATGAAGTCTTATGGCTTGAGGCAGGAAGAGATAGCAAGTGCTAATAATAATTAGCTAATTAGGAAAAGAAAGATATTTACATAATAATTTTCTTATATACTTAAATGCAATAGTAAGTTGTACATAATAGATTTGTTGTTTCACGTGCAGTCATCTTTTTAAACATTTTTTACTATATTGTGGAAATTCTTGTTTTATCCCATAAATTAAAAATAAAATGAATAAAATTTTTAAAAAAGAATTAGTTTAATTAATGATGAACATTTGTTAAGTGCTTACTATGCTGAGTGTTGTGCACAGGAGATACAGATAGAAAAATAAGACAGTTTCTTCTTTCAAAGAGCCCATATTCTTCTAGATAAACAGCCCATAGAAGAGACTTCAGCAGCAAGTTGATGGAAAGGCTCAATGGACAAGATCTGTATCCCAAAAGAAATTAAAAAAAAAAAGAAAAAGGACCTATATGTACAAAAATATTTATAGCAGCTCTTTTCTGGGGGCAAAGAATTAGGAATTGAGGGGATGCCCATCAATTGAGGAATGGCTGACCGAGCTATGGTATGTGATTATGGCGGAATACTACTGTGCTACAAGAAATGATGAGCAGGATGCTCTCAGAAAAACCTGGGAAGACTTGCACGGGCTGATGCAAAGTGAAGTGTACTGGGTACAAAGTAACCGCAATATTGTGAGATGATCAGCTGGGAATGACTTAGCTGTTCTCAGCAATGCAACGATCCAAGACAACTCTGAAGGACTTAGGATGAAAAGTGCTCTCCATCCCCAGACAAAGAACTGATGATGTCTGAATATAGATTGAAGCGCGCTTTTTAAACTTTCTTTATTTTTCTCAAGGTTTTTGTCTCCCCTTTGGTCTATATTTTCTTTCACAACATAACTATTATGGAAATGTTTTGCATGACTACATATGTATAACCTATATCTAGTTGCTTGCATTCTTAATAGGGGGGATGGAGGAAGGAGAGAATTTGAAACTCAAAGTTTTAAAAACAAATGTTAAAAATTGTTTTTATAAGTAACTGGGGAAAAGTAAAATACTAAGCAACAATTTAAAAGCACACGGATTAAAAAAAAAAGACAGGTTCAGTGGTCCTCAGGACACAGCAGTGAAGCAGATAGTAAATGCATCTTCTCTAATTTCACTTTCACTTACAAAAAATATATCTATTGGGGGCAGCTAGGTGGCGCAGTGAATAGAGCACTGGCCCTGAAATCAGGAGGACCTGAGTTCAAATTTGGCCTCAGCCACTTAACACTAGCCATGTGACCTTGGGCAAGTCACTTAACCCTAATTGCCCTCCAAAAGCATATATATATATATATACACACACACACACACATACATATATATATCCATTGCTGATGGTTGACCATTTGACAATATTAAGGACTTTGATGGCAAATGATGGAACACTGATGCAAGGTACTTCCCTTTAATATGGCACTGTTGGTTACTAAACCAAGTCTGCTTAGAGTTCTAAGAGAAATAATTACTCTGATAAAAAGTTCTGTGACAGTCATTGCTAATTGTAAATGTCAAAGAGTGCTGGAGTAATATGGACATGTGACTGTTCGATGACTAAGACAAATGTAATTTATCTTATGTAAGATAAATTAATATAAGATTATATAGATTAAGTATATAAGATAAATTAACATAAGATTATATAGAAAGAAAATGAGAATTTGATTACTAACCATAAGGTAAGAGGGTGGGGGGTAATTGGCAGAGAGGAACTAGAATCTCACTCAGAAAGTTGAGGGGGGAAAATTGAAAGGACAGATTTCAGAAATGTATCAGCTAATCGAAGTTAAAATGATAAATTCTACAATCTCTGTTAATAATGACTAAATCCAGGGCAGCTAGATGATTCAGTGAATAGAGTATGGGCCCTGGAGTCAGGAGGACCTGAGATCAAATCCAACCTCAGACACTTATCTAGCGGTGTGACTTTGGGCAAGTTACTTAACCCTAATTGCCTTGCCTCCCCCCACCCTCCAAAAAAAAGAATTACTAAGTCCAATGCAAAGGGCCAATCATATCTTTAGAGAATTTATTTAAGCAAATTAACTGTCTCCTGATCAAGAGATGATAGATGCAAGGCATAAAAAGAAGCACACATTTTTGGACAAGGCCACCATGTAGATTCACTTTGCTTGACTGTACTTTTGTTATGAAGCTTTTTTTTCTCTCAGTTTTCAGAACGTCAGAGAGAGAAGAAGAAGGTTAGAAGTAGAGATGCTGAAAATAAAACTACTTAAACATTTTTTTAAAGAACAAAATATAACAAAAAGAAGTACAGACGAGCAAGACAGTTTTGAAAGAATTATGTAGAACTTTTTACCTATTTAATAAAAAGGAAATGCAAACAGCTTGAAATGGAGATTGACAGTTTGGTAGAGAAGTCTCTTTTCGCGCTCTGCTCTTTGTATGATGCATATGCTATTTCTCTGTGCATCTGCCTCCCTCTGTCTTTCTTTAGGACTCTCTCACAGAATTTTAAGATTGCTTTTTTCAAAGAGGTACTAAATACGTGATGAGCAGAGAAACCAGCTTGGAAGTAGAGGATCCGAGAAGCCACCTGGGGGGTTAACTAGTTTTACTAAGATGTCAGGCCTAGTAAAGTATATGTCACAACACCCAGCATAGATCACCTCTGCATATTGATGAAAGAAACTCATCAAGAAAGTTTTATGGACAATTCCTGAGACAGAAAGAAAGAAAATACTGACATTTACAGTTCCAGGGCTGTGAGTTACCCCAAGTACACGAGTTTTCCCCGTTCATGTCTCCTTGCCGGATTTCTATATACGCTCACTCTCCCCACAGATACTGAGTGGGAGAGTGGTACTGAGGTTTAGGTATATCTTGTGATACACTTATTATTCCTGTATTTAATATGTGAGAACCTGTGATGTTATTGTTTCTTTTAACTTATCGATAAGTAAATGGCTATTTAAGATCTAAAAGTGTGATTGTTGCATATTAATCCAAAAATGTATACCTCTCTTTATGCCTTGCATCTATCATCTCTTGATCAGGAGATAGTTAATTTGCTTAAATAAATTCTCTAAAGACATGATTGGCCCTTTGCCAATGTGAGTAGCTGGTTTTGTGCAAATGGAAGTATGTCATGGGGGCTTAAGATCAACAGTGCTGCCAGGCCTGGAGAAGGGAAGACTCATCTTACTGAGTTCAAATCTGGCCTCAGACACTTACTGGCTCTTTGACCCTGAACAAGTCACTTAACCCTGTTTGCCTCAGTTTCCTTATCTGTAAAATGAGCTGGAGAAAGAAATGGCAAACTACTCCAGTATCTCTGCCAAGAAAACCCCAAATAGGGCCACAAAGAGACAGACACAATTAAACAACCACAGCAAAAGGGGTGTCTATTCCCCTACAAAAGGGTTGCCTCCTAGAACCTTGAGAGTGAGAATGCAACTATGTGGCGGTGGCTGTGCTTCTCAGATAACCTGTACCTCTAATCATAAGATCAGGCCAGAGTGAGCAAGCCAGAACAAAAAACAAGTGTTTACATGTCCCGTGTAAGAGGCGTGGAGTGCAAGGGCATAGGTGATCACCACACATACCTGATATAAGAATATTTAACATTTCTATGGCACTTTAAAATGTGCAAATCACTTACATATGCATGCTTTCATTTTAGCCACATTGCAAGCCTATGAGCTAAGTGTTATTAACATGTCCCTCTTACAAATGTAGAATCTAAATCCTGCATTTCGTACCGTTAGATCTCCCTGACTCCAGGCCCAGCGGGTCTTCCACTGATCACTACAACAGGATAGATGCTCAACAGGTGTCCGTTTCCCTGACAGAGAAAAATAGCTCTGCTGCCCTTATAACACTGCAAGCCCTAAAGGTCATAAGGCAGCAGCTGTTTGAATAATGGAGTTGAAAGAAGAGAAGAGGATTTACCAGAGAGACAAGAAACCTGAAATAAAACAATTTATCAACGACCTCAATAATGCCTTGTCTTTTCTTTCCAGAAAAGCTCAAATTGCTGCCACACATCTATTATCTCATGCATCTTTTCCGTATAGGCATATATTTCCTATTTAATAGACAGGCAGTTGTTGTTTGTCCTTCATTCCCAAAAAGGACCATGGCATCAGGGAGATGATGGCACGACTTGCAGTTTTAGTTTTGATTTAAGTGAGGCAGGGCTGTGCAGGGTCACCAGCCTCACTTTCTCCTCCAGAGCCGTCTGGGTCCAGTGGCCTGATATTCACCAGGTTGACTGGAGATTACCCAGGATGCAGTGGGAGACCCTGGCCCTTGTAGATTAAGGTCTTTTCAGGTTCTCACTTTGAGTGAGATGATGCCCATTCAGTGAATAGAGCTCTTTAAGAAATTAATCAAGGGGTGCCCCCTTTAGTTAAAAAAAGTAATCAAACTGGGAGGGGAAAACCCTCAGAGTTCCTGGTCAAAAGAGAAACAGTTACTATGTAGTATTTAGATTCACTCTGCACTAGGAGGGCAGGGACCCATGGTCCCGTCTATGGGCTCCAGAGTGAATTGGATTTAAGGAAGGTGCAGGCACCTTCCTGCCTCCATTGAGACTGTATCTTAGTTTAATGAACTGGTACTTTGAAGATAATGAAGATTATGAGTTTCTTGAGGGCAGGGACTGGTGTTTGTTTGTTTGTTTGCTTTTTGGAGGGGGAAGGTGGGGCAATTGGGGTTAAGTGACTTGCCCAAGGTCACACAGCTAGTAAGTGTGTCAAGTGTCTAGATCAGATTTGAACTCAGGTCCTCCTGACTCTGGGGCCAGTTCTCTATTTGCTGCCCCACCCAAGCTCCCCAGCCACCCCAGCCGCCCCAGGGACTGTTTTTTGACCCTTTTTTGTATTCTCATTGCTCAACACAGTGCCTGGAACATAGTAGGCACTTAAAAAATGGTTATCAGTTGATTGACTGCTTCTAGCAGGCTAAAAGTGAGACAGTCCTAAAGAATTCAGACTCTCTGGGAATGTTGAAGCTCTCCCCTCATTGGCCCCTAAGAAGAAAGAACCGGTGACCTTGTCGGACCTTTAAAAGGGAGTGACAGTCTAAGAGGTATCTTCTCTTCCCAGATGCAGATCATGCTAGAACTATGAGAGGCAGACACGGGTATCCTTCCCTCACTCTGGAAGAAACAGTCAACTAGGGCGCTGGGCTGCCTTTTCTGCTTTATGTTTCCTTAGTTTATAGTGGGTGACTGAATAGTGATCCGAAGATGGATATATCCTGTCTCACAGGCAATTCTGTGAGACAGGAAGGTTGTAGATCCTGAACTCCTTTGTCAGAACTGACAGGGCAAAGTTCTGTATCAGAGAAGATACCAAAATCGAGGGAAGGAGCTCAGTTTTCTGGCCCGACTTTCCAGCAGACACTGACTGAATGGGACTTGTTTGGACAGTGCAGAACAGAGGTGAAATGTCATAATGACTATTCAGCCATCTTACAAACTGCTTCCTACGCTTATATTTAGGTCTCAATGTCATGGTAAAGTATAATGCTAGTTATTACTACTATTGCTACTGCTTGTTTAAGTTTCTATCAATGAATGCTAAGTATAAGAGTAATTATAAATTATTGAATCCTGTTGTAAATCAGTTCATTTGTGATGGTGGTGGTGGTGATGAGAGCCTTTTTGGATTTAGAATCTACTTTTGTGTAAAGGAAATAAATATCTGAATCATAACTTGCTTACCTTGAGTGTTTTTCTATTCTCTTTGGGGAGACCTGAGACATAAGCCAAAACTTAAGTTACCCGAGTCTTTGTCCTAAGAAGGGAAGCACTGGGAGGTAAGTGGCAAAGATGATTAAAGGGTTGGGAAGAAAAGTCCTGTGAGAGAATACTGTGATTAGTTAGCCTGAAGAAGAGAACAGTGAGGGAGAAGTCTTCAAAGGGTCAAGTTTTGGGGGGATTTTTCTTAGTAAAAAGGATGGTGACCAAATTATTCTCCACATTCACTAAAGATGCTACAAAAATCCATGGGCTTGAATCATAGGCAGTAAGAATTTGTTGGACACCAGCAGGACTTTCCTTGAATTTTTTAATATATTGAAATAACTTTAAATATATCAAAATTACTTTTTAATATATTGAAATATATTGAGATTACTGAGTGGTTTTGAAATCTGTTCTTCTCTAGGGCTGAGAGCATTAGAGATTCTTTAAATTTTTAATAAAGTCTCATTAGTCTGGGATGGATTAATTGAGGACCTTTCTGAAGGCAAAGAGATGAATCAGTTGACCTCTCAACTTCCTTCCATAACTTTCTCAAGCAGTTCTCCAGAGAATGCCCTTTCCCTATCCTGAACTGAAGACAAAACCTGGGGAAACGGATGGGCTTTTTGCCCTGAACCCCCAAGTTGGCTGATTACAGTTTGGTTGAATCAAATGGAGGAAACAGATTCTCAAGCTCAAAGACCTTTTTTCCAGACCCTGATGAGAGAGCTCAGCCAAGGCAAGACATATGGAGAGAAGAAATTGGGACTACTGAACCTCTGATATAGCATCTGGGGGAGATCCCTCCTGCCAAATAGCTCCAGATTGGGTGGGAAACAGACAGAGGGAAGGTAGATTAGACTGGGGATGGGGGGAGGAACAGGCAGGAGTGAAAAATAGCCCAGTCGTGAATTGTGAGTGGAATGTTGGGCTAAAGGCAGGTCTGGTCTCTTGTAATATCTGCACTAATGAGCTGGAAGAGGAGGAAGCAGCTCAGCATGCTGAGGCCAGAGAGGGGGAAGAAGTTATTGATGCCAACCAGTCTGGAGAGGAAGAGGGATAGCTGAAGATGGCAGGAGGCAAGTGGGCAGGATTGGGGTAGGGGGACATTCTGGAACCCCCACAAGGATCTCTGACAAGAAGACTAAAAGCTTTAGGGGGAAAAGAGGGAGAGAAGAAGAAGAGAGAGAGAGAAGGAAAAGAAAGAAGAAAGAAAGAGAGAGAGAAAGAAAGGAAAGAAGGAAGAAGGGTAGAAAGAGAGGAAGGGAGAGAGGAAGGAAGGAAGGAAGAGAGGAAGGAAGGAAGAAAAAGAAATTAAAAAGAAACACAAGGGTTTGGAACATTGTAAGAGATATCTGCAAAGAGGCCTCAGGGGGAAAACAAATGAAAAGACTGCCAAAGGACATTGGTAACTCAAAGCAGTGGGAAAAAGAAAAGTTTTATGGAGAGATGAACTTTGGAGACCTTACTATGCAGTCTTTGGGGAGGGTGGCCATCTCCAACAAGAAGAGTGCTGGCTAACCTGGCAGATACCACTTCAGTTCTCAATACATAGACCCAAAGGAAAGACTTCAGGAAGGAGCAGTGGAGGGAAGGCAAAGGTCTGTCTAGCGGGACTGATTTATAAGGGGAAGATGGAAAGGACAGTATTCACCTAATCCTGCCAAATCCTCGGGAAATGGCTACAAGACTTATAAACACCAAGGAGAACTTGTCTGGGGCCAGGAAGGGGGTGTCTAGGGGTCTGTCTGACAAGGCATGAGGGTGGGGAGGAGTAAAGAGATATTATGAAGAATGTACAAGCTGAATTTCCCAGCAGCAAGTCCCTTCGATCTCCTGTAGGGAAGGGCTGGCAATGCCACCGCTGGAGACAGAGCTGGGCAAAGCCCCAGAGAACAACCCGCTAAGAACAGTCTTGAATAATCTTGCTTGAGTAGCCAGCATGGGGAGACAGGAGGCAGGGGGAGCACTCCAGGCAAGCCCCTTTTTCCTCTCTGAAGTACAGCAGACCCAGCACACAAGAGGCAGAATCTCTGGTGAGACTCTGGGTGTGAGCAATGTTGCAGGTATGGGCAGCAAACAGCTTGGCCCTGGAAGAGATGCCAACACTATCAGGGTCATTTTAACCCTTTAGTGGACCCTGGAAAAATTTTTATAAGTGTGAAAGGAGAAGGTAGCCCACGTTTCTTTTTCCACACTTATCTCTTTCCCTTAGTGGCAAAGTGGATAGAGTTACTGTTGGAACCAGGAAGACGTGAGTTCCAGTCCTACCTCTAACATACCCTGACTGTGTGACTCTGGGTAAGTCACTTACTCTGTCAGTGCTTTAGGAAAATCTCTAAGACTACATGCTTCATGCAAATCAAAACAACTCTGAGGTGCCACATTTCACCGGTCAGATTGACTAAGATGACAAAACAGGAAAATGATAAACGCTGGAGAGGATGTGGAAAAATTGGAACACTAATGCATTGTTGGTAGAGTTGTGAACTGATCCAACCATTCGGGAGAGCAATTTTGAACTATACCCAAAGGGCTATTTTAAAAAGTACATACCCTTTGACCCAGCAGTATCACTTTAAGGTTGTATCCCAAAGAGATCATAGAAGTGGGAGGAAGACCCATATGCACAAAAATATTTATAGCAGCTCTTTCTGTGGTGGCAAAGAATTGGAAATTAAGTGTATGCCCATCAATTGGGAAATGACTAAAAAAGTTGTGGTATAAGAATGTAATGGAATACTGTTGTGTTGTAAGAAATAAGGAGCAGATGGACCTCATAATAACCTAGAGAGACTTATATAAGCCAATGCTGAGTGAAGAGAGAAGAACCAGGAGAATTTTGTACATAATTACAGACACATTGTATCCATGATGACTAACTTTGACAGACTGGGCTCCTCTCAGCAATGCAAGGTTATAAGACAACTCCAAAAGACTCATGATGGAAAGGGATCTATCCACATCCAGAGAAAGAACTGCAGAGTCTGAATGCAGACTCAAGCAAACTGCTTGCTCTTTCTCTTTTGTGTTTTGTTTTGTTTTGTTCCTTTTTTCTCACTGTTCACTCCAGTGGTTATAATTCTTCTTTATAATGTTTAATGTGAAGGTATCTGTAGAACCTATATTTGATTGCATGCTGTCATGGGGGGAGAAAAAGGGGGAGAGGAAGGGAGAGAAAATTTGGAATTCAAGGGATTGTGTAACTGAATGTTGTAAACTAAAAGTAAATAAATACATT
>CM053598.1:189923938-189958293 GCA_028646575.1 Pseudocheirus occidentalis
CTCTCTCTCTCTCTCTCTCTCTCTCTATCTCCTTTCTAAATTTCCCCTTCCTCTCCTCCCCTCCCCTCCCTTCCCCTTCTCTCCTCTCCTCTTCTCTCCTCTTCTCTCCTCTCCCCCTTCCCATCTCCTATTGTCTCTCCTTCTCCTCTCTTTCCCTCTCCCCCTGCTTTTTCTCTCTCCTCTTTCTTTCCCCCACCCTTCTCTCATCAATAATTTCATTGATACAGGGAATGCTGCATAAAGACATTCTCTATGCCTATACAGATAGTTACCTCCTTTGCACTTATAGCTTTAGAGAGTTGCCTGGGGCATTGAGTGGTTAAGTAACTAGACTAAGCTCATAAAGCCAGGAATGGCAGAGACAGGACTTTAAACCCAGGTTTTCCAGACTCCAAAGCCAGCTCTCTACCCCCTCTGCCTCACTGACTCTCCATCACTTGTTATGGAGCAATAATATTCCATTACACTCTTACACCGCAACGTGTTCAGCCACTTCCCAATCAATGGGCATCCACTTTCATTCTAGTTGTCTTTTACTACTCAATAAGTCACATATGTGTCTAGGACCTTTCCCCTCTATCTTTCCCTCTGCTTTTGATCTCCTTGGGATACATCTAGTCATGATTTCACTGAGTCAAAGGGTGCGAACAATTTCATGGATATTTTTAGTATCATTTCAAATTGTTTTCTAGAATGGTTGCACCAGTTCACAGCTCCACTAACAGAGCATTAGTGTTTATATCTTCCCATGACCCATCTGGGTTGTGAAGAACGGATCAAAGGATCACAGAATGTCAGAGTTGGAAGGGACCTCAGAGGCCGTTGAATCCAGCCCATAGATGAACAGGAATTCCTCATACAAGTCTTCCAGCAATCCATCAATTGCTTTTGCTGCTCTTCCAGTGAAGAGAAAGCCTCCACATCCAAGGTAGCCTGTCCCGCTTCTGGATAGTTCTAGTTGTTAGGAAGATTGTCTTCATACTGATGTCAATTAACTAAATAATTGTCATTAATACTAATTTTCTTTATATTAATCCTCAACTTGCCTCTCGGAAGCTTCCACCCATTATTCCTAGTTCTGCCGCTGACAACCACGCGTGCTGCTGCTCCTTCTTACACATTACGGTCCTTTATGTGTATCTTAAGTCTTCAGTTTTCCAGGTTAAATGTCATCAGCTCCTTTAACAGATCCTCACACAACAGGATTGTGTCTCATTGTTATAATATATATTAATATACAATAATATACTTGTTGTTCAGTCATTCTTTGAATCATGTTCGATTCCTCATGACCCCATTTGGGGTGTTCTTGGCAGAGGGACTAGAGTGGTTTGCCATTTCGTTCTCCAGCTCATTTGACAGGTGAGGAAACTGAGGCAAACAGGGTTAAGTGACTTGCCCAGGGTTGCACGGCCAGATCTGAACCCAGCTGTTACTGACTCCAGGCCTAGAACTCCATCCACTGAGCCATTTAACTGTTCTCATAATATACTTGAATGGGTTCAAAACTGATTAAATGGCTATGCCTAAAGATTAGTCATTAATGATTCAATGTCTCCATACAAAGAGAGTTCTAGTGGAGGGCCCTAGAGAGATTTGTGCTTGCTCCTATGCACTGGTTGCCCTCCTCTGGCTGTTCTACAGCTTATAATTTTCCTTCCTAAAAGATGGCATCCAGAAGTTTAAAAAAATACCATAAATATGATCTGGCCAAGGGCAGACTACATGTGGACTCTCGCCTTCTTGTCCTAGACACTATGCCTCTTAATACAATCTAAGATCATGTTGGCTGTCATACGGATCCTGTTGATCCACATTGAAATTGTGATCCACCAAGACTCTTAGATCTTTTTTCAGATTAACTATTATCTAGTCAAAACAACTAAGTGGCACAGTGGATAGAGGGCCGTGTCAAAAGTCAGAAAGACAACTTTCTGAGTTCAAATCCAGCCTCAGACACTCACTAGCTGTGTGACCCTGGGTAAGTCACCTAATTCTGTTTGCCTTAGTTTCCTCATATGTAAAATGGTCTGGAGAAGGAAATGGTGAATGACTCCAGTATCTCTGCCAAGAAAACCCCAGAGAGGATCACGAAGAGTCCCCAGATAGGGACATGACTGAAAAACAACTGAACAATGACAGCACGATCTAGTTGTGCCTCCCCCATTTTGTACTTGTGGAATTTATTTTTGGGAATCTATATGTAAGATTTTTACATTTTTCTTTATTAAATTTCATCTTCAAATATTTGACTCAATGTTTTAGTTTGTCAAGATATTTTTGAATACTGTCATCCAACATGTAAATGATTCCTCCCAATTTTTTAATCATCTGAAAATCTGATAAACATGCCAACTATGCCTTTATCCAAGTCATTGATGAAAATACCAGAGTATAGGGCCAAGTATAAATCTAGGCTAGAGCTCTCCATTCCCACGCTGACATTGAATCATTAATGACTGCTCTATAGGACGAGACGGTCAATCAGTTTCAGTTTTGAATTCATCTAAATGTATTATCATTAACCCACATTTTTCCATTTCTTCCACAAAAATAGTGTAAGAATTTTTTGTCAGGCTTGAATCTCTCTATGTTCTCTCAGTAGCATTTCTCAGTTCTATTACTACAGTAGTTCCTTAATTAAGGGCAGCCAGGTGGCACAGTGGGTAGAGTGCTAGGCCTAGAACAACTTCAAACCTGGTCTCAAACACTTATTAGCCGTGTGACCCTGAGCAAGTCACTTCACCTTGTTTGCCTCAGTTTCCTCATCTGTAAAATGAACTGGAGAAGAAAATAGCGAACCAATCCAGGACCTTTGCCAAGAAAACCCCAAATGGGGTCACAAAGAGTCAGACAGGGCTGAAACGGTAGAACAACAATAACATGTGGTCAGTATGATACAACCTGTTCTTGGTGAAGTCGTGCCGGCTCTCTGAGATAGACGTTTCTTTTCTGGGTACTTGGTAACCATCCCTTTAACGATACATTCTACAATTGTGCCAGAATTAAAGTCAAGTTCACTGACCTGTCATTCACAGACTTCATTGTCTCCCCTTTTGGAAAAGCAGGACATTTGCCCTCCCCTAAGCCTGGGGCATCTCTCTCATCCTCCAGGATTTTTACTTAATTTTTAATTAACTTGTGTTTATTTTTAGTTTGTATCATTCATTTCCATGAGATTTTGAGTTACAAATTTTCTCTCCATCTTTCCTCTACCCACCACCCCAAAACAGTAATCCCACTGTAGACCCCCTCCCCCTATCTGCTCTCTCCTATGTCCTCCCCTATCGCCCTTCAGACTTTCCAGAAGGGCAGGATGGGTCTCCCTACCCCAGAGAATTTTGTTTTGTTTTGTTTGCTTTTTGGAGGGGGGCAAGTAGGGCAATTGGGGTTAAGTGACTTGTCCAAGGTCACACGGCTAGTTTTTTTTTGTGTTAAGTGTCTGAGGCTGGATTTGAACTCAGGCCCTGTTGACTCCAGAGCCAGTGCTCTATTCACTGTGCCACCCAGCCACCCCTCAGTCTTTCAAAGATCACTAACAGTCACTCCACAACCTTGCCCTTTCTGGACAAATTACTGAATCAAAATTTAAAGGGCAAAGAAGAAAAAAGTGACAGAGACAGGTGTTCATACCCAGCGTTCTTCCGTGTGGTTCGACCTAATATGAGTGGGCACAGATACGTATTTTACTTCTTTTATCCTGGTTCCTAAGTAAAAATCCTGAAGAACAAAGGAAGAAAAGACAGCAGTTTCAGTAATAAGGATGCCTTGCATTTATGTACTGTCTGCTTTCTGACAGGCATTGTGCTCAGCACCTTACAAATAGGATC
The DNA here is from genome assembly GCA_028646575.1 of Pseudocheirus occidentalis. Taxonomy (NCBI): domain Eukaryota; kingdom Metazoa; phylum Chordata; class Mammalia; order Diprotodontia; family Pseudocheiridae; genus Pseudocheirus; species Pseudocheirus occidentalis. The sequence goes on from CM053598.1 coordinate 189,927,769, forward strand.
TCATTTGATCTTTCTGACCACCCTGAGAGGCAGATGCCATTATTATCCATGTTTAAAAGTTCAGAAAACGGAAGCAAACAAAGGTTAAGTGATGCAGCTAGCCAGACACTCGTCAGAGGAAGGATTTGAACTCAAGTCCTCCTGGTTGCAGCTGTCCACTGTACCACAGAATGAGTGGAAATAGTCATTATTTCTGTTTGGGCCAGAAACCGGAAGTGTCTTCCCCTCTCAGGATGATTTCCTCTTTTTTTATTTTTTGACTAGATAAAAGAAGCCATTCTCTGCCTCATTTTTTACCTACCCTTACTCACAGATTGGGTGTTGCTTCAGTTAAACTGAGACCTGTTGAAGACCTTAACTTAAAAAGGCCAAGGTTTCCCACTGCATCCAGGGCCACCTTCTTTAGCCATCCTGATCTATATTTTGCCACTGGACCCAGATGGCTCCGGAGGAGAAAGTGAGGTTGGTGACTTTGCACAGACCTGCCTCACTTAAATCCCAATTCACTTGCATGTCATGGCATCCTCTCCCTGATGTCATGATCTTCTGGTAGAACAAAGCACAGACACCAATGATGAGTTGCCTGACAGGAATGTCCAACAATGCTGCCTTCACTGCAACAGCCCCAAGTCCTGTTTCAGGGCTGAAATATCTCCTAAAAGCCATTATGACCTAAACATGATACTTATAATCATAAGACTCTTTTCAGAGACCATACAATTTACTTTTTTTTCCCTCATACTGTGTCTTCCTATCCTACCCAGGCTGGAAGTGCAATCACTACTCAAAGGTTGACGCCACTACTGATCTGCATGGGGATTTTGACCCCTATCTCCTCAAGTAAATTGGTCAACCTCCGCTCCTAGGGGCTTAACATATTGATTTCAGACTTATTGTTGGCTCAGACCATAGCAGCTCGGAATTCCCAACCTTGTGTGATCCACCAGCCTTAAGGAGCAGGCATTTCAGGAGATTGTTACCACACTGTGCACTCGCCACAGTCTAATTTTTCAAAGAGCTTTCACGCTGTGGTCTCCCATGATCCTCAGGTCCCTGTGAAGTAGGCAGGAAATATTATCATCATTCCTGTTTTATAGATGAGGTGCGTAGGCAGGCTTAGCTGATGACAAAACCTAGATCTTCTGTTCTCTAGAAGTTAATCACTTCACTATTCCACTGTCTCTGGTACTAATCATTTACCAAGGAAAGAAGCATAAAAGTTTTTAGCCTCTTTTTTTTTGGCAACAGACCCCTTTGGCAGCCTGGTGAAGCCTATGGGCTCCTTTAAAAACCATATTTTTAAATGCATGATATAAAATACACAGGATCACAAAGGAAGTCAATTATACAGAAGTATAGTTATTAATATATATATTTTTAAATATGTCCAAGGACTTCAGGTTAAGAACCCTCAAGGTTGCTCAATTGCTTGAATATGCTCCTATGCTGTGAATTCTCTTTCTAAGCTGTTGGTAATTCTCAGCACTTTATCAGGAGCCAAGTAATTGCTTCAGAGGGTTCTGGCTCAAGCAGTCAGTGGAGGGGGGAGGAAGGAGATGATGAAGACATATGTTCTGGCAAAAGACATGTCTGTTTACAAAAGCCTCTGATCTCCCTTTGATGAAAGGTGTCTATATAGCAAGGGGATTTAAAGGGTGTGGAGCCCTTCAGTTCCACCCACCCTTTGCCTGGAGAGCAGACATACATGCATTCTATAGGCTGAGCTCAAGCCACTCAGGCATGTAAGCAGATAGACCAGAACCCAATTATAAACCAAGACTAGAAGTCTGACTTCCTGTAGGGTTGCAGACGAACTTAAATCTCCCTTTCTTCTCTCCCCCACAAGCCCTTTATGTCCATGAAAATAGAGGCTCCCTATGGTCTATGTACCAATACAGATGTATATTTCCATGAAATTCCCATGAAACCTCTCTATCCGTTGGGAAATTCCACTTAATATTGGATCCTGATGCTTCCCAAAGGAAAGAACCTGGAGTATAAAGGGACTTCACTAGGCATCCTTCTTTCTGTCTTCTTCCCTGTCTCCACATAGAACTGAAACCTCCACTATCCAGCATCCACTAGACATGTGGATACTGATTCAATTCTGAGAGATGTTTAGGAACGGAGAATCTATTCATCACACATCAACTAACACTATCTTTACCAGGATTGTGCCAATAGGGCATTGTCCCCAGAGGGCTCTAAGTATCCTGGAAAGAACTACTTAGAATAACACTGTGACAGAACAGCTTTGCATTTTTAGCACAAATGGAATTCTGAAAAAATCTCATTTCTCCAGAGAACTGGGAATCTCACCCAAAGAACATGAACACCGCCCCAATACAGCTGTTTCCCAATGTAGGGTACTCGAGTCTGGGAAATAGCTGAGCCGAGAATGCATTTAACTCCAGGGGTCTGCATTTATTGGCCAGAATCCCTTTGCCATGCCTGTCCTGGTCACTTTCTTCTGTCATCTTCTCAGTGGTCCCGGGTTCAGCGAACAATGATCATTATAGACATCATGACCAGGAAAAGGATTATATTAGGCATTAAATCTCTCATTCCTGATATTTTTCCCTTCTTTGATCCTGATCCTTAGGCAGCTCTGTGTAGTGAACAGTGAGCTGGCCTTTGGACTAGGAAGCCCTGAATCTATCCTTAACATGTACTAATTATGTAACCCTGGATGAGTCATTTAATGTGCTGGTGCTGTGAACCAGTGGCATTAAATCCAAGTAGAAATGGGAACCAATCAATTGACATTTATTAAGTACTACCATTATTTATTTAATTTATATGCAAAATGTATTATGTGAAATGAATCAAAAGCCAGAATTAAGGTTGCTGGGAGAATATCAACAATCTCAAACATGTAGGCGATACCACTCTGATGGCAGAAAGTGAAGAAGAATTAAGTAAACCTCATGATGAGGGTGAAAGAGGAGAGTGTCAAAGTGGACTTGAAGCTTAACATTAAAAAAAACTAAGATCCTGGCAACTGGTCCTATCACTTTCTGGCAAGTAGAGGGAGAAGAAATGGAAGCAGTATCAGATTTTATACTCTTGGGTTCAAAGATCACTGCAGACAACAAATGCAGCCATAAAATGAAAACATGGTCCTTGGAAGGAAAGCTATGGAAAACCTGGACAGCATATTAAAAAACAGAGGCATCAACTCTGACAACAAAGGTCTGTATAATCAAAGCTATGGTTTTTCCGGTAGCAATATATGGCTGAGAGTCGGACAATGAGGAAAGCTGAGTGCCACAGAATTGACACTTATAAATTGCAATGCTCCTAGAGAAGACTTTTGAGAGTCCCTTGGATAATGAGCAGATCAAATTAGCCAATACTTAAAGAAATTAATTCAGACTATTCATTGGAAGGTCAAGTACTGAAGCTAAAGCTGAAGTACTTTGGCCACATAATGAGAAGACAGGATTTATTGGAAAAGGCCCTGATGTTGGGAAAGATTAAAGGCAAAAGGAGAAGGGGACGGCAGAGGATGAGATGAAAAAATACTGTCATGGAAGCAACAAACATGAGCTTGGACAGATGTTGGGAGATAGTGGATGATAGAAGGGCTACGGCCCACGGGGTCATGAAGATTTGGACAGTCAACCTACCAATTGAAAAACAAAATGTGCCAGGTACTAGGCTAAGTGTTGGATACTAAACCATAATATGGATGCCTGCAGTGCTGCATATGAGTTAAAAAGTACATTTGGAACATCGTATCTGTGGTTTCAATTGATGTATTAATTAATTTTGCTGCATTTTTTTGTTGTTAGAAGAAATGATTAACTGGGATGTGTTCAGAATTGACAGTGACATGGAAATAGACGATATCGATAAAAATGAACAAGGAAACCTACAAATATAGTTTTTTTATAAGACTCAGGTGAGATAATAAAGAGTTGAATTGTGTAGGTTATTGCTTTGTGATAGCAATGAAGAAAGAGGATGAGAGGTTAATCTCTCTAGAGAGAACAGTCCTAGAAAGGAAGAAGTCTGCTGTTGGGAGGGGAGAAACATGGCCTGCCATAGAGGTTAAGGGGCTCATGTCATTGGCCAACTTCCCCTGTGTTTGCTTGCCCTAATCACCAACCTTGCTTGCCTCTGTAGGCACAGTCTGATGGACCAAACCAGCGGCCCATCTGAAACTTCCCCAGAAAACACACATGGACACAATACCAGTTTCCTTGACTATAAAATGAAAAGATTGGACTAGAGCAGGGCTTTAAAAACTTTTTCCACTTGTGACCCCTTTTTGCATTTCAGCAGCATTCCTTGGCATTGTGTGGCATAGACAACACGTACAATGTAGAGTGCACATGCTTTGTGCTCAGAACCAAGGTTTCTGTGAAGTTTCAGAATACAACACAGGCAAGCACTGCCAGAAACACCTCAGATTCATTATGTGTTTGATTTTTAATTCGTTGTTGGTTGTTGTGCATTCAGAAACCTTTTACTGTTGCCAAATTTTTCACAGCCCTATATGAATATGGTGTTGCAACCCATAGTTTAAGAAGCACTGGGCTAGATGATCTTTAAATTCTCATAGAACATAAATTTAGAGCTGGAAGGATGCTGAAAAGCCATCTAGTCAACCCCTCTCATTTTACAGATGTGGAAACTGAGACCTAGCTTAAGTGACTTACCCAAAGTCATAGAAGCTACAAGCCTCAGAGGTGGAATTTGAAACCAGATACTGTGATTTCAAGGGAATCCCCTCTTCACCATACTATGCTGCCCTCCCTCAATGTTACAAAGAGCTAAAGAATTAGCACATCAAGATAGGACCTAGGATGTGCTCCCGCTCCCCCCAAGGTAACTAAGGCTTACTTATCAAGAGATCTCAATAACACCTACCACATAGTAGGTGCTTAATAAATACTTATTAAGTTGAATCCCTTCCTACTCCTTTCACTCTGTTTCCTACAGAAGGACTTGATTCATTCAGACACGATATGGTATAAAGCAGTGGACTTCAAAAATCACTAGTTGGACATCCTTGGGGAAGTTGCAAAAATACTCTCCATCTGGGATTAATAAACATCCCACTGCCCAGCAGAGCAGACTGTCTATGCACTACTTTCCAGAATCTCTATTGTTCCTGTCGCCTGTTGTCACAGGGTCAGAGTCATCCATAAGGCCAAGGGGAAAAAGGGAGAACAAGAGTATCGCGTCTGCCATAATCCAAGGGGAGGGCTTAGAGAAGCCTAATGGGGGAGAAGAGTTGGTGCAGGGGTTCCCCGTCCCTAACCAGTTCCAGTTCATCCATCTTCGGTTGCACCTGGATGAAGATGCAGCAAAGACGTTCTAAAGCTGACTGAATCAATGAGCCCAAGAGCCTCCATACATGTCTGAGGTGAGGGGTTGGGGAGAGGACTGGCCAGGGTAGGCATGGGCCATAGCTTTAGCTTCAGTATCCCCTGAGCTCCAGAAGAAACAAAATCGTCTCAATAGCTGCCAAGGATAGAGGGGAGGATGCCTTTGTCATTCACCTATGAGTTAGCAATAGGGGTAGTTGCTTATTTGATGTGATTTGAATAGATCTTGAAGACATGACTTTTCCCAACTGATGGTCATCCCATCATTGGAGATTCATTCCCCTAGATCCCAATGGTTTTTCAGACTTCTAGAATATCCTATTTCTTTTCATTCAATAAACATTAAAACTAATAGTTTATATTGCTATGACACATTAGATTACAATATGTTGTTGTTGTTTGTCCATCATTCTCAAAGAGGACCATGACATCAGGAAGGTGATGCCATGACATGTAAGTGAACTGGATTTAAGTGAGGCAGGGCTGTGCAAAGTCACCAGCCTCACTTTCTTCTCCAGAGACATCTGGGTCCAGTGGCACAATATACATCAGGAAGATTGGAGATGCAATCAAATTCATAACCTCTTACATATGTAATCTCACAATCCTGTTTGGTAGTTCAAGTGTTTGGGGTTTTTTTTCTAGCTCATATGAGCTGTATATGTAGATAGATGGATAGAAAGATAGATGTAGAGATAGATGGATAGATGGATGATGGATGATAGATAGATGACAGATGGGTGTAGATATAGATATTGATCTATACATAAACATATATTGTATTGCATGCCCACATACACAATGCACAAATATGTATATGACACACATACATGTATAAACATGTGTTTTACATATCATTCCAGTTTTGTGATTATTTACTGTGTGCTTTGGGATTATAGTCAAATAAAATAATCCCATTTGCATATTAAATGAGGTTTTCTAAAATTTTATTAATTGATCCTTTAAAACAGAATAGCATTTTGGAGAAACAAAAGTTTCAAAAGTTCTAGGCCTACACTGTGTTTTTTGAAAATTTTAAATATTTTATTGATTTTTTTTCATATTTGTCACTGCCCACTAACCCATCTCTCCAATAATTAGTTGTTTTCCTCTTTCGTTATCTTTACCAATCTATGCTTGAAAAGTATAATCTTAGAGTTGTTTTTTTCTGCATTTTTCTTGTTAGTAGTAACTTGGAGCATGTTTTCATGTATTTGATGCTTCATTTAAGAACTAACTATTCATATCCTTTGATCATTTATCTATTGAGGAATGGTTCTTATTCTCATATATGAGTTATTATTATTATGCAAATATATAAGAACCAGTATGGGTACCTGAGTATAGGCTGAGGCAAGGAGCAGAGATGAAAGAAGGGACACTGAAAAGAGGAATGGGAAGTAAGCCAAAGCTTCACTTTTCTTATGGCTTTCCCCAGGACAAGCTCTTACTGGGTACTACCCAAATAACAGTCAAAGACAGAATCAGTAAGGGGCACAGGCCAAACCTTGAATCAGTGAACAAAGTTATTGCTTGGAACAGCCTTCCCTGCATCCAAGAGAGAGGTAAGCCTGGATACATATAAAAACTAACATTTATACAGCACTTTAAGGTTTTAAAGTACTTTCTTATGCCCAGCAAATTGGCAAAGAAGACCAGAAAATGGAATAGTAATTGTGGGAGAGGTTGTAGAAAGGCATAGTCATGCACTGTTGTTGGAGCTATGAACTGGTCCAACATGCTGGAAAAGAATTTGAAATTATGCTAAGAAAATGACTAACATGATGATTCCCATATATAGATATACACATATACACACATCACACACACATACATTCACACAACATATATACACATACTTATGTATATAAAATATTCATATGCACACATAAATATGTGTGTATGTGTTATAACCTAAGGAGACAAAAAAATTGAAATAGAGACTAATATACCCTGAAATACTTTTGTTGTTGTTCAGTCATGTCGGACTCTTAGTGACCCCATGTGGGGTTTTCTTGGCAGAGATAATTGAGTAGTTTGCCATTTCCTTTTCCAGTAGATTAAGGCAATTGAGGGTAAGTGACTTGCCATGGTCACACAACTAATGAGTGTCAGAGACTGGATTTGAATTCAGAGCTAGTATTCTATCCACTGACCTAGCTAGTTTACTACTTACAGCAGTACAAAGGCAGCCTAGGATAGTGAAGAGAGAGCCAGGATTAGGATTAGGAAGACTTGTGCTCAAGTCAGACCTTTGACACATACTGACTATCTGACTGTGGGCAAATCACTTAATTGCTCGGTGCCATGGACAATCAAGTCGCAAAGCAGGTGCTGATCTTCACAGATAGAGGGAGTTCCTTTACTGGGAATTCCCTATGACAATGAAATCACAAGTCACTTAAAAATTTATTTTTGAGGGGCAGAACCAAGATGATGGAGTAAAAAAATTTATTGTATATATAATTCTATATGTACATGCTGTTGCTCCCTATCCCCAATAGAATAATAGAATGCAAGTTCTTCAAGAGAGAGTAGGGACTTTGTTTTTGTCATGGTATCCCTAGCACTCAGAACAATGCTTGGCATAAAGGAGGCCCTGAAGAAATGTTTGTTGATTGAGTGAGTCCTCCAAGTCCAGGACATTTTGTGCTCTAACACAAAGCCTCTCACCTATGGGACATCTAAGAATAAAAAGGACCCCCTTGTGCTCCAAGAGCATCTATGCAATTTTACTGAATTATAGAATATTAGAGCTGAAAGAGGCAGGAGAGCCATCTAATCTGACCTCTTTCTTCATATGGTCAATTATTCCTTACCCTTGGCATAATAAAAAGTTGAAGGGGATGTGGGAAAATTGGGATACTAGTGCATTGTTGATGGAGTTGTGAACTGATCCAAACATTTCAGAGAGCATCTTGGAACTGTCCTGAAAGGGTTATAAAATTGTGCATACCCTTAGAGACAAATAGGTCTATATCTAAAAGAATTTTTTAAAAAAGGGGGAAAGGACCTATTTGTACAAAAAATATTGATAGCAGCTTCTTTTGTAAAGGCAAAACACTGGAAATTATGGGTATGTCCATCAATTGAGGAATAACTGAACAAGTTGTGGTATATGATTGTAATGGAATACTGTTGTGTGGTAAGAAATGATGAGCAGGCAGATTTCAGAGAAACCTGGAAAGACTTATATGAACTGATGTAAAGTGAAGTGAGCAGAACCAAGAAAACATTGTACACAGTAACAGCAATACTGTATGATCAACTGTGAATGACTTAACTATTCTCAGCAATACAATGATCCAAGACAATTCCAAAGGACTTGATAAAAAATGCTCTCCACCTCCAGAGAAAGAACTGATGAAGACTGAGTGCATACTATTTTTCACTTTTTGTATTTTTAGTGTTTTTTTTCTCTTTCAGTCTGTGTCTTCTTTCACAACATAACTAATATGGTAATATGTTTTGCAAGATTGAATGTGTAGAACATATCAAATTGCTTACTGTCTCAGGGAGGAGGGACGTGAGGGAGGGAGACAGAGAAAATTTGGAACTCAAAACAAAATTTTTAAATGAATGTTTAAAATTATCTTCATATGTAACTTGGGGGAAAACAAAATACTAATTTTTTAAAAAGAACTCTCATATCTCAAGTTCTTGATGATTTTCCTTTGCCTGGTCCATGCATCACCAGCAAGCAGACCCAAAATTGTCATATGGAAGAGATGCAGAAGGGTTCTTTATAGAGAACAGAGATGGAGAATTGGAAACTCCAAAAAAGGCCAAGAGGGAATCTAAATTTTTAGGAGAAATCACCTATTATCAGAACATTTCATGGCAAAAAACGCTGCCACCCGCCAGGGTGAGCTGTATACTATGTGCCAACCTTAAATGTCCTACCAAAAGGAGCCTTTGGGGTTGACACAGTCAATACCAAGCCAACTTTCCAGTCAATCCAGATGTCTGTCTTTTTCTCTGGGACTAAAACAAAAAATGTGGCACCAATATAAGTATATAAAAGTGTGTTCTGAGACCTATGTGCTGTTCAAGGATTAGTAGCAGGAGAGGGGGTGAGTCTCTAAGCTAGAACACAGCAATAAATTCCAATGGATTGGGGAGATAAATCCTGAAAATTTTGAGGGGCACATTCTGTGTGTGTCACCAAGCCCTCAACCCGGGGTGTCAGTTTAAAGACAAGAGGGTGGAGAGAGGAGTAGGAATTACTATGCAGGAAGGAAATGGAACTTTTCTAAAAGGGCAGATATGTTTGGGCATTGTAACTGAGATTTTAAAACCATCATCATGAAGGCAAATGTTTGGCGCATTAGAAGACAGCAATGTTCTCAGAGAACTTTCTTCGGCAGCAAAACGTTATCGGCATCAAAAGGTGATTAATTAGAAGCCATGAAATCCAGAAGAAGTCTGGTGACAGCTGAATATGGTCATGTTCGAATTCTTCTCTACTCCTAAGATCTCAAAGTACTTTACCAATAGGCAGAAGCCCCATTTGACAGGTAGAAAGATGGTGTCTCAGAGGGATGTTAAACATTATCTCTGGCCACAGAGATTTTGTACAATCCAAAGCCTTGTCTAGAGCTTATTCCCCTTAACCTACTTAGTATTGGATCCCCCTATAAGGCCTGTCCTCATTTTTTCCCAAATCTGCTTTTCACACAGTAGCACTTACTCGATGTCCTATGGGATTTGAAAAAAACAACCCCTAGCTCTGGGCTTTGCTATGGAGTTGGGTCCCTGGCACCCTGTCAAACCAAACAAGCTCTCTATCCATCTTGCTCCTTCTCTATACAATGCCCAGCTGCACTTTAATGCATTTGCAAATGTTTACATTGCCCTGGTCTTTGTTATTTCTTGCTGGGAGCAATGGAATGCTTGACATTCCAGGGGTCTGGATGCTGGTGCCCAGCTTCCTGAGATGTACCAAATACTGTAGGAGACCCCCTAACCAGAAGGGGAAACATGAGCCATCTAAGTCTATGCTATTCACAGCTGAGGCAGGGGAAGTAGGGAATGGGGGGCAATGTGTGGCTGTGGGTGCGGTTGACCAGAGTCACAGAGTTACGCTCCCACACCCGGCACACATGTGCACTCCAGACCCAGTACAGAGCTTGCCAGCTCCATTGGAGGTGGGGAGAGGGGAGGCAAGAAAGCAAAGGTCTGTAGGCATCAGGTGAGATGCGGCCAAGACTAAAACTGGAAATGATTTAATTGAGGGACCCTGTTGGACTGCTTGGTCTCTCAGATGCTGTTACTCGGCTGGCATGCTACTGAGACAGGGGAAGTGGGATGGGTGGGACAGTTCCCAGAAATGTATTGGCTTATAGGATGTTACTATGCACCCACCCAAGTCTGGGGGCTGTGTATATACCCACGCCCAAGAGCTAAATCAACAATGTAATGTCTGGTTCTACTACGGAGGAGGCGGTGGATTTGTGGATGCTGTTCCAGTCCCTGTCCCAGGCTTTAGGGTACAGGCTGAGCAGTGACCTAGGAGTAGTTTCCCATAGGAAACCATCCTGCAGAATACTGTGTGTTCTATTACTTGCTGCCTTTGCTCCAGGCAAAATATGGGCACTGGCTCAGCCTTTGCATGCTTCCCATGTCTGTTTCTTCCCTTATAAACAGGACCCAGGGCATGCAGTTGGGTGTAATGAGACCCTCTAGTTACATTTAAACTAAGAATTAAAAGTGACATCCTGGTTACTGTATGAGTTTCAGATCTGTTAATTGGAGAACTTTCTGAAGTAGTCAAGTGGAGTCAAGGTCAGTCAGGGGGCTATAAGATGTTCATGTTGAAGACATTGGACCAGATGTCAGGCCATTTATACTCGACAGCGGCAAACTTGGAAAACCTCTGTGAGTCGATCTGTCAATCAACATGCATTTCTTAAGTGCTTACTATGCATCAGGCACAATGCTAAGCCTGGGGATACAAAAAGAAAAGGCAAAAACAGTCCTGTGCTTACGGAGCCTACATTCTAATGGAGGAGATGACATCTGTGTAAATAAGTATGAACAAGATCAGATCTGATGGAAGGTAACATTGAAAGGGAAGGCTTCCCCCATAATGTCTAAGGCAGAGGTACAAATCTGGACAAGGCCGACCTGGTTATCCATGGCAATGACCAGGAATGTAGCCAAGGACAGTGTTAAGGGTTCTCTGTGAGCAAGAAGGCACTGGCTTCTCTCTTTTCCCTGAGCTCCCAGGTCAGTCAGCATAGCCTTTTTGCAGAAGAGCCTCATTTCTTCTCCCTTTCATTGTTTTTCAGTTCTCAAGGTCCACCCACCATGACAGCTTCTGGGCACTCAGACAAGAAGGACACACTTCAATGATGACTATCAGCCAATGGCTCCTGAATTTCCATTTGGATGAAACTAATACTCCCATCCCTGGGCTGAACTCAAACCTAGCCCAGGCCTGGTCAGGGCTCCTCTCCCACATTGACTAAGCCACATACTTCTTTATTCCTCCCACTCCCATATTGTGCCCAACCCCAAATCCACCCCTTATGCAACTCACTATGCTTATCCCCAGGTGCCCCTGTAAAGTGAGTTTCTGGGAGGCTGATAGTAGCAGTAAGAGCATGAGAGTTGGAGTCAGGAAAAATGGACTTATCAGTTGTGTGACCTCGGGCAAGTCCTAACCTCTCAGAGTCGCAATTTCCTCAGCTGCAAAAGAGAATAAAAATATCTACCTCTTCTAGTTGTTAAAAGGATCAAGTGAGACAGCACATAATATATAACACAAACCACACCTACATAAATGCCATCATTATTATTAACGATTCAGGCTCATTCATCCAGAATTCACTGGTTTCCAGGAGAGGGCATTGACTGTCTTCATGCATCTCCCTCACCATGAAGGACAGCATATATCAACAGATCAGGCATCAAGAATGACATCAAGAATGGGGCAGCTAGGTGGTGCAGTGGATAGAGCACCAGCCCTGGAGTCAGGAGGACCTGAGTTCAAATCCAACCTCAGACACTTAACACTTAGTAGCTGTGTGACCTTGGGCAAGTCACTTCGCTCCAACTGCCCTGCTCTCCCCCCTCCAAAAAGAATGACTCAGTGTCAGAGGGTGGTGGGAAGTAGTTGTCTCCAAAATCAGACTTTAGAGTAGTCTGCCTCCAGGTCTAGAATGAAAGGCTCCACCAAGCATCTTCTGATTGCTCCAGTGGCTAGGAAGTTCTCTCTTGTATTAATTGTGTATTATCCCAATCCTCCAGAAGAATGTAATGTCTTTGAAGGCAGGGACTCTTTTATTTTTGTATCCCCAATGTCAAGCATGGTGATAAATAAATGGCCTTTGAAACAAATTGGTAGACTTGTGGGAAAATGTATCCTGGAATGTGTCTGCATAAGAAAGGAGAGATGAAAAGAGAGAGAGAGAGAGAGAGAGAGAGAGAGAGAGAGAGAGAGAGAAAGGGAGAGATTGAGAAGGACAAAGAGAGAAACTAAGAGAAGAAGGAAGGAAGAAGGGAAGAAATGTAGGAAAGGGAGGGAAGGAAGGAAGGAAGGAAGGAAGGAAGGAAGGAAGGAAGGAAGGAAGGAAAGGAGGGAGGGAGGTGGTAAGCAGAGCCCAAGGGACAGGTACTCCTTTTCTCAGGGGAGCAAGTGACCATGGCTATGCACCATTGGGGTGCTGGACCCAGTTCTGACAGACTTGAAGAATCAATTGTTAAATTTTCAGAGTGAGCGCTTACATCTTGGAAATTAGCAAATGCTACAAATCATGGCTTAATTTATTGTTTTGTTGATTATCTAGACTTAAGAAAATGATGGAGAAAAAGCTGAAAATTCAAATTAAATTTAAAAGTATGTTTTTACTTTTTACAAAATACATTTCCTCTCTAGAAAGCCAGTTATTAAGCATTTGCAAGAATACCTTTATTAGGTACCCTCAGGATCCCAGGGAAGTTCTCTGCATAGGCAGGAGTTAAATTTCTCTCAGGCCACAACCATTGGGGGATGGGAGAAGAGAATCATTTGATCATGAATTTAGTTAGATCTGGAAGGGATCTTAAAAGATCTGAAGCTCAGAGAGGTGAATTTTCCAAGGTCACATATCTAGGGAATATAAGGAGGTAGGATTTGAACCCAGGTCCTTCTGATGCCAGCTCTAGCTTTCTTTGTACTGTACCACAAAGAACATTCATTTCTCCTGCTCTCTTCCTAAGTTGTCAGACTAGATGGAGGAGCTGAGTACCCACAGGGTGGGTAATCAGGAAAATCTGAATGTTAATTCTACTGAAAAGAAAGTTGATACCTATATATTAGGGGAATGAGTGAACAAATCGTTGTATATAAATTTAATGGAACACTATTATCCCCCAAGACACAATGAATATAAAGATCATAACTAGGAAAATCCCTCAAAGGGCTATCTAGTCCTTTTACAGAAAAGGAAACTCAGATCTCATTAGGTTAAGTGATTTACCCAATAGCATGCAGGCAGCAAGTGAAAGAAGCAGGATTTGAACCTAAGTCCTCTGACTCCCAAATCAGTACCATGCTCAATTCAAAGATAGTGGGGAAGAATTACATGAATTGATGCAGAGTGACTTAAGCAGAATCAGAGCAATTTATTTATACTATGACCTCTGTAATGTAAAGAAAAACAACAGTAAAAGATTTCAGAACTCCCATCAATGCGATGACCAACTGCATGGATTCATGAATCCAGAGAAATGAAGTGGTAGCTCATAGGTGCAGAATGGGGCATACATTGCCAGACCATAATGCATTACTTCATGTTGGTAAATTGGGCTTCTTTGTCTTGGAGGAGGATTTGAGGTGGGGGTGGAGGAGGAGGAGGAGGAGGAAGTGGAAGACATTAAAGAGTGACCAGAAAAGAGCACAATTTTAATTCACAAAAATATTTAAAATCTAAATTTAAAAACTTACAAGTTAAAATTTTAAAAATTAGGCGTGCAACCATGGAATTAGAGGAGAAAGAAATATATTTGCTTCTCGTATGTTCTCAGACCAAAGGCAACCCCTTTCTGTGCCTCTGCTGCTCCTGGTCTTGCCCCTCCCACTCCCATGCACCAACTCAGAGGGAAATATGAGTCTGGATAAGATACTGTGGGTATAAAATGCTTGGAGAAAAGACAGGTTTCAGATGCAAAGCAGGACAGTCACATTTTGCTTTTAGTCAGACCCCTGGCCCCTAGAGAGGCCCTACCTGGCCGTAGGACCAAATCCTTCTGGAAGGTGCAATGGACTCCATATATGGCCAGGGGTGCCATAGCCCACTGGATGGATGGATGTGAGGGAAAAACACAGAGCTCACCGGGCTCCCGGCATCATCACAGGCACAGTGCCTGGCACCAAGCTGGAGCTACACAAATGCTCTTTTCTTCCCTTCCTTCCTTCTTCTGCTGATGTGCATAGCAGAGCCTAACCCTCAGCAGACCTTGATCCAGAAAGCATATCTGCTCTCCCTACATTGGATCCTGACGTAGGGCCACCATAAACTTGACCATGAGAAAGCTCTCTGACTCACTGAGGAGGCAAGAAGAGCAGGAAGTGCAGATCAGAAGATTGTAGCTTTAGAATAGGAAGTCCACTGAGTCAACCCCTACCATTTTACAGATGAGAAGACTGAGGCACAGAGAAGTTAAATGGTTTGCCCAGAGTCACACACATAGCTAATGTCTAAAGTGGGATTTGAACCAAGGGTTTCTGACTCTAAGTCAGGAAGACCCAAGTTCATATCCTGTCTCATATATTTCATAGAGGCCATCTCAGTGTCTTTGGTTTTGCTTAAGTATTTTTCCATTATAAGAGAAAGGTGGGGAACATGAAGGGAAGGAAGTTGAAAGAAACAAGCATTTATATTTTTTTGTTTTTGTTTTATTGAGGGAGGAAGGTAAGGCAATTGGGGTTAAATGATTTGCCCAAGGTCACACGGCTAGTAAGTGTTAAGTGTCTGAGACTGGATTTGAACTCAGGTCTTCCTGACTCCAGAACCAGTGCTCTATTCACTGCACCACCTAGCTGCCTTGAAACAAGCATTTATTAAGCCCCTTCCATGAGTCAGGAGGTGCAGTGGATAGAGCCCTAAGCCTGGAGTCAGGAAGACCTGAGTTCAAATCCTTTCTCAGACACTTACTAGTTGTGTGACCCTGGGCAAGTCATTGAACTTCTGTTTGCCTTAATCCACTGGTGAAGAAAATACCACTCCCATGTCTTTGCCAAGAAAACCCCTGAGTAGTACTGGTATGCTATGGTCCACAGGGTCATGAAGAGCCAGACATGACGGAACAACAACAGATGTGCCCAGCACTATGCTAAGTGCTTTACAAATATTACATCATTTCACACTCACAACAATATTGTGAAGTACGTGCTGTTATTATTTCCATTTTGCCGTTGTGAAAATTGGGGCAAACAGAGGTTAAGTGACTTGTCCAAGATCATACAGCTAGTGTCTGAACCCAAATTTGAACTTGGCTCTTCTGAACTCAAGAAGGCTCACAGGGTATGTGCTGAGTGGGAAAACTATCAAGAAATGACTATGATGTAAAAACAAAAGGAAGAGTAAAACATTTTTTAAGGGAAGTACTGGGGCATTTTGCCAACTTGTTGCCTAGGTAAAGGAGAAGCAAATGTCCCTCCTTCACTAGGTCAAGAATGGAGAAGATTAGGGACAGCTAGGTGGTGCAGTGAATAGAGCACTGGCCCTGGAGTCAGGAGGACCTGAGTTCAAATTTGGTCTCAGACACTTAACATTTACTAGCTGTGTGACCTTGGGCAAGTCACTTAACCCCAATTGCCCTGCCTTCCCCCCTCAAAAGAAAAAAAAACGGAGAAGATTAAGATGGGTGTCAAGGGGAAGATGGAAAGGGTGACATCAGTCCAGGCTAAGGAACTCAGGCTAAAAGATCATAATCCATAGAAGGGAATGTCCTTAGAAAGCACACGTAGTAAGACCTACTTACACAAATATTCAATCAACAAACAACATTGAGAACCAGGTCAAAGTTGACTGAGTATCAGATATTCCCTGGTCCAACTTATCTGCCCTTATAAAGATGAACCAGGCCTCCAACCATCAGCTATCACCACTTTAAAAGAAAAAAAAAAAAGGTTAGTTTCTATTTCTAGGCTTTCAGATGTTCTGTCCAGAGGCAAGTGGACAGGAAATAAAGAGATGGGCTCATTTCCAAGACCCACAAACCGAAGAGCAACCAACTCCTCTTCTCCATCTTCTGACTCTTACCTGGCCTGGGAGGGCAGGGGGCACACGTATTCACCCCCCAGAAGGCCCCGACACTCCCGCAGCAATCATCTTGCCTGGTCAGCTCCCGCAAGGGGTTGGCACACTGGAACAGGAAGATAATAAAGGCTAATCAGCCACCTTCTTCTAGCTTTCATATCATCCACACGGTAGGGCTCCATTCCTGGGGGAAGCTTGGACATACAAGGCAATTCCCTAACCGGCAGAGGCTATGCAGAAGGAAGGGAGAAGAGAAAGGGGATGAGGAGAAAAAGAAACCCAGTGGCTGTCCTGCATCAGACGCCGGAATGTTCTCTACTCGTCTCTGCCTCCTGGCAGGGTCCCAGATAAAATCCCAGCATTTACAGGAAGCTTTCCCTCATCCCCTCAATTCTAGCGCCTTCCCTGCGTTATCCCAAATTTATCCTGTGCCTGTCTTGTTTGTACTTAGTTGTTTGTACACTGTCTCCCCCGTTAGATTGTGGGGACTCTCTTTTGCCCCCTTTTTTGTCTCCTTGGGGTTTAGCAGAGCACTTGGTACCTAGTAGGCACTTAATAAATGCATATTGTCTGACTAGATCTACAGCTGGAAGGGTAGAGGTCATCTTGTCCAAGCCCCTTGTATCACAGATAAGGAAACCTAGGAAGGCCTAGGGAGACTAAATGATTGGTCCAACATCATAAAAGATCATCAGAGGAGGGATTTGAACCTTGTCCTCTGATTCCAAGGCTAGTATTCTTTCTATTAGACCATGCTGTTTTCCCAGCAGGAAAAGCTGTATGGGGGAGACAGGTATGGAAGACAGAGGCTTAAGAAAGCAAACAATTTCCCAGACAGAAAAACATGACTGTTGATGACTCTGCTTCCCGACACCAACCTCCAAGTGCCCTCCTCCAAAGAAGGGAGTAGGATATGTGAGATAATGAGCAGTAATGACCTGAGAGATTTCACCGCCCAGCCAAGTTCCAGACTATTCTCATTTAACCCATTCGTTCATTCAATCAACAAACGTTTCTTTTTTTTTCTTTTTTGGAGGCAACCAGGATTAAGTGACTTGCCCGGAGTCACACAACTAGTAAGTATCTGAGACTGAATTTGAATTCTGGTCCTCCTTACTCCAGGGCTGCTGATCTGTCAACTGAGCCACCTAGCTGCCCCTCAACAAGCATGTATTTATTAAGTCTTCAGTGTTCCAGACCAGAGGCAACTTGGAGAAGGGAGATTCCAGTCTCAGAGAAGGAAGGCCTGGGTTCAAGTCCCACCTTTGACACATACTGCTTGGGTGACCTGGGACAAGTCACTAAAACCTCTCAGTGCCTCAGGTATTCCTCCAAGTCTATGACTTGCACCACAGTTGGCAATCTGCATCGGAATAAATGCCCTCACCCCAGCTCCTAGTGCCATGGAAAGAGTGATAGATTTAAAATCACACGCTCTAAGTTCAAATACTCTCTCTGCCACTTATTACCTGTTTCCTCAACTGTAAAGTGAGGGGAGGGTGGATTAAGTGACTTCTAAGATGACTCCCATCTTTGAGTCTAGGATTCTAAAGGAGAGCATAGGAAGAGGAAGGAAGGACAGAAAACGTAAGTTAATCAGTCCCATGTCTAGACTCAACAGACACCAAAGCAGCCGTGGGTCAGCGTGTGACAGAGGCTGGGGCCTCACCTGGTCGTTCACTGAGCTCTGATAGCACCAGCCAAGGAGCCCCTCCGGCTTGGGGAAGGATGGTAGTAGGGGCTGAGGAGGTTCCCTGGTCTGCGAGGTGATGGTGTTGCTGTCCCACTGCTCATGGCCAGGTCGGGCGGGGAGCTGAGGTGCAGGTCTGGTCTCCACGCTGTTCTCCTCAGGGGGCTCAGTCTCCCCCCGAACTCTTGCCACTTGGTGGATCTGAACCGTGGCCTCTGGAGGATGGTTTATGTGCACCTTCACCAGGGAGGGGTTCACAGAGGCTGGGGAAGAGGGTTAGGATCAGTAACAGGTGAATAAGGCTTCCCTCCCCCTCATCTCTCCACCACAGGAATCTGGGTATCCATCAGAAAGTCAGTCAGCAAACATTCACTGTTTACTTGTATCAGGAACTATGCTAAGTTCTAGGGACATAAAAAGAGACAGTGGGATGTTGGATCTTTTACTAAAATGCTATTCTTATCATGTTACGTCCATTAAAAAATATTCAATAGCTTTGCATTGCTCACAGTCGTGAAGGCAAGGCAGCTCCTGAAACAGGAAGGGCCCATTGCTTAAGTCCCCCTTTCCATCCTGTTGAGGGCAGGTGCCCCTGGTCCTGGGCTGATGCTCCTCCCTCCAGCTGCCTTGGGAAGAAGGAAATGGGTCCAAGCCTCAAGGCCCCACCCTCCTTATCAGCCATCCTCAGAGCCCATGCTCACCCAGTTGGTTGGAGAGGGGCAACATGTAGACAGACTGTTTCAAAGAGCCTTCAGCAGGGGCCGAGTGATAGGACCTCTCTGGCAACCTTCTGTCCACCTGAGGAGCTGGCAAATGGCAGAACTTCCCTGTGGAGTTGGCAGGGCACCAGCATTCATCCCTACCAATGCAGCGGCCTCCATTCAGGCAGGGGATCTGGCAAAAATCTGCAACACCAACGTTCAAGGTGACTACTGGTGGAATGTCAATGGGAATATCCACAGTGTACCTCTCTTTAGAGGGAAGTCGTACACCGTCCACTGCCACCTCGGCCCCTTCCCCCACAGATTGAGGCAAAGTCAATGCTTGGTAAAGTGTTCTGCAAGCAAAACATTTGGGGAAGGGGGTAGCAAAAGGACACAATGGCCTCGGAATCCTTCATGTAGCCTTTAATAATAATCATTAAAAATAATAACAAAAGGGTGGCTAGGTGGCGCAGTGAATAGAGCACCGGCCCTGGAGTCAGGAGGACCTGAGTTCAAATCTGTCTCAGACACTTGGCACACAAACTAGCCGTGTGACCTTGGGCAAGTCACTTAACCCCAACTGCCCTCCAAAACAAAAACAAAAAAATAATAACAAAATCATAACTAACATTTATATAAACTTACTATATGCCAGACACCACGCTAAGAATTTTACAATTATTAGCTCATTTGATCCTCACAACAACCCTGGAAGGCAAATGCTACTATTATCCCCATTTTACAATAAAGAAACTGAGGCAAATAGGGGTTAAGTGACTTGCCCAAGATCACACAGCTATTAATTGTCTGAGGGCAGGTAGATGAGTCTTCCTGGCTCCTGGCCTGGCACTCTATTCACTGCACAGCCTAGCTGCCTACCTGAAATTCTACCCATCCATTAAAGCCCAAAACAAATATGATGACTTCCATAAAGCCTTCCCTGATTCCACAAGTCAATAGCCTTTGTTCCCTTGAACCTTACCATGTAAATCTCACAAAGCAGTTTGTTTCAGGCCTCTCTGGACCCTTAATTGTTATTTTGTATGACAGCTATCTGTACATGCAATCTATTTCCCTCCTCATCTAATAAAGGAAACATTATTATCTAAACATATAACTGTATAAATTATAATATTAACATTATATGCAATATTAATATAATTATATATTATAATGGTGATTTTTAAAAATTGTTCAGTCATTTCAGTCATGTCTGACTCTTCATGAACCCTATTTGGGGTTTTCTTGGCAAAGATACTAGAATGCTTTGCCATCCTTCTCCAGCTCATTGCAATTATATAAATTATAAAAACTTCATGAGAGGAAAAGACAGCACCTTGTTTAAACTTTGCATTCCCCCCTCAAGTATTTAGTTCTGTACAAAGTTTGCCCTTAATACAAGTTGGTTGGATTAAATTGAAAGGGACAACTCTTCCTTCTCCCTTGCTCTCTCCATTTTCTTCTCTCTAACTCTAGCGTAACCCCAAAGAGATCTTTCCAACAGTGGGTACAAAGGAGACAGGAGTTGGTGTGACTCACAGATGCGGAAGCCAGATTTGGGGTCATGTCCGTGGCCCCCCTGACTGTACAGGGTGGTGGTGTCCCCTTTGGAGCAGTCATTCGTACATCGTCCATTGGCACAGGTCTGTTTGCAAATGGTTGGGGTGAAGACAATCTTGATCTTCCTGATTTTCTCAGTCAGGTTGAGCCCTGTATTGAGATATCACAAAATCAAAAGATTAGAAAATCCTCCTTATAGTAACTCACAGTTAGCACCTGTGTACATTAATTCAAGAGTCAACTTGGTCCAGTGGGTAGAGAGCTGACCTAAGTCAAACCAAGATAATCTGGGTTCCACTCTTTGCCTGTGACACAAAGTGGCTGATGGTCACAACCTCTCGGTCCCTTCCTTCCTTCCTTTCTTCCTTCTTTCCTTCCTTTCCTCAGAGGCAATCAGGAGTAAGTGACTTGCTCAGGGTTGCACAGCTAGTATCTGATTTCAGATTTGAACTCAGGTCCTCCTGATTCCAAGGTTGGTGCCTTCCAGGTGACTTTTAAAGGATTTTGTTGTTAGATCTTTTCAGTCATATCTGACTCTTCGTGACCCCATTTGAGTTTTGTTGGCAAAGATACTGGAGTGGTTCTAAGAATATAAGTTGTGAATCAGTTGATCTGCATTGGTAATTGGGAGTTCCTTTTTCCAAAAGAAATCACAGGCCCATCCAATAATACATGATTTCATCAATGCAGTGACATTGGTTCTATAAACAACCATATTTTACATATGGGGAAACTGAGGTTTGGGGATCATAAGTGACTTTCCAGGGCCACCTAAACATCAGATACTCCATTTGAAACGAGGGCTTCCTGACTCTGTCTAGTGAGTATTTATGAAGCTGGGAACTATCCTAGGTGCTACAAATATTAACCACACAAATGAAGCAATCTCTGCTGCCAAGGACCTCACATTCTAACAGGGAGATAATAATGACATACACAAGCATATACAGAAGGATTACAAAGAGAACAAAAATCAATAAACACAAGGTAGGTAAAGACAAGATTGTTTGGGAGAGAGGACATTAGAAGTTGAGAGGATAAGGAAAGTCTTGATGGAGAAGATAATGTTCCAGTTAGGGCAACTAGGTGGTACAGTGGATAGAGTGCCAGGTCTGAGTTCAAATCCAGCCTCAGACATTTACTAGCTGTGTGACTCTGAAAAAATCATTTCATCCTGTTTCCCTCAGTTTCCTCATCTGTAAAATGAGCTGGAGGAGGAAAAGACAAACCACTCCAGTATTTTTGTCAAGAAAAACCCAAATAGGGTCATGAAGATTTGGACAAGACTAAAAATGACTGAATGACAAGAACAATGCTCCAGTTGCATCTTGAAGGATGAGAGTCTATGAGATAGAGGTAAGGAGGGAGCTCATTCCAGGCATGTGGGGGAGCATGGGGTATTTACTGTGTGTGAGGAACATAAGGATCCTCAGTCTGACTATATTGCAGAGTTTGGGAGCCAATGAGGCTGGAACGATAGGGTGGAGCAAGGGTGTGAAGACTTTAAAAGCCAAAAAGAGGAGTTTATATAGGTTGTCCCAAAAGTCTTAGTGCCATTTTAATCCCTAGTATCTTGAAACTGCACATATTTCCTTCAAGAAGCAATAGAGAGCCCCTGGATTTGATTGAATAGGGGAGTTATATGGTCAGATCTATGCTTAAGCAAAATCACTTGGACAGCAATATGTAGGATGAACTGAAGCAGGAAGAGATTTGCAGCAGGGAGACCCATTATGTGACCTTTGCAATAGTCTAGGTAAGAGCCCAAGGAGTTATTAAACTGCCTTTGGCCCAGCAATAGCACTACTTGGTCTATTTCCAAAGATGATTAGGAAAAAGGAAAAGAACCTGCATGTTCCAAAACGTTTATAGCAGCTCTCTCCGTGGTGGAAAAGAACTGAAGATTGCAGGGATGCCCATAAATTGGGAAATAACCGAAAAAGTTGTGATATGTGATTGTGATGGAATACTGCTGTGCTGTAAGAAATGGTGAGTTCAGTGATCTTAGAAAAACATAGGAAGACTTGCATGAAATAATGAAGAGCAAAATGAGCAGAATCAAGAACATTTTTCTGTAACAGCAATATTGTTTTAAGAATGACTTTGAGCAAGTGATTTTGACTATTATAAATACCCAAATTAATTATAAAAGACATATGAAGAAAGACACTATCTGCATCCAGAGAAAGAACTGATAAATAGAAGTATGCATATAATAATTATACATATGTTCATATATACATATATGTATGTGTGTATATATACACCTATGTGTGCATCTTGGTGGCCATCTCTAGGGTAGAGGGAGAAAAGGGAGGGAAGAAAAAAAACAGAAAAAAAGAAATGTACATAACTTTATTATATATTTAAAAGGAATAGCAAGTTGTACATAATATATTTGTAGTTTCATGTGCAATCATCTTTTTATCATGCTATAGAAATATTTGTTTCATTCCATAAATTAGAAACAAAATAAAATAAATACTCTAGGTGATAGGTGATCAGGGCCTGAACTAAGGTAGTAGCTGTGTGAGCAAAGGGAGGTCGGGCACAAGAAATGTCACAGATAGAGCCAAACCAGCAAGATTTGCCAAATGACTAGGTATGTGGAGAGGAAAAAGGACAAAGTCAAGGCCTATAAGCCTAGGAGATTGGAAGAGTAGAAGTAGGGTGGGTGAAAGGAGGAGAGAAGACAGACCTGCAAGATCACCAATCTAACCCCTTTATTTTATAGATGAGAAATGAATTGATTTGCCAAGGTCCTATAAGAGTTTCAAAGCCAGGATTGAAACCCAAGACACCAGATCTGGAAGATCTCAGTACGACTATGTGAAGACTTTCAAGTGCAGAAGCAGTTAGAGATGCCATAGGGGCAGTAGGTAAACCAAAGTACCAACAAGCATTTATTAAACATCTAATATATATGTAAGACCTATGAGAGAATCCAAGAGAAACATAAGCCCAGTCTCCCTGACCTTGAGAAGCTAACGATCCAGGTCAGGAATTGGCCACCTCTTCTGAACAGGGTGCCAAGTTGCTCACCGCTGTTTTTCTGGTTCAGAGAAAAAACTTCCCCTTTTAGAAGACATGTAACCTCTGACAGAGTTTAGTCTACCAGTCCTTCACACCTTAGTATGAATGATTTTAATCAAATAAAATTGCTTTCCTCCTGGATGAGATCAACCGTCCTGTGTGAATGGAAGTCTTGATGGAGCCTTTCTTCTCCATTCCTGCTGCCATCACCCTAGTCTAGGCCCCCATTACCTCATACCTTAACTATTGCAATAGTTTGCTAACTAGTCTCTTTGACACCCATCTTCTCCCGCTCCAATGCTTCCCATTCTCCAGCCAGATTGCTCTTCCTACATCACGTCTTTGATCATATTACCCTTGGACCTTCAGTGATCAAATAAAATACAAATTGCCCCCAGAAAGAACTACACACCAAGAAAGTAAAAGTAAGTGTAACAAAAAAAATAAAGATTAATCAGATCTCAGAGCAATAGAGACGAGAAGACACCTCCATTTTGTGGGAGGTAAGGACAGTCCTTTTGTGGAGGTGGGGGAGCCACAAATATCATAGAATGACATGTTTTCTAAATTGTTCGATGTTGTAGGGACTTTGGTGTTCAATGTTGGTGGTGCTGACTTTTTTTTCCCCTCTTTGAATTTCTATTTGTTGTATGGTATGGTTCTCTGGGAAGGAAACAGTAAGGGATACTTAGGATAATTATGTCAATATAAGAAACAGAAAACAACAATAAAAACTTTAAAAAAGACAAACTTTCCAGCTCTGTGTTACGGACCCTCCAAACTTTGAGCCCAAACTCCTTTTATATTCCTATTACTGTTCAGTCATGCCCAATTCTTTGTGACCCCATTTGGGGTTTTCTCGGCAAAGATCCTAGAGTGGTTTGCCATTTCCTTCTCCAGCTCGTTTTACAGGTGAGAAAACGGAGGCAAACAGGATTAAGGGACTTGTTCAGCATCACACAGTTAGTAAATATTTGAGGGTGGATTTGTATCCACTGTACCACCTACCTACCCATTTATATTCATGTCCCTACACAAAAGGGCAGCTAGGTGGCGCACTGGGCTGGGAATCAGGAAGACATCTTTAAGAGTTCAAATCCAGTCTCCTACACTTAGTAGCTGTGTGACCCTGGACAAGCCACTTACTGTTTGGTTCAGTTCCTCATCTATAAAATGAGCTGGTGAAGAAAATGACAAACTATTCTAGTATCTTTGCCAAGAAAACACCAAATGGGTCACAAAGAGTCAGACACAACTGAAATGACAACAAAAACCACCCTGTACAAAACGCTTTCCTTGAGTTAAAGGTGACCTTGGGCTCCTCGCTTTTCCTACCACTGTCCTTGGGCCTTACTCTGGTTCATTTGTTTCCCAGTTACAATTTTTTCTAGCTTCTATGACCCACATCTTCACTTTCTGTCAACCGACTACTCCTACCATCCTAAGTACAAGTTTTATCTCACCCCGAAGTTCTCAAGGTGTGGTCTGAGCTCCTTTCAGGGACTCCATAAGGTCAACATTGTTTTTAGAATAACACTAAGATGTTCTAGTTTTGAACACAATCAATATCGATTGTTGCAACCCACATTAACCAAAGCTCTTTGTGGGAAGTTTTCCATTTTCAAGACTATACGGGAGACCTGTAATCCAAAAGTCTGGAAATCACTAATCTCATGGAACAAATATGCAGAACAAACTCATACACAAGCCTTCAGCTTGTAGAAAAGTCCTGAAGCCCTGCTCTGAATCAAATCTGTCTCACTGTTGCTGTTACCCCTCATTGTCAGGGCTCTAGCTCACTGCATAGCCATTGGTATATGTACTGAGCTCTCCCCTCACTAGGGGCAGGACCCTGGCATGTGTGTCTAGATTCCTTCCTTGCTTCCAACCTGTTTCCCTTCCATTGAAATTAAACCTCTGTTTGATTCCTGACTCTCCTGTCTTTAGCCTCCTCTGTTCGGCTCCAACCATCTGTAGGTTATAAGCCAGTTTGGTCCAATTGACAATCCCTATCAAGATAATGGAGCCTGTGGACTTCTTTCTTGGTCCCACTGAGTTTGGGTGTCTCTATGCCTAACCATCTCCCATTGAGGCTTTGAATTCCTATCCTTTCTCACTCACAATCTATGTTTCCCTCTTTCTCCACAGGCTCCAAGTACTTCTTTTCTCTCTCTTGTCAAGACCCTAAATCACCATCACTCTCCTTTTTCTCTCACTGAGGCAGTCAGTCCCTTGTCTCCTGCTATTATCAAGGTGCTGACTCCCATGCCTCAGACCACAGGGCTTGGCAACCTAACAGTTGTTTAATAAATACTTGTTGACTGATTGAATGTTTCAAGGCTCGGAGTCTCTTGTCTCAGACCACATGGCTCTACTTCAAGGCTCCAATTCTCTTGCCTTGGATGATAAAATCCAACTTCAAAACTCCATCCTTCTTTAAGGTTCCATCAGGGTCCACCACTAAATTCCTCTTGGAGGTCATACGGATGGATGACTCTTGTCTGGGTATGAGTATAGCTTGGCATCTCTTTTCCTTTCCATGTAGTCCATACAGTGTGTCCCACCTATCCTGCAGCAGCTCCCCCCAAGAATCTAAATCACTAGCATTCCCACTGCAGTCTTCCCCTCCACTTAAACAATCACTGTCCTTGAAAATCTGTCTTCCTCTGAACACAGTGGCCAGCAATCACAAACTCTGCTGACTTGGCATTTTGATGAAAGCCTGGGTTTTGGCAACTACCATAACTTTCCACTGAGAATTAATCATTCCTGCTGCCCTTGGCATACATGCCGTTAGTGCAGTAAGGAAAACAGGGTATATGGGCTTTGCGGATGTCAAGGGGACTTTTATAGTCACTAGTCCTGAGGAGCGCAACAGCCTCCCACAATGGGGCTGCCTATGGGTAAATCCAAAAAGCACAGAGGAAACAATTGTTACTCGTGAGACATCAGCCCCCTAGATGAGGCTTTCAATATTTCCTTTGCTATCATGTATATGATACAGCCACAGCAAAACTCTAAAATGTTGGAAGAGGGGGGGAAAAAGATAGGTAGGATCTCAATGTGGTATGTCAGCAAAACTGAAGATTTCCATGTCCATGGGTATCCTATCCCATACGTTTTGGCACAGTGTCTATAGAGTGTTGGACTTGAAATTAGGAACATGAGTTCAAATTCTGATTCAGACATTTACTAGCTATATGAATCCTGGATGAGTCATTTAACTTTCAATCAGTCATTCAACCTCAAGTGGTGCAGTGGATAGAGCACTGGGCTTGGAATCAGGAAGATTCATCCTCATGAGTTCAAGTCTGGCCTCAGACACTTAGTAGCTGTGTGACTCTGGGCAAGTCACTTAACCGTTGTTTACCTCAGTTTCCTCATCCATAAAATGAGCTGGAGAAGGAAATGGCAAACCAGTCCAATATCTTTGTGAAGAAAACCCCAAATGGGGTCACAAAGAGTTGGACTCAACTGACAAAAAAGCCAACAATAACAGCAATAACCACCTCAGTTACCTCACCTGTGAAATGGGGAGAATAATAGCACCTAGCACTTAGCTGTCAAGGTTATCATGAGGATGAAACGAGATAATATTTGTAAAGTGTCTTTAAACCTTAAAATGCTATGTAAATGCTAGCTGCAATGATGATGGTGATGATAATGATGATAATGATGATGATGATGATGATTGATGATGGCAATGCTGCTGCTGTGATAGCTCTCCACAAGTGTTATAAATGCCAGGCCACTCCTATGCTGAGCTGGCCAAGTTCTGAGGTACAGACAGTACCCCCAAAATTTAGTTTTGAGGGGTTTGTGTCACAAGGCCAGAGAGCTGTGCCACTGACAGTACCTTCTACATCCTTCTTCACAGGGGCCAGTCAGCACCATACCCTGTCAGGTTCCTTCCATAGGTTTCCTAGGGAATAGATGTCCTAGGTAGTTAAATCTTCAGGGAGCCCCAGAAGAGGATAATGTCAGGTGGATGAGACGTTTCATTCAGAATCATGTCTCTTAATTTTTTCCTTGCTGATGTGGCCCCTTCATGCACTGAATGAACTAACTAATCACCAGTTGGAGAGCTGACAAGCACGTGCACCAAAGTCAGAAATTACGGGCTATGAGGATCTCCATACAAGACACCTCTTTCCAGAATGAGTCCTACATCTCCCCTTTCTTGACCTGCCTCCTCGCTGATCTTCTCCCATTTTCTCTTCCATTTACCCACACCAGAAGTCAGCCTCAGCTCCCAACCACTGACTATGGTATATCTAATGGGATGGGATGACTGAGACAGCAAATGAGTCAAGAGAAGGGTAGGAAGAAGAAATTATTTCTGGGACTTGTTCTCTCTTTGGTACTGAAAGCCTTGGACACTATGGATCAAAGACACTATGGTGTCTTTCCAGTTGCTGCCTGTGCTCAGTGACATCTATGTATATATAGAAGTGATAGGGAAGATAGAGGAGGCAACCATAATCTTTATATAACTTGAGTTATCCTAGAGAGGACAAAGGCAGGAATTTCTTACCCCAGAGGGGTGAGCCATGCCCCACGTGGGCTGCTTGGAGCGTCGAGTCACTCTGGTCATGACCATTTCCTCCAGGTAGCGCATTGGAGGTCAGCTGGCCAGTGACCACTGCTGGGTACCGCCGGATGGTCGGTGATGACCTCAACTGCTGCTGGGGAGTGATGGGATGGCTGATCTGGTTTGTATTCCTGCAGAGACAGACAGCATAGATGTTTACATATCAGACTACTTTTCTAGCATAACTTGGTGACAAAAAACAGCATTCTTTCCATCCTACCCCCAGCACTGTCATCATCATTGGATGAGGTGTGGTGCTATGTCTGACCACGAAGACATCAAGCCCAACCAGTGGGATCCTTGCCTTTTGGAAGCTTCCTGATGGTGATGGTAATGATGAAGGTGATGGTGATGGTCAAGGTCATTGATGGTACAAAGGATCCATAAAGCTAACTGAAGGATCATTCAAGGAACATCTGAATTATCATAATCACAACGATTGTTATGGTTATTTTGGTCTTGACCTGAGATTGGTATAAGGAACTCTATCAATGCCCAAAGCACCTGTTCTACAAGTCCTAGAAGGAAACCTGGGGCACTAAGGGATTAAATGATTTGCTAAGAGGAACCTAGATGGCACAGTAGAGTACCAAGAAGACCAAAGTTCAAATCCTGCCTCAGACACTTCCTAGCTGTGTGACCCTGGGCAAGTCACTCCATCTCTATGTACAATGTACTACAGGAGATCTAGCTTCAGGTCTGGAATCAGAAATACCTGAATTCAAATTTGGTCTCAGATACTTCCTAACGATGTGACCTTGGGCAAGTCACTTAAACTCTATGTGCCTCAGTTTCCTCATCTGTAAAATGGGGATAATACTAGCATCTACCTCAGAGCTGTTATGAGGATCAAATAAAATAATATTTGTACAGCGCTTAGCACAGTGCCTGGCACACAGGATGGCATTTAATAAATATTTGTTTCCTTTCTTGCTTGGTCACATAGCCATTATATGTCAGCAGACGGCTTGAATTCAATTCTCCCTGACTCCAAGACCAGCTGCCTACACACTAGGCACTAGGCACACTACACACCTCTCCAAATCAAATAAACACATTAATCATTCAATAATCGGTGTCTTTACAGCTGAAATCTTAGGCACTTTACTTCATTTCTCTGACCCTGGCTTTCTTCATCTATACAACAAGGAATTATACTAGTATATTTAGGGTCTCTTTCAGCTCCAGATCTTCCGGTCCTAGGTGTCCAAGTCTGCACATGGAAGCTACATCTAAACAGCTGGTTTCAGCCAGTCTAGAATTAACAGCCAGAGGCTGCCAAGAAAAGGTCTTTGCCTATTGCCCAGGGGAAGAAGCTCAGCATCGAAGACCAGGATCTGAGAGAGCAAAGCAATGGTCAGTTGACAAGAAAGCTGGAAGAGGTAGCAGAAATGGGAGTCAGGGACAGTAGGCTGGATTAAATCCTCAGAAGTAGACAGAGAGGAAGAGAAACAATGCTGAGGATAAAATGTTTGGGATTGACCTAAAGGTCAGGAGCAGAGTTATAGATTCAATCGACTGTGCCATTCAACATAGAGCAATTACGGGGGCAGGGAGGGGTAGGGGGGGGAGAAGCATGGTGTCTATACAAGGGGTCTATTCTCCTGCCTGCCACTTCTGCATTTTAAAGGGGCAGAGCTGGTAAAAGTAAGACCCAAACACAAAGTGACCTTGAGATCTTCAGACTCCCTCAATGAGAGTGACATCCCCACCCCCAAAGCCTTGGCCAAAAGCCCCTCCCCCCTACTGTCACATACTGGTTTCTTCTGTACCCTACCTGAATCATTTACCTTTGATATGGACAGGTAACCCTCCAAAGGTTATAAATTGCTTTGCAGGTGCAGAAGGAGATGAAGTTTCCCTATTGAAAGCTGGTTCCCTCTACCAATGACATCACAAATTAGGTTGTGGGAGGGAGGCCTTGGAGAAGTAGGGGAACAAAACCAGCCCTTTATGTCCAAGGAATAACCAGAATTTTTAGGAGCAGGTAAGTGGATCAGTACATAGAGTGCTGGTCTGGGAGGCAGGAAGACCTAAATTCAGCTTCAGACACATCAGACCCTGGGCAGATCACTTAACCTCAGTTTCCCCAACTGTAAAATGGGGGTGATAATAGCACCTACTTCCCAGGTAGGCGTTGTGCAGATCAAATGAGAAAATATTTGTAACGTGCTTAGCACATAGTAAGTGCTATAGAGATGCTAGCCATCATCACCATCATCATCATCACCATCATCACCATCATCATCATCATCATCATCATCACCATCACCACCATCATCATCACCATCATCATCACCATCATCACCATCATCATCATCACCAACATCATCATCCATCACCATCATCATCACCATCATCATCA
>CM053598.1:189958793-189983440 GCA_028646575.1 Pseudocheirus occidentalis
GGGGGGGGGGAGGGTCAATTCAACCAGGAAGCAGCCTTGGAGAGCACAGTGATAAGATAACATTGCTTACTGGTCAAAAGGAACGGTCAGTGATAAAGACAAATATGCAGGCTACGTAATCTGTCCAAGGCTGACTTGCTGCCAGTTTGAGCAGAGTGTGTGTAGTACGTCATTTTTGGAAGTGCTAGCTGTTGCAATCATGAAGGACATCGCTATTTGGCATTCATCTAATTTCATTTATCTTCAATTATATCTCTTAGAGGCAGGCAAAGGGGCTCTTTTCAGTTAGCGACAATGACGGCCAGAGAAGGAATTTACCACTGGAAAGGACCGCAGCATTCTATGCAGAATCACTGCGGTAATGTGGCAGAGCTGCTAGGGTCCTAGTCCTGGATCCAGCCAGCAAGACAAGGGTTCAAATCCTGCTTCTGACATTTCCTAGCTGTGTGACCACAGAGAAACTCTCTCAGCCTGTAAAAAGGAGATAATTATACCCCTAGTACTTGCCTCATGGGATTGCTAGTAAGGCTTAAATAAGTGTTTAAAGTACTTTGCAAGCATTAAAAACCTCTCTAAATGTCAGCTGTTGTTATTTCATGGTCTTGCCCCCTGATTTTAGAGATGAGAGAACTCAGATCGAGAGAAGAGAAGGGGTTTTCCCAAAGTCATATGGCTTGTTAAGGCCAGAGTCCTGACTAGAATCCATGGAATAGGAGTCTAAATCTAAATCTAAAGTTATTCGTCATTCAGCACATCTGAGGTGGAGGTCTTTGGAGGTTGAGGAGCTATTAGGAATATGATACAATGTGTTATTAAGTCGATCCAATGTCTCTTAAGTTCCTACTATAGACAAGGACTATAGTGCTATAGGAGCAATTCTGGGAGGACCTGAGTTCAAATTCAGCCTCAGACACTTACTAGCCATGTGACCCTCAGCAAATCATTTAATCCTGTTGGCCTCAGTCTCCTCATATGTAAAATGATCCGGAGGAAACCACTCCAGTATCTTTGCCAAGAAAACCCCAAATGAGGTCAGGAAGAGTTGGGTATGGCTGAAACAACCGGACAACGACAAAATCTAATTCATCTCCCTGCCTCAAGTCTTCCCTCTCTCATCCATCGTCCACACAGTTGCCAAAGGGGTTTTCCTAAAGCATAGGTCTGACTAAGTTCACCGCCTGTTTGATAAACCTCAGTGACTCCCTATTGTCAACCCCCCCACCAAAAAAAACCCCTCTGTTTGGCTTTTAAAGCCTTTCTTACTTGGCCCTTTCCAGTGTCTTTATGATCCAGCTTCACTGACCCCCTTGCTCTGTCTTACACACGATACATTCCATCTCCCAGCTGGGGCCTTTCCATTGTGCCCCTTTGCTGTGATGCTCTCCCTCCTCATCTCTCCATCCTGGCTACTCTGCCTTCCTTCAAGGTTCGGCTTAAAGCTGGCTTCCTACAGGAGACCTTTCTCAGCTCTTCCCCCATGGTGGGCTCTTAGGCTCTGAGGTACTTGTTGTTCCGTCATTTCAGTAATGTCCAGCTTTTCCTCGGTCCATTTGGATTTTCTTGGCAAAGATCCTGGAGCGCTTTGCCATTTCCTTCTCCAGCTCATTTTTACAGATGAGGAAACTGAAGCAAACAAGGCAAAGTGACTTGCCCAGGTCACATAGCTAGTAAGTGTCTGAATCAGGATTTGAACTCAGGTCTTGCTGACTCCAGGCCTGATGCTCTATTCCCTGTACCACCTAAGAGCCCTGGCTCTGAGATTACTTCCCAGATGAACTGTATGTATCTTGTATATACATAGTTGCTTGTATGTTGTCTGTTAGAATCTAGCTCTCCAAGGGCAGGGACTTTTAACTTTCTTTGAATCTCTAGTATTTAGCACAGTGCCTGACACATGATGGACAGTTAATAAATGCTTGTTGACTGACTTACTCCTGATTTGAGTCAACAAGTAAATACAAACATCCTCAGCCATCTTCTGCCATCTCTCCATCATTGCCTTGCACTAACCAGACACCCGTCCTGCAGGACAGATCCAGAGGAACTCTCTCCACAGAGGACAAGAACATTTTCTTAGTGTCGGACTGATTTCCCTTCAGTGCCAGCTTGTCCAAGCCCCATCTTCTCACTGAGCCAACCTCAGTTGCCAGGGGCTATAACTTCATGGAACAGCATAAAAAGCAGCCCTACATGAAGCTGTGTTCCATAGTCACTCCTCTTTCCTTCTGCCCCCTCACCCAGTTTCTTCTGGCAGCACATGGGATACACATGGCCAAAGTGAATTCACTGAGCCTGAGTGTCTGGTACATAGATTCTGTGTCTCTCCCCCTTTCTCTCGTCACTGCCTGTTTTCTATTTCGGCAGTAGTGACTGCTTGGGGAGAAAGAGGCATTTTAGTCGTCTTCCTTGATCTTGTGGGAAAATCTCCTGCTAGAATCCACTGCCTTCTTCATGGATTACCCCACTTCTTTTATCCTCTGAAGTTGTTCCAAATCAGTGATATTCTGAGAGATTCCATTTCTCTTTCTGGTTTAAGGAGACTACCCATAGGGGTGACTAGGTGGAGCAGTGAATAGAGTACAAGTCCTGGAATTAGGAGGACCTGGGTTCAAATCTGGCCTCAGACACTTAACACTTACTAGCCATGTGACCTCGGGCAAGTCACTTAACTCCAGTTGCCCCTCAAAAAAAAAAAAAAGCAAACCGAAGGAGACTACCATCCATGTACACTTTGTGCATGTCCTTCTGTCTATCTGTTCATATGTCTAGCTATATTCCTCCCCCTCTTCCCTAGGGCTGCTCAGGGAGGAGCCTCATGACTATAGTCAGTGTACCATTTGATGCCTCAAAAGAGCTTCTGCCCAGGAGCTCTTTCTGGGGTGTCTTCAGGTTCACCCCAAACGTGGCCAAGTTGGCCTTTTGCTTTAAAGATATGTCCAAAGATGTCAAAGTTGCCCCTCTGCGAGGCACCGCTGGGGATGGAAAGCTAGGGGTGTGTGGATGTGGCTGGGTTCCTGCTTTAAGCAGTAGAAGTCACAAAGTTAAAAAGGGGTGGTGTTGAATCCCGATCATTCTCTCATCTGGGGTGACCACAAATGCAAATTATTACTGTCCTCATATAATCACATATGCATATCAACCTCCTCATGAACACAACAGTAAGGAGAGTCTGGAGGAGGAGCCAGATAATTATAGCTAGCTTTTGTGTAGCACTCTAAGGTGGCAAATCATTTTATGCATATATTATTTCACTTGTTCTATATAATATGTACATTTTATATTGTTCACCACTGTGGGGGCAGCTAGGTCATGCAAGAGGTAGACTGCTGGGCCTGGAGTCAGGAGACATCTTCTTCAAATCAAGCCTCAGATACTTACTAGCTCTGTAATGCTAGGCAAGTCACTTAATCCTGTTTGCCTCAGTTTCCTCATTTGTAAAATGAGCTGGAGCAAGAAATGGCAAACCACTCCAGTATCTTTGTCAAGACAACCCCAAAAGGGGTCATGAAGAGTCAGACATGAATGAAAAACAACTAAAATTAAACTGTGGACATTAAATGCTGCACCAATAGAAACTTTCCCGACAACTTGTTCTTTCCCCTTCTCCCCTCACATTTAGATACTCAGCTGTTCTGGGCTAAAATGAGAGAGTGAAGGGAAAAGAGGAGGAGGGGAAGAAGGATTTCCAGGATGCAATGGTCTCAGCATACAAAAGACCCCATACCCTGAGTCCCATAGAAGGCAGGATCCTGTGGGCAGCCCAGAGACTCACTATCATTTATTGTACATCAGCAGCCACTGTTCGTGCGCCCGGAGCCATAGATGAACCATCTTGTCAATACACTCTAATTCAGTGGCTCAAATAGAGGATCATAGATTTAAATCTGGAATAAGCCACAGAAGCCATCTGTGGTATAATGGAAAGAAAGTTGGATTTGAAGTCAGAGGACCTAGGTTTGGATCCTGGCCCTACCACTTACCTTAGGAAAGTCACTCAGCCTCTCTAGGCTTTTATTTCCTCATCTATAAAATGAAGAGACTGAATTAGATGTTCTCTTGGATCACTTCCCTGTCTAAATCTCTTATCCTGTATTTTAGCTCCCTTTATTTTAAAGCAGAGGATTGAGGCCAGGGGAGGTTATGTGACTTAGGCCAAGAACAATAATCATAATCACACATATATAATGTATATACATGTATATAATGCCTACTATGTGCCAGGCACCATGCTAAATGTTTTATATGTATTATGTCATTTGATTTTCACAATAACTGTGCAAAGTCGGTGTGTTACTGCTATTCTCCTGTCACAGATGAGAAAACTGGAGAGATAGAGGTTAAGTGATTTGTCCAGGGTCCAGTAGTTGTTAAGTTTCTAGGGTCACATTTGAACTCAGGTCTTCCTGACTCTAGGCTTGGCACTCTCTGCATTGGGACACCTAGCTGTACATAACCCAAGAGTCCTGCTTGCCTTCATCTTTCTGTCCTAAGGCACCTGGCCTCACCCTGAGCTTCTGGAATTCAGTCACTCATTTTCCCTTGGCCCAGTTCAATGCTATTTCACACTCAACTGGAGAATTCCCCGTCCTGAAAAAAAGATGCAATGCTTCCCTCAATGTCTCTTTTCCCTTCCCTGCACCCATTGACTAGAAGAGTTGGGGGGGGGGGTCTTTACCCCAAGGCAACCAAGGCAAGTGCCAGACTGGGGGATGCTAGGTTCTTCTTCCTTCAGGCCTGTCATGATGCTCAAATGTTTCCCTGAGTCATTACTAGAGACTGGCACTCAATCTTTTCTCCATTATACTCTTTCTCCATACCTTATTTTGTGCCTGTGGTGAGTGGTCTAGTGTTTTTTCAAGGTCTTATGCATATTTTCTGAGTTCTTTTAGCTTTTCCAGCTCAAGGTTCAATCCAAAGGATCCACCTCCCAGATCCTCTTTCACAGGCTGCCATTTTTCAGGTGGTATAGTCTCTGCCTCTCTCTCCCTCTCTTGCTCCATTGCACTAGGGAAAGAGCTTTGGCTTTGGGCACAGAAGGAAACTTGAGTCTTCTGCAGCCAGCCTGGGAAACAGCTGGACAACATCAGCCCACATTTGGCTCTTTGCAGTGCCTACCGCACCCACACTCTCCCTCCATTCTTCACAAATAGTGTTCTTCTCTCTCCCAGGATTCTCCTTGGCCTTTGTCTAGACCCATTTTGGAGCAGAATCTTTGGAGATGGCTGAATGTCAAGGTCCTCTCTTGGTTTTGCTTTTTTTTTTCCCCCCCCTCATATGTCTAGGATGCCCTCACTACTACCTCCCTCTCTGGACACGAAGGGCTTCATCCCTTTCCCAGCTGTTATCAGGAGAGAGGCCAGCCGCTGCTTAGAGAAACCTGGCCAAGCTCACAGGAAATGTCTGACACTACCAGGCGAGTGGGATTTGGCCTCCCAAAGCAAAACACAGCTGACGGGGCCCGGTTGGACTTGCCCAGATTTCATGGCATCGAAGGTCCAGTGCAGTTAGACATAGCATAAGCCTGGAGCCTGAAAATCATTAAGAATGTCACAGTAGCCATGTGTCTATGAAACCTGGAGGGTAAATGGTCCCTGCTTTGAAAACTGGAGACCTCTCTCATGTAGGAAAAAAAAAGGCGGGGGGACAGTTTGTGGGGAACTGTCACATAGTTTTCCTGGTTGGCTCCTTACACAAAATAGACATTTTAAATTGGGAGGTTTGCAACCTCCCTTCGAGTATTCTCCTTCTGTCCCCTTTTGCTTCCCCTCCCCCAGCTCTGAGACTCTCCTTTTGAATGAACTATTCTACCTCCCACTCCACCATGAAGGGCATATACAGTGCCTTTGAATCCCCTGGTTTTGCTAGGTGAGCTTTGATCTCATCTTGCTGGGGACCAAGCCTCCACATCCTTGGCCATCTCCTCACCAGGTCTCCCTGCTTTCTGACACCCCTTTATGTATTGTCTTCCCCATTTAAAATGTAAGCTTCTTGAAGATAGAATTATCTTGTTTGTTTGTATTTTTATTCCCTGTGCAAATGTTCTACCTGTCTGCCTGTCCATTTATCTTTCAGCACCCAGGACAGCCCTCAGTTTTGGATAGGGTTGGGAGAACAGAAGGGAAATCCTAAGTGGTCCAGGGCAACACCGGTCCAGATAGTGTCTGATCTGAGCAAAGCACCATGGGGGATACCAAGAAGTCAAAGAAAAGCTGACCCAAGGATCTTACAGTGAAGTAGGGGAATCAGCAAACATTCATCAATCAGTAAAATTTGAGGACTCTGTGTGTGTGTGTGTGTGTGTGTGTGTGTATACACAGCAGATAGAAGTGTTACATGAGTGATCAGTAGGACTGGAGTGGTCAGTTAAGGTCATGCAAAGAAGAGAAAATGTAAGACCAACCTCAAAGAGTGGGTGAAAGTTATTGATTTTGCTGTTAGTCCTTTGTTCTCGAAGACCATGACTTGCAAGTGAATTGGATTTAAATGAGTGAGTGAGTTTGGGCTATACAGTTACTAGCCTCACTTTTTCCTTCAGAGCCATCTGGGTCCAATGGCAAGATATAGAGCAGGCCAACTGACCTTTGGGTAAAAGTTAGATCCATGGAAGAGGGAGGATGAATGACTCAGAAGTGTGCTCATTCAAACCAGTAATGGTATCAGTGGTATAGAATGCCAGCCCATCAAGGAAGTGTCAACTTGGGAATCACATGGTATAGAGATGGCCGAAAGTGATATTCCCACTCCAAGACTACTATGGATTCTCTACTCCAACCCTGCAAAATCTACCTAAAATTAATCCTCCATATACATAGGATCATAGGAAAGGACCCTAGAGATGATCTGGTCTAAGAACTTTAAGAAACTGAGATGGAAAAACATTAAGCGACTTTTCCCAAGGTCACACAATAGCAGAGTCAGGATTGGAACTCAGCTTCTTTCACTCTAAATCCATTGTTCTTAGCTCCTGGTTTAATCGCATTTCCTCCAATAACCTTCTCAAAAGGTGATGTTGGTTTTAATAGACAGATCATCATTAGTGTTTGTATGTGACACGATACAGTAGGCTGGCCGTCAAAGGGCTTGGTTCTACCATCTTTTAGATGTAACAGA
Organism: Pseudocheirus occidentalis; assembly: GCA_028646575.1. Taxonomy (NCBI): domain Eukaryota; kingdom Metazoa; phylum Chordata; class Mammalia; order Diprotodontia; family Pseudocheiridae; genus Pseudocheirus; species Pseudocheirus occidentalis. Next base: position 189,965,904 of record CM053598.1, read on the forward strand.
TAGCAGGGTACTACGAAAAGAGCACTGATTTGGAAATCAAGGAATTATAGTAGATTTATAGCTAGAAGGGACCAGAGAGGCTATGTGGTCCAACTCTCTTGTTTTACTGATGAGTAAACTGAGGCCCAGAGAAATTAAATGACTTGCCCATAGTAATACAATAAGTGTTCAAAATGGAACGTGGACTTAGTTCTCCCTCAGTCCAAGTCCAACATACCTGAGTTCGTATCCCAGCTCTGCCACTTACCAGCTGTGTGAATTTGGGCACACATTAACATCTCTGGGCCTCCCTTTCATCATCTATAAAATGAAGGGGTAGAACTACATAGCTTTCCAAAGTCCCTCCCAGCTCTAAAGTTATAATTCCTCATCATATAATAATAATTATTATAAGATTAGTGTTGCTTACTTCACAGAATGTGAGAGAAATTATTATTATTATTATTATTTTGCAGGGGGAAGGCAAGGCAATTGGAGTTAAGTGACTTGCCCAAGGTCACACAGCTAGTCACACAGCCCAGTCTGTGGCCAGATTTGAACTCAGGTCCTCCTGACTTCAGGGCCTGTGATCTATTCACTGTGCCACCTAGCTGTTCTGAGAGAAATTATTATTATTAAATAATCAAATATTGGGGAGATCCAGGTTCCCACCCCCTTCCTAGATCTTCATTCTCTACTAGGCCAAGCCAGCATTGGAAGGACGTTGCTGATAATGAGACTGGATTAACTTTCTCCTTGTTCAGGCCCCACCCAAGAGGGGAAGGCTTGTGATCTATTCTGGCTTGGGTGGAGATAGTTCCTTTGTCTAGATTGCCCAAAGCTGGGGGTGACTTGGAAGTAATTGACACAATCAAAGTCACATCTCCCAGCACTTCGTTAGAAAATGTCCACCTCTCATCATAATACTCATTCTCTCCTTATTTGTTAACCAGTCAATTGTCATTCACAGGGACACCCACTCTTCTAAGACGTACAAGCATTGAGTAGGTTCCATTAGGGGTCTTTGGCATTTGAGAGCATCACTGATCCCTTTTATTAATAATTACTAGCTTAATGAATAAATGATTACCCAGAAACTATGTCTCTTGAACTTTTCACATGTCACAGATGCTTGAGAGGATCGGGTAAAATAACATGTGCAGAAACACCTAAAGGCATAGCCCAGTCTTAGGCTCCCAGAACCTTTACCCCTCCCATCAGAAACAGCCCCATCTCTCTTGGAAAGATAGAATTCACATGGATGTCCCATTGGGCAAAATTGCTCCAGTCAATCATTAATGCCTACGGGGTCCTTCTTCTAGGAAGAATAGAGTGACTCCCAAAGACCAGGAGTGAATACTTCAATCACCCCAACAATCACAATCGGCCCTCCCCCCTCCCAGATACATTGCTGGGGTCGACTGTAGAAACCCTGGTTTTGGCACAGTGGCTTACAGACAACTGGGGAGAAAGAGAGAGACAGAGCCAACATAAGTGGGATGGAGCTTTCTGCAGCAGTCGCATGGTAAGTTTGGATCTGCCACCAACCAAAACAGATGTGAGTAAATTTGGCTTTTGTTTTCTTTATCCAGCCATTAGTGAGATGAATGGAATATCATGGAGCTGAGTCACCTCTGTGCTTGGGATGATGTTAGCTATACTTTGGGAAGGCCACCAGGACAATGAGAAGGTCCTGAAGATTGTCCATGTATAGTGGCTTCTTCACCATCCTCAGTCCATGATTCACCTATGAACTTCCCAGAGCCTTTCCCTTTCTCCTCCTTCAGAAGCTTAATGCCTTGCTGTTTTTGTCTCTACCTTCCCCCAATCAAACCAAAGTTTCTATTTCTGATCATGTATATCCTGACAAAAATTTAAATTAATAGGTCAATCTTTGTTCTAGAGTATTTACATCTTAAGATTGTCTCTGATTAAAGAAAGACTCATCTTCTATTTTGTTTTGGTTTTTTTTGAGGCAATCAGGGTTAAGTGACTTGCTCAGGGTCACACAAAAGTATCTGAGGCCAGATTTTAATTCAGATCCTCCTTATTCCAGAGCTGATACTCTATCCACTGTACCACAAAGCTGCCCCAAAGGCTCATTTCCTATTAAGGGAATTTCAGCTTCACTGAGCAGGTAGGAGAGGAAAGGCAGACTCCTGAAGTCACAAGAGCTTGTCAGGCTTCCTGGTCTATGAGCCCCACACTGCCCACTGAAGACATCATATGGCACCAAGAGGAAAGGGCATCCTAGCAATGGAGTAAATATATCTATTTAAACACTCAGTTGTTTAGGGGGAAAAAAAGGCATTTGTGCCCACAGTGAAAAAAGGAAAACATACCCAACTGGTAACTTCTGCAACACTGGAGATTGCACCACTGAGGCAGGGCTCTCTCTCAGCCCACTACTCCTGCTGAGGCTGGGCAAACCCACTGGTGACCGAGGCACTGGCCGTGAAGGTTGGGGGTGGTATTCCTCATCAGGAATGACCTCCTCACAGCGGTTGCCCCGGAAGCCAGAACGACAGACACATTGCTGGGGCCGACTGCAGGAACCCTTGTTTTGGCATGGTGGCTCACAGACAGCTGGGGAGAGAGAGAAAGAGAGAGACTGAGCCACATAAGTGGGATGGATGTTTCTTCAGTAGTAGCATGGTAAGTTTGGACCTGCCCTGAGGGGCCAGAAAAACCTTCTACCTTCTAGCTTAAGTAAAAGGCTCTGGGTCATTAAGTCCCCTTCACACCCCAAGCTAGGTCGCCAAAATGGATGCCCTCTTCCCAAAATTGATCAACTAGAGATATGAATGCAAGGAGGTAAATTTGATGTGATAAATATTACTGAGACCTAATGGAATAGAATCCAAGATTATGAATATAGGACTGAAAGGGAATCCCTGATTCAAAAGAAATAGAAGAGGTAAAAGGGGAGTGGAAATATTTGACAAAATACACCCATGTGAACATATCTGGGCATAGGGGTCGGAAGAGGTAGTGAATAACAGAGGATATTTGGGCAAGAATGTTCATGGAGGCAGAAAGATAACCATATTGTCAATAAAGGACACTACAGATCTCTTATATAGAATGAAGAAGCAGATAAGGAATTTGCAAAGCACATCATGATCTTAGTGCAGAGACATGATATAAAAACGATGGGGGGGAGGGGGTAGAGTAAATACAGAGAATGAAAGGTCACATTTGCCAGACCTCCCCCCAAACCATTCCTATACAATAACCACAGAAAATACCAAACAGAATTCTGGGGGAGAAAACTAAGGAAAAAAAAGTCATTTTTTTCTAGCCTATAGCAGTTTAAGAAGATAGGAAGAGAGGTCTGTGGACAATGGGGTAAGGGCTGGCAAAAAGCAAGGTGCAAAGGAAATAGTATTAAGTAGTGGCTATGACAGGCAGCAGCAATATCAGTGCCTAGGTATGGTAAGGTGACCAACCCACGGTCAGAAAGAGATCCCAGCAGCCCCTGTGCTAGCACTAGGCAATCAGGTGCCATTTGGCAGCTCTGTCTCCCATTACACAGTTCCAAATGACAGTTCCAGGATGAAGAGGAGCAGTCAAGAGGGAGCAAGGGCTGTACCTGGATAAGAAGAAGAGCAAAGACCGGAGGGCAGTGACCAGTCCTCTACCTGGACCATACCACTTTGAAGATACCAAAAACCTATAGGCTCCCAGAAGAGCTGTGAAAGCAGAAGAACATAATAGATAAAAGCTCAGCCAGTCATACCCCTCAGAGATGAGCAGAGCCAAATTCTAATACACAGTCCAAAGTCAAGAAGTAGGTGAAAAAATGTTTTTCTTTGAGACAGATTATACACAAGCCCAACAATAATTCCTAAAAGAACTAAAGAAAGAGTTGTTTTTTTTTAAAGAGCAAAATAATTTTTTTAAATCAAAAAGAATGGTAGGGGAAAATTGGGAAAAGAAATGAAAGTTACAAATGAAAATTACAAAAAGAGAATTAACAGCTTGGTAAAAGAGGTACACAAAAAATATTAAATAAAATAACTCTTTAAAAAAATCAGAATTGGCCAAATAGTAAAAGAGGAACAAAATCTCACTGAAGAAAATAACTCCTTAAAATTTAAACAAGTCAAGTGGAAGCTTATGACTCCATGAGACATCATAAAATCATAAAATAGAGTCAAAAGACTAGAAAAATATTTTTAAAATGTGAAATATTTCATAGGAAAAATGACTAACCTGGAAAATAGATCTAGGAGAGATGATTTAAGAATTGCTAGACTATCCAAAATCCACGATCAGAATAAGATCCTAAATATATTTCAAGAAATTACAAAGAAAACTTTCCATATATCTTAGAACAAGAGGGCAAAGTAGAAATTAAAAGAATCAACTGGTTACTTTCTAAAAGAAATTCCCAAATGAAAATCCCCAGGAGTATTATAGCCAAAATTCAGAGTTTCCAATTCAAGGAGAAAATACTGTAAGCAGTCAGAAATAAACAATGCAAATACCATGGAGCCACAGTTAGGATCACACAAGATTTAGCATCTACCACTAAAAAGGAGTGGAATTTCTGAGCTTGGGAGTTTCAGAGGCTAGCCTTGAGAACCACAGGAATCTAGGAATCTACTCCAGCCCAGCCTGGAGATCGTCTGGAGGGATTATTTGGAATGACCTTCAGGTCCTCCCCCCTTCCCCCTACCCACCCCAACTTAACTGGAATGATTTCATCTTTAGAAGTAAGCTTGATGGGGCAAATGTGCTGAAAGAACTGAGCTAAATTATGAGCCTAATTTCCTCCCCATCCATAGACCAAGGTGGGATAGAGGGACTTACACCCCTCCCACCAACGTATTAGAGGATATGTATATATGTCTGTTCTTGATAAATTTATGAGATAAATAAATTCCTTTGTAAAAGCTGTTTTAAAATTCCTAACAGAATTGGGTGCTGGTTACTGCCTTCTAACAAACGGGGAGAATCAGAGTAGGGACATGAACCAATAGCTAAGAAACACCCATCTGTATCTCAGTGTACCCTAGAACCCCAAGAGGAAAGTGGAACCTTCTTGGTCCCTTAGAGAGTGGTACCAGAATGTACATGCTACCATTAGTTTTACTGAAATGGGTTTTTTTCTTTCTTTTAAAGGATGATTCTCCATGTAGGTCAAGAGAGAACACACTGGGAGATGAAGATATTTAAAACAAAAGCTATCAAATAAAATTTGTTACAAAATCTGAAACCTATGGGTCAGTGAGCTTGACTTTGATTCTTGGCAAAATTCTAAAATGTGTCATTAAAGGCATAACAAGTGAACATCTTAAAAAGGATGTGGTGATCACAAAAAGTCAGCCTGGCTTCATCAAGAGTAGGTGTAATAGGAATAGGAATTTGAAGATCTTGCCTGCTCCTTAATAAGCCTAAGGGAATTTGAAGACCTTCCCTGCTTTGAAAATGAACTCTGCTCCCTAATAGACTGAATGTAATCATATGGAGCCTGTGGTGGGAGGAGTTTGCTGATGGATGGAGCAGAGCCCATGGGAAGTTGGGAGTCAGAGCCTGCTAGATGGTAGGGAAGAGAGTCTGTTTCTGAGGGGGACAGATAGGCTTATGAGTAAATATTAGTCAAATATTGGTTTGTGATAAGGCTAAAGGATGGTGGGACTCTCTGCTGTGTTATGGTGCATTAACTTCTATGTTGCTTTGATGGATATGGTTTCCTGGTGTTGTGATTTGGTTTTCTGTTATCTGAATAAATGTTTTGCTTATGTCTTCTATATGGAGAGTCTGTTATATTTTGTGATTGTACACCATGCACGTATATTATAGTGATTGTGGGTACTACAAATATTGCATTGGTGCTACAGTAGGCCATGCTTGACCAACCTAATTTGATTTTTTTTTTACAACATAACTGATAAACCAAAGGAATGTTATAGACAAGAGTCACCTAAGATTTAGCAAAACTTGTCAAAGTTTTTCATGAAGTTCCTATATACAAGATGGAGAGATGAGGGTTAAACAATAGGACAGTTCAGTGTATTCAAAAACTGATTTAAGGTCTAGATCTAAAAGTAGTCAATAATAATTTTATATCAGCCTGTAAATAGCTCTCGAATAGAGACCCAGAGAATGACATTTAGCCTAGTATTATTAAACGTTTGTGTTAATGACTGAGGCAAAGACATACATGACATGCTTCTCACCAGGCCTTTGATTTTAGTGGTATGGAGGACTGCCAGAGGAAGACCGTCCCTCTACTTATGCAAGTTAGTACCTTTTCATCAATTTTTAGTCTTAGAGAGGTGAGAGGTTATTGTACTGTATTTTGTCAAAACCTTTTTCTGCATCTATTGAGATAATCATATGGTTTCTGTTAGTTTTGTTGTTGATATGATCAGTTATGCTGATAGTTTTCGTAATATTGAACCAGGCATGCATTCCTGGTATAAATTCTTCCTGATCAAAGTGTATTATCCCATGAGGCAAGTTACAAAGGGCTTCATATGATCCTAGGGGTAAGAGGGAACCACAGGAGCTGTGACAGTCAAACCCATACATCAGTATATCACTTTGACAGTTGCCAGTCAATAAATAATTATTAATCAGCCGCTATGTACAAGGCAGTACGCTAAACACTGTGGACACAAAGAAAGGTAAAAGACGGTCCCTGCTCTGAAGTAGCTTACTTCCAGTCAGTAAAGCTGTGGGAGGGATGAGTTAGACAAAGGAGAGGCTTGAGCCAATGGGAGCTTGCGATTGCTCACAGCATTCCCTGTGGAGGACAGGGAGGAAACAGTGTGGTATGATGGATAGACCAAAAGAATGCTAGGCGTAAAAACAAGACCCGAGTCTGAATTATGCGTGTAACCCTGGGCAAGTCACTTAACTTCTCTCAGCCTCAGTTTCCTCATTGGTAAACTAGGGAAAATGATAACATCCTATTTCACGGGTTGTTGTGAGGATCAAAATAGCATAATTTAAAGCACTTTACAAAACTTAAACCACTAATCTTTGCTCTCATTTAGCTGCTTCAGTTGTGTCCGACTTTTCCTGACCCTGTTTGGGGATTTTCTTAGCAAAGATACTGGAGTGATTTGCCATTTCCTTCTCCAGCTCATTTTACAGATGAAGAAACTGAGGCAAACAGTGTAAAGTGACTTGTCTAGGGTCCTACAGCTAGTAAGTGTCTGAAGCCAGATTTGAACTCATGAAGAAGAGTTTTCCTGATTCCAAACCCAGTGCTCTAGCTATTGCACCATCTAGCTGCCCAAAACACTATATAAATGTTAGCTGCTATTATTATTAGCACTGCATCAGTAGTCAGGAGACCAACATCCTCATCTTATTTCAGTCCTAACTGATTAATTGTGTGACCTTGAGCCAATCACTAAAGCTTTCTAAGACTCAATTTTTTAAAATTTTTTTTTTAGGACGGTCGGGGTTAAGTGACTTGCCCAAGGTCACACGGCTAGTTTGTGTGTGTGTGTGTGTGTGTGTGTGTGTGTGTGTGTGTGTGTTAAGTGTCTGAGGCCAGATTTGAACTCAGGTACTCCTGACTCCAGGGCCGGTGCTCTATTCACTGCGCCACCTCGCCGCCCCTCTAAGACTCAATTTTGGAAAGGGAAGGTTGACCAGAAGACTTCCCTAATCTTCTAGAAAGAATCTTTAAGAGAATAGGGATACCAAGTCCTTACTAACCACAGCATGGGTCAGATAACCAGTAGCTAGGAAAGGAAACATCTCTATTCAATTCCTCAACATCCTTCAGCCTTCAATTCCTCTACCCCATGGCAAACAGTAGACCAAATGACAAAAATGCCTTGTGGCTCAACATCCTGGACCCCAATTTCTATATTTCTGGTCTGAGGTCAAGACTCCATCTCCAAATACCAGTCAAACTTTCTCCTCATTGCATTCAGCTTTCTCTAGTGGCCACTAGACTTCTCTGCCCATAAGTTCCTCTCTCTCACATGTTCCTAATTACAAACGAACCAATCAGATTCACATGAGAACACTGCCCCTCACTACCTTGCCAAGCTCAAGTGTGCTGCCAACTGGTCAGGAGCCAATATATTTAAGTGCATGCAGGGGTAAAAAACACCCACACCTCTCCCTTCTTCCTCTGACCCAGCTCAATGTTAATGTTCAGATTTAAATCAAAGAGCACATTAAACTGGACCTCCTAGGGAAGATTTAATGTCCCCAGACCAACCCAAATTCCCAGGGAACCTAAAAGGGGAATATCTCTTAACCATGATGACCTTTTCAGTCATTCTAGAGTGGAAGGGCCTCTGGGACCATCCAAGTCCAGACTCTTCTAAGATCTTAGTCTAAAATTCCCCCACCAAGTCTCTAAGGAGAACATCATTCTAGTCTTCCTTCTCCCTCCAACCCATCCTATGCATTGATATGAGTTTGATTTAAGATACTATTTTATGCTCAAAAATCTTCAGAAACTCATTACTTAGCAGGATAAAGCCCAAATCCTTAGGTTGGCATTTGAGGCCCTTTCTAATTTAGCTCCTACCTTTCTTTCCAGTCAAATATACTCCACTGAGCTCTCCAGTCCTGCCAAATCAGTTTGCTCATTGTTTCCCACTTATATCCTGCGGATTTTCACTTTCTAGCCTTTGCCCATAGTGCTTCTCCTGCCTAGAATATCCCCACTCTTCATTATTTGTCTAAATCTTCTTTCAAGGTCCAACTCAATTCTTCCTTCTGCCATGAAAATGTCCTTGACCATACCAGCTCTAAACAATAAAAGCTCTATCCTCTGAATACTTCACTCTTCTGAATACTTTGGCAATGCTCTTCTATTTTGTCAATTGTCACTTCATGAATTTGTCCTTTACTTTCAACTATGTACCATAGGTCCATAGAGATTATATATGTGCCTCTCTGTATCCCAAGCACACAACATATTGCCCTACATGCCTATTACTGGGGCAAGTCACATATCCTTTCTCAGACTCAGTCTCTTCTTTATCCGTCAAATTAAGAACTTAGACCAGATGGCCTCTAAGGCCCCTTCCAGTTCTAAATGTGCATTAATGGCCAAGTTAGGAGGAGACTCAGAAAATAACAGTACTTCACCACAAGGTCCTCAAGAGCAATTCATCTCCAGGTTGTAGGCCCAGGCCACCTTCTCCACTCCCACTCCCATCCCTTAAGAACCCTGCTTTCCATTCTGCAGAGAACTTAGATAAACAAGCCATTTTAGAGACTCCTAACCCAAAACGTTTCTTTAAACACAAAATCCAACAGTTCTATTTCCCAGGGATTCTATCTCTCAAATCAAATTAACCCATTTGCTGCTCACTTCCAGCACCAACTGGGTACTTACTAGCCCCCTGTCCTATGCTGCAGAAACAGTTATCTATTGGAGACCACAAATAGCCAGCCGGATCATCAGGCCAAATGGTCTAGCAGATGTGTCTCAGAAGCAAACCTCAGTCCTCCTCTTCTTCCTCCCCCTCCTCCTCCTTCCCTCAACACTCTATGATCATGTGGCCAGTGTTCATAGTCACACTTCCTAACATTCATCTTTCTCCAAAGAGGCCCTTTATAAGCTAGTCTTACCTTTGACAGTAAGACCATTAGCTATCAATAGAACCAAGTCCCTCCCTCCATCAGGACCTATTCTATGGACTGCATTATACAGCCTCAGTCCTATTTCTGCACTAATATTGCTTTCTGGATGCTTTGTGTGTTATTCATGCCTCTTGAAACTAGATTATAAGCCTTCTTGAGGGCAAAGACAATGTCATACTTAATTCTTATTCTCAGAGCACAATGAAGTGCAGGGACATGTAGTGTTAACTACTACTACTACTACTACTACTACTACTACTACTACTACCACCACTGCTACTACTACTACCACTACCACCACCACTACCACTACCACTACTACTACCACTACTACTACTACTACTACCACTACCACTACTACTACTACTACCACTAGCACTAGCACTACCACTACTACTACTTCTACTACTATTACTACTACTACCACTACCACTACCACTACCACTACTACTACTACTACTACTACTACTACCAATACCAATACCACTACCACTATTACTACTACTACCAAGCATTTATATAGTAATTTAAGGTTTACAAATGTTATCTCATTTTCTCTTCAGCAACAAACATGGTAAGTTGGTGCTAATATTAATCCATTTTATAGATGAGGAAAATGAAGTAACAGTAGTTAAATGAGTTGTTCAGGGTCACATAGCTAGTGTCTGAGGCAGAATTTGAACTCAGGTCTTCCTGATCCCACATATAAAATACTATCTCTTCTAACACTTATCTTGATTTATGGTCACCAATAATGAAAATACTTATCAAAATCTCCTTTGCCCCCCTATCTAGCCACCAGAAGGGTATAACAGTGGGGAGGGGGGAAATTTGGAGGGGAGAGGTTTGGGGGAAGGGATATGGGTTGGTTTTTACCAAGTAGAATTCACACGCACTACTTTCCCTGCCAAAAGACAACATGGAATATGACTCCCTAGACCAGCATGGGAAATTGCAAGGCATTCAAAAAGTGGAGCCCTGGCATAACCTCCCTCTGCCCACGTGCAAATTTTGGTCTCCAACCATTCATAACTCGAGTTATTTCTGAATACTCTCTTTCTCCATCACTCCCCCCTCCTGCACCCCAACAGGGCACTTGATGCAGGCTGAAAACAAGGGAAGTTTTTGGAATCAGCTGCGCAACTAGAGGAGAAAGAAAGTCCCTGAAATTACTTTTAAAGAAGAACATAATAACTTTTCCCCCTCCCCCATCCTCTTCTTTACATAACTCTAAAGCAGCTGAATATGATTTTACTCAGACTTTCCACACAAAACCTTTACCTTCGGGAAGAGCCCAAACTCAGAACCCACTGTCCCAGAGAGATTTTTGGAAGCAGCTTCTCACTAGGGAAAAGCTTCTCCCATGAGCCCCCCAAGTGCTTCTGGGGCAAACAAGAGGGAGAAACAGCTTTCAAGCCTTCCTTTTCTCATCTGGACAGGACAGGGCACCAGATTATCAGTACTAAAGAGAAGGCTGGGGAGGCTGTGAAGTGAGGACAGAAAAGGATCTCATAAGATCATAGATTCAGAACCCAAACCTTGGGAGGGACTTTAGAGGGGAGGGGAAGAGTGTTGCTATCATGACAAAATAGGGGGCGGCTAAGTGGCGCAGTGAATAGAGCACCAGCCCTAGAGTCAGGAGAACCTGAGTTCAAATCCAACCTCAGACACTTGTGGGGAGGGGGGAAATTTGGAGGGGAGAGGTTTGGGGGAAGGGATATGGGTCAGAAGCAAACCTCAGTCCTCCTCTTCTCTTGAACACACTTACTAGCTGTGTGACTTTGGGCAAGTCACTTAACCCCAATTGTCCTCCAAAAAAAAAAAGACATAATAGACGGTTTCCTAGCTCCAGGAGAAGGATGGTTGAAAATAGTTCAGCAATGCTATTTTTACTGATACCCACTCTCTCTTGGTCTTCCCATTTTCTCTTTCCTTCAGATAGATGATAAATAGACAAAGAGAGATGGAGAGATAAATGATAGAGGTTATAGAAAGAATAATAATAGATGATAGAGAAAAAGATGATGATGATAGACAGATAGATAGACAGACAGACAGATAGATAGATTAGATGGATAGATAGATAGACAGACAAATAAATAGATAGATAGGCAGACAGACAGACAGACAGATAGATAGATAGATGGATAGATAGATAGATTAGATGGATATATAGATAGACAGACAGACAAATAACTAGATAGATAAATAGATAGATAGATGATAGATGATAGATAGATGATAGATTAGACAGATAGATAGATAGATAGATGATAGATAGATGATAGATAGATAGATAGATAGATAGATAGATAGATAGATAGATAGATAGATAGATAGGCAGATACACAATTTATCAAGTGTGTTATATTCCAGGCATGGTACTAAATTCTGAGTATACAAATATAATCAAATAAGGTAGTTCCTGCTCTCGAGTAGCTTACATTCTAATGGGGAAGATAATACATAAAGGGAACTGGAAGGGGGGCAGGAGAGCGCAAAGAGGTCTGGAAAGTGCTGGGCATCTGGGTAAGATAAGGCCAAAGCTGGCCTATGAGCCTGGAAGGTAGTTCCAGAGATCAAACCCCCTTTTCTGGTGGGGAGGATGTGAGGAAAGTGGCCTGAACTCAGGACAGTGTTGAGGTCAAGGTGGCTTTCTTAGAGTTCTCCCTTCCCTTTTATCTAATTCATAGGCAGTTGATGCATCACCCTGGTGATGTCATTGGTCCTCTTCAAGAACGAAGAATAAGCAACAACTCTGAGACATGAAGCTTAGATTTTTTTTTTTTAACAGGTTCTCTTCCTCCAGCCCTCATGGTCCTGGTCCTCTTCCTGCTGCTCCCCACCCTAAGTCCCCATGTTTCCATACAATTGCCGCAGTGTTATGCAGGTTGGTGATAAAGCCCTGAACCCCTTGTGAAATGCCAAGTATTCCCTCATCTGTGCCAGGGTCCAGCCCTCACTGTGGCCAGAGCCTTGCGGCACTTTCGGATCAGATGGTACTATTCTCTAATCACATCTATGGGATCTTTCCTCTGCTGTTTTAAGTTAGATGAAATGGAAACTGCCTTATACTTATCTCTGAGAAGCTTCCTGGGGACCTTCCCCCAAGTTATCCTTTGTTTTCCACTGGAAAACTTTTGTGACCCAGGGGAAAGAGGGCTAAATTTATAGTCAAAGGACTTGGATTGAAATCTCAGTTCTACCACTTACTCATTTGCGTGTCCTTGAATAAGTCACCTAACTTCTAGGGGCCTCAATTTCTGAATCTTTAAAATGAGGGAATTTAACTAATGGATCTCTAATATTCCTCCCAACTCTAAATCTGTGACCCTCGAGAGACAGACTTTGGACAAGTCACTTACTCTCCACAGGCTTCTTCATATGTCAAATGAAGGGAATGAAGTACATTCATTCCAACTTCCTGCCCAGCATGGTCCTAATCTCATTCTTTTCACACATACACACAAAATGGAGTTTACCATTAACCCTCCCTTGCCCCAAATGCTTCTATCTTGAAGGACCTAGCCACAACCTGACAGAGCTATGGCTTTATGGGAGAAGTCACCATCAGATCACAACCCCTCTCCCCCAACTACAAAGAGGGCAGCACCCTGGAAAGGACTGGGAACAGCGTTCCAGGGCTTAGGGCTAGCCAAAAGCCCGGCTCCAAAATAGCCGTTGTGTTCACATAAAAGCCTCTAATGAGAGAAAGATGCCGTTCCTGGCCCTGCGAGCTCTTTGCAGACTCGGTCTGGCAGGCTGGACCGGCCTCTACCGTTTGGCGGCCGGAGGAGGGAAGGAAGGGGAGGGTGTGAGTCAGACCTTGGCCCCCTGCTCCCGAACACGGCCTCCACTGCAGGAGAGTAATTGCATTAACAAATGCTGGGAGGCCTTGGGGCAGGCGGGGAGCAGCCCATTCCCACTGATGGGAATGCTTCAGAGGCTGCTCCTAATCCACATCTCAGTTCTTAGAGACCCTCCCTAGACACTCCCCCTGCCCCAATTTGTTGTGGAGTTGTTTGCAGTCGTGTTCCACTCTTCATAACTCCATTTGGGGCTTTCTTGGCAGAACTACTGGAGTGGTTTGCCATTTCCTTCTCAAGATCATTTTACAGATGAGTAAACTGAGGCCCATCACACAAGTTAGCGTCAGAGATAGGATTCGAATCCATGTCCTCTGACTTCCCTTGAGCTCCATAGAGCCCTTGTGTCCTAAGTAACCTCAGGAATGTGGGAAAGGATGGGGACTTGGGATCTCTGTCCTAGATCCTGCTGTTTCTCCTTGGGCAGAGAGGACAGAACTCCTTGGTGGGCAGAGGGCTGCCAAGCTTTGGCACCATAGAGTCTCTCTGTGTGTTGCCCAGGCAGAAGGGCTAAGGGAAGGGAGACAGATGAAGTCACCCATTCGACTTGAAGGCAGCCTGGGCCGGTGGAATCAACACTGGATGTGAAGTCAAAGGACCTGGGTTTGAATTCTGCCTCTGCCACCTACAACTTATGTGACCTTTGATGAACCCTCAGTTTGAGAGGATTGGATAAGCCGGTGTATGCGGTCTCTTCCAGCTCTAAAGACAAGAGTCCTATGAATTAATCCACACTTTCTAAATCCCACCAGGATTTAGAACACCTGGAACAGTCAAACCTGCTACCCCAGAAAGGGAAAACACAACAAAAGCTGGGAGAATCAGCATAACAAGCATTGGAGACAGGATGCAAGAAGAAAGCTGCATCTACATTATAAGATTCCAAGGACTAGTCGGAGTCCTTAGATGTGGAGGCTGCAGACGACAACATGCCACATGTATGCTCCTCAGGGGATCCACGGTCCAGGACCACACTTCCTTTCCTGGTGGGGTCCCTGGGGCAGGAAATTTGTTATTTGGTTGTTTCACTCGTGTCCTTCTAGGCAAAGATCCTGGAGGGGGTTGCCATTTCCTTCTGCAGCTCATTTTACAGGTGAGGAAACTGAGGCAAATAGGGTTAAGTGACTTGCCAAGGACCGTTGTAAATGTCTGAGGTCAAATTTGAACACAGGTCCTCCCGACTCCAGGCCCAGTCCTCTATCCACAGCGCCATCTAGTGCCTACTGAAGGAAACGCTCACCCCTTTTAGCCATTTCCTTACCATCTTTGTGTTCTGCCCTCATAAAATGAAATATATACCTGCACATGTGTATGTGTTTATATATGCATGTGCATACATATATATGTATGTATATACACACACATATATACATGTGTGTATGTGTGTATATACATACATATATATATATATTATTGAGAGAGACAAGCAGAGACAGAGAAAGAAATAGCAGCTTATCTCTAGTCTTATAAACTCCAAAGCTATTCCTATACAGACTTCAGGCAACATAGTGGAAAGACCATTGGCCCTGGAATCAAAGGACCTGGGTCCAAATTGTGCCTCCAACGCTTAAACTTTAGTAAAACACTTAATTTCCTGAGCTCAGTTTCCTCATCTACAAAGTGGAAGAGGAAGGATTTAATGGTTTTCGAAGCCCTTTCAACTCAAAATCTATGACTCTCTCCCCCCAAAGCATTTCAGCATCTCCCACGTCAGTTCTCAACCTGTAGGTTATGTTCAATTTGTAACAAGGAAAATACATCCTGCATGTAGATTCATAACAGTAGCAAAGTTACAGTTATAAAGTAGCAATGAAAATAATTTTATGGCTGGGGGTTCACCACAACATGAGGAACTGTATTAAAGGGTCATGGCATTAAGAAGATTGAGAACCACTGCCCTAGAAGTATTCCCATGGAACAATTTTCCAATAGATATGAGACAAGCATAGGAACTAGACCCGTGGTTTTATTGATATGGGGATCACACTAATACAAGTTGCCAACTTTTCTGCAACTTCTGGACTTAAAGAGCTGCCTGGATCATTAAGAAGTCTAAATTACTGCTCAGAGTCATATAGCCAGAATATATCAGAAGCAGGACTTGAAAGCAGGGATTCCACACCTTCTGGTATAGAGAGACCAACTCTCTATACTAGATTGTTCTAGGCTGCCTCTCATCTAGTTGAGTAGAAAGCTGTTCCCAGAAAAGCTTGAGGATCTGAGGAAGAGGTTCCCCCCTCAGAATAGCATGAACCTCATTGAGCTGAGCCCTCCAGTTGCCAAAAACCCAGGCACTTCTTGGGAATCCTGAATCAGTTCAGAGAATATTGGACCAAGATCCCTCCTAACAAGTTGCAAGGGATCTCTCTGCTGCTTTCCTCCCAGTTCTCCCAGTGAAGCCAGTCCCTCTCAGTACAGCAACCAGAGCCCAAAAATTCCCAGAGAAATTCTTTATATTCCCTCCACTAACAGGCACAAGGACACCCCAGTATAGGGGGAGGAGGAAAAGACCCCCATGAAGACTAGAAGTCCTTCCAAAAGCAACAGCTATAAACAGTACATTGCTCTTCCCTTCTATCTCCATCCCAATCCACCCATAACCCATTAGCTTTTCCCCACCTTAGAGTCACATTCAGCAGGCTCAATAGTCAGCTGTCTCTACAGGCACAAAAACACATAAATCTCCCTCTAGAGCTGGCAAAGTCACAGAGAGAAAGACAGATACAAAGACCCAGAAAATGAGAGAGATCCAGATGGAGAGACACCATGGGGTTGGTCAAGGAAAGAGCTGGAGTATCATCACCTACATCTGCAATGGGGAAATGAAAGTCGGGGGTACAGGGAGAGAGGCCAAGGTAAGTGGGTACACAGACAAATGAGAAAGTGACTTTGGTCTTTAAGAAAGGTACTCTTCATGAGAAAGAACAGCTGTGGATAGTATCAGTGAGCACTGAATCTTCTCTATCTTCTCTAATGCTCAGTTGGACTTATTAGTCAGGTACTTGGACAGGGCTACATTAAGAGCTCACCGTTCCAAGGTGTTTAAAATTTGAGGGGGGTGGGTGGGAGGATTTGAGCCAGATTTGACTCATTTTATAGTGGTGAACTTCATACACAGCTCCTTGACACACACACCCTTGGGAGTCACCCCACATGTGTGAAACTGGCATGAAGGAATCATTAACATTCCCAAGCAATGGGAGTCTCCTTCTAACCCAAAAGGACATTTGGGAGGAGAAGGGGTGGGGAGAAGGAAGCAGCAATGGGACATGAGGAGGCTAGAGAGTCAGCTGACAGGGCATGGAGCCAAGAGCCCTACATTTTAAGGCACTCAGGACATAACCAGTTAGTCTTGGGCAAGCGCTCCAACCCCCACGTGTTTTGCATTAGGCTCATTAGCAGCAAAATAGCAACAAGCAAACAGCATCAGGATCAGCTAATTAGAAAATATTCCACCAGTGTACAAGTGGACTACAAGTGGGAAGCCATATACAGAGATGACGTGTTACAGGCAATTGTCTCCAGAAATGCTGCCAGGCTCCAAATCCAGAGTCAGGATTGGCAAGAGGAGATGTGAAGGTAAGAAGAATGAAGACAGAAGAGAAGGGTCACAAAAGGGAGTTATTAGGAAAAGTGAATCTTTTGGCAATAATTGACAAGTATCACCCTACAGGGGTTTGGTCAAACAGTTGTACATACGTGTGTGTACACACGCACACACATACACACACATTATTGCCAACATTCTACAGAGTCACCAAACCAATATTTCCAGTGTTGAAAATTCATTATGGCAAATGGTAAATGGTAAAATTAGAAAACTGCAAGCATGTTTAGATAGTGAGAATTTCTCTGGGGCTCAAATGCCCAGCAGGAGACTCAGGCATGGATGGACCCATGCATGGACAAGGAAGGTTGGAAGAAGTCCTGCTCCCATCAAAGCCAAGGCATCCTGTTATTTCTTCATCTCATCTCCTAGTAGTGCCCCTTTTACAGTCAAACTGTCCTTTCCTTTCCTTTCCTTTCCTTTCCTTTCCTTTCCTTTCCTTTCCTTTCCTTTCCTTTCCTTTCCTTTCCTTTCCTTTCCTTTCCTTTCCTTTCCTTTCCTTTCCTTTCCTT
>CM053598.1:189989984-190006822 GCA_028646575.1 Pseudocheirus occidentalis
AGGAAAGGAAAGGAAAGGAAAGGAAAGGAAAGGAAAGGAAAGGAAAGGAAAGGAAAGGAGAAAGGCAGGATGAAGGAAATGAGTGAAGGTAGGAGAGAGGGAGAGAAAGAAAGAGGGGGGAATCTTGTTTAACTGAATATTGAAAACTAAAAATAAATAAATAAATTATGAGGAAAAAAGAAAAAAGAAAGAGGGGGGAAGAAGGAAGGAAACATTTATGAAGTGCCTACTATGTGCCAAGCACTGTGATAAGTCCTTTACAAAAGTGTCATTTGATCCTCACAACAACCTTGGGAAGTAAATGCTATTATTTCCCCCATTTTACAGATGAAAAAACTGAGGCAAACAGAAATAGGTGACTTGCCTACCATTATGGAGCTAGTAAAATAAGCACCTGAAGTCAGGTTTAAATCTTCCTTGAGTCCAGGCCCAGTGCTCTGTCCACTGCACCACCTCTCTGCTTCTTCAGGAGAAAGAGACCTCTCTAGATTGACAGAATTCTCTTGACACAAACTTCTCCCCCAAACAAAAGCTCACCATTTTAATATCAATATTCACCCAGGGCTATAGTATGGCCGTGAGACATGGAGCATGACAGTCTTTGAAGAACTGAAAATCACCCAGAGAGCAACAAAAAGGCACATGATGAGTATGAGTTGACTACAACACATCACAAATGGGGAATTCTGAAAGGTAGAGTGAAGGGTGTAATCCAAGAAATGTGTGAGGGAAAAAGAAGGCTGGTTGGTCACATGGCAAAAACAAGCCCATTGATAACCTCATAATGTCAAGAGAAGTTAAGTAAGGTCCTATATGTTGGATAGACCCTGTGGTGATGGTATCACATGAATCACACAGAATGGGCAGATAAAGATGGGTTATGATCGGCATTGTTGTAAGGAATCACTAAATTGATAAAATCACCAATTTATTTGAATATTACTCTAAGGAAGCACTCTGAACCAGGGAGCAAATGGCATGTAGGCAAATAGTTCCTTGACTTTGGCCTAGCTATGTTGAGGAAGGGATTATTCTAAGACTAAATTCCTAAAACCCAGGGCTGGGCTAGAGGTCCTAGCATTGCTTCTATCAAGAGAAGTTCCCCCAGGGCAAGGAGTTCTTAACTTTTTTATGTCATATATACCCATCGGTTGATTGGCAAAACAAACCTAGGTATTCCTTTTGAAGGTTGGTGGAGCCTATGGACCCCTTCTCAGAATAGTGAGTGATTCTTGAAATACATAAAATAAAGTATGGAAGAATACAAGGAAATAAAAGTGTTAGATATAAGTTCACAGGTTAAGAATCCCTGCCATAAGGTCTCTTTGATCTTCATTTGTCCAGGGTCAAACTGGCCTTTGTTATCACCCATGATCATCATCAATAGTCATTTTTGAGTGCTATACTATAAGTATGGCTTAGGGACCTAGGGGAGATTCATTAGGACTTTCAACCTTGGGTAGTCAACTTGATAAAGGGTTTCTAAGGCAAGTATATTTCATAGCGGTAGAACATAAGTGCTGTCCAGACTTAGCAACGGTAGACTCTTCAGGTGACTGAATGAGAAAATACTTTATAATGAAACTTTTCCTGATTTCTCTAGCTGCTAGTGTCCCCCTTATTCCACCCACCCACCCAATTACCTTATACTTGGCACATAGTATGCACTTGTAAAATATTTATTGACTGATTAGTGCTTTGAGATCCATAACTGGCAGAATGGACACCACAAACATGCCTCCTAGATTTGGGGAAACTTCCTACAAAGACATTAGACATTCACTATAAAAGGCTTCAATTCCAAAAGCCTGAAATGGATGGAAGAATTATCTCAGATGATCAGGGATACAAGAGATAGAAGAAACAATGGAGGAGTGAAGATTGAAGAAGTACAGATTGCAGAGGTGAAGAAAAATGGGGTGAAGAGATGGAATGGAGAATAAGATCATGTACAAAGGAATAGAAATGGTCTGCATGTCCACATTATGGGGGAAAAAGATACTTTTTCTCTGGACTATGTGATGTGAAGGTTAACAAAGGAACTGAGCTCTCTCCTATCCTCCAACCTGTTCAGGGTACCAGAGAGCAGAGAAGATGAAGGCATCAGAAGTGAGGATGATGCTAGAATTATTAGGGGGCTGACTAGAACTACAGATACTTGGACTGAAACTAGAAATTGGGAAGCCTGTACTAGAGAAAGGGAAGCTAAGAGCTTAGCATTAGCAGTACATAGACTAGCACTAGAGGTGAGGAGTCTAGAGCATCCAGAACAAGATTGCTGAGACTGGTGGCCATTTTTAAACCTCTGTGGACAGCATGGGGGAGCATCTGGTCCCACTTAGGAGTTTGTTTGACATTTGAGTGGACCCCAAAGCCTGTGTGGTTTTTGGAGCCTTACAAAGAATTCAAAATAAATTCCTTTGGCTTAAAAAAAAAACTGAGGCCCATTCCTGGCCTTCTGAACCAACATTAAGGGGAGCTGCCACCCAGGGAGCTCCAGGAATGTCCCCTACAGCCAAGTCACCCCTCTGGCCCATGGCTCAACCTTTCTGGATCAGATATCTCTAGCACCAGTCTCTTCCAGAAGTCTCCCATGCCCTTTGGCACTCTTCTTTCATCACCAAGACCTATTCCAGGAAAACTAAGTAGAGTGATTGGTCAGTCACACCTATTCCTGAGTCCTGGCCTCCAATACTTGGAAAAAGGCCCCAGGACCCTTCCAGAGTTTCTAGGAACTGGGTTGAGGGGGGAAGAGGGGAGGAGCTGGAGGGCAGAAATGGCATATCCATCTGCAGATTGTTGTTGTTGTTCAATTGTGGTTGACTCTTCACGATCCTATTTGGGGTTTTCTTGGCAAAGGTACTAGAGTGGTTTGCCATTTCCTTCTCCAGTTTATTTTATGGATGAGGAAACTGAGGCAAACAGGGTTAAGTTACTTGCCTGGGGTCACATAGCTAGTGTCTGAGGCCACATTTGAACTCAGGTCTTCCTGATTCCAGGCCCAGCACTCTGTCCACTGCACCACCTGGCTGCTCCACCTGTAGATTACTGTTCCTTTATAACGATTACAACGATTGTCAGAGGTTGGGAGGTCAGCCAGACCCAAAGGACACAGAGTGGCAGAAGGATGAACAGCACAGAACCCATCCTGAGAGGTATTGGGGCCAAACATCCCTCTCTTATACACTGATAACAATTTAGGATTTATACCTTCAGAATTTGCATTAGGGAGAATGGCCATTTCCACTTATAGCCTACCCTTTGGTGCTCCCATTGAAGATGAAATACTAAACTGGATAGACCGTGGGATTTGACCCAGACTCACAAGGCTTATGATTCTACAGTTTGAAGAAGTTCAGATTTGATCCAGAAAGCTCCCTGAAGCTATTAGAGATAAACAGTAAGCAAATAAGAGAGAATCAATTAATCGGGTGGGAACAAGAAATGAACCCTCCTGTCACTGCTTACCATAGTAAATCAACAAGCGTTTACTAAGCCCCTACTGTATCCTAGGCCCCATGTTAGGTGCTGGGTTTACAATGACAAAGATGAAATAATCCCTGCCCTCAAGACACCTAACATTTTATATCTATCGGGGTACCAAGGGTGGAGAATCTGTGGATTTCTTCTGTGAAGTTTGGAGTCAGTCAAAAGACCGCACTTGAGGACATAGAGAGCTACATGTGGCCTCGAGGCCGCAGGTTCCCCACCCCTAGCTCACCAAAATTTTATGAAGAGTGGACTAGCAGTGAGACCGGAGTAACCCAGAGACAGAGCATTGCAGTTCCAAATTTCACCACCAGGTGGCGATTAGCTTTCGGTGCTAAGTAGCCAGGGGGTAAACTGAGCATTGATCAGCCAGCCTAGCTCTGTATCATTATTCACCGTAGACACGGGATCATAGGCTCAAAGACTTAGACCTTAGAAATCTATTCTAACAACCTCACTTAGCGGATGAAGAAAGAAAAAAAGGTCCAGGGCTTTGACAGCTTGCTCAAAGATCACACAGGGGGGATTTTAACCCAGGATCCCTGACTGTGTATCTCTTTCCAAAACAGGGAAGGTGAATGAAGTAACAAGATCCCTTCCACTCAGGCCCCCACAGGCTGGTGGAGAGTGATGGACTAGAGCTGGGAGGAAGCAGCCTTCCCCTTTACCAAGAAGAGCCCACAAGTAATGTCTTAGGCCATTGTGCGCATGTGAGGTGTGTATCTACTTTAAACAGTGGATTGACCTCACTTGCCATGGAGCGCCTGTGTATACACACATTCCCCTGCACCAGATTAATTTTTCTAAAAAAAAATCACTTTTGGTTTGGTTTTTTAGTCATTTCAGTTGTGTCCAACTCTTTGTGACCCCATTTGGGATTTTCTTGGCAAAGATACTGGAGTGGTTTGCCATTTGCTTCTACAGCTCATTTTACAGATGGGGAAACTGAGGCAAACAGGGTGAAGTTGACTTGCCCAGGGCCACACAGATAGTAAGTGTCTGAATCCAGTTTTGAACTCAGGAAGATGAGTCTTCCTGACACCAGGTCTGGCACTATCCACTCTGCCTCAGCTGCCCCATATATCACTTCCCTACTCTCAAATTTGCAAGGACTCCCTTATAGGATATACATAAAATGAAGTCCAAACTCTTTTGTTTGCCATTTAGGATCCTTTACAACCTAGCCCTGATCTACTTGCTCAGCCTATTGCCCCCATGACCAAATAAACAGTTTTACCTTTTCCTACCTCTCCCCAACCCAACATATTCTGTGATCCAGTGACACTGCCTCATTCCATCTCCCAGTTCTGGCCATTTTTACTCATGGTCCCCCCAAGCCTGGAATCCTCTCCTTCCTCATCTCTGCTGCCTGTCTGCCTGGCTTCCTTCAGGTCCCAGTGGAAACCCCACCTTCTACAGGAAAGCTCTCTCAAACCTCATGAATTCGAGTGCTTTCCCTTTCAAATTATCTCCAATTTATCTTGTCTATAGTTTGTCTCTCCTAACTGTTTGAACATAATCTCCCCTCATTAGAGTGGGAGCTCTTGGAAAGGGCAAACTATTATCTGCCGTGCTTTGTTTCCTCTGTGCTTTATATGGTGTCTGTCAAATAGTAATTAACCGACTGATTGGGTTTACAATGACAGTAAACCTTCAAACTTTAGCTGATATCATCACCCCTATTTGGACTGTCTTTTCTCTCCTCTTCCCTTTCTTCGAGATCTAACTCGGGGCCTGTCTCCTCTCAACTGCTCCTCAATGGTCCCAGTTCACAGCAATCACTCCTTTCCTTGAACTCCTACAGCACTTTCTCCTACAGCAGTGGTTCTCAACCTGTGGGTTATGTTCAATTTGCAACAATGAAAATACATTCTGCATATCAGATATTTACATTACAATTCATAACAGTAGCAGAATTACAGTTATGAAGTAACAACAAAAATAATTTTATGGTTGGAGGTCACCACAACATGAGGAGCTGTGTTAAAGGGTTGTGGCATTAGGAAGGTTGAGAACCACTGGCCTACAGGGTCGCTCAGTCTTTGCATGTTTTTGTTCCACTCTCCCAAATCTTTTAGATCTACAGGTCTCTGAGCTGTGCCTCACACACCTTGGCATCCTCAGGGCATTCCTCAAGCTCCAAGTGATTCCTCACCATCAAACCTCTCCATTCTGCTTGAACCTCTCCTTTTCATATAATAACTTTTACTGGAATAACTCAAATATTAGCCCTCCTACTAATTTGTGAAAGGCCCAAGGGGTGTACCTTGCTGCATCTTTGTAATCCCCAGTGCCTAGCACGGTATAGATGCTTAAGAAATATTTGTTGGGGGCAGCTAGGTGGCGCAGTGGAGTCAGAAAGACCTGAGTTCAAATAAAGCCTCAGATTTGTAAAGATAAAATAAGCCACACTTACTAGTTTTGTGACCTTGGGCAAGTCACTTAACCCCAAATGCCCAACCTTCCTCCCTCCAAAAAGACAAGAAAAAAAAAAGAAATGTTTGTTGAATTTGTGGAAGCTCGTCCATATTCAAAAACTTTGTTATTAGTGAAGATGGTGAGGAGAAACATGAATCTGCTTATAAAAGGCCAAACTATCCAAATGCTTCCTAGGTACATGGGGGAGAGTAAACAGGGTGGGGAACCAATGTGGATTATCAGTATTGAGTCAGATATTACTGCCTTGATGTATTGTTGTTGTTTCAGTCATTTCTAACTCTTTGTGACCCCATTTGGGGTTTTCTTGGCAGAGATACCAGAGCTGTTTGCTATTTCCTTCTCTATCTCATTTTACAGATGAGGAAACTGAGACAAAACAGGGTTAAGTGATTTGCCCAGGGTCACACAGCTAGTAATTTGTCAGGGGTC
This sequence comes from Pseudocheirus occidentalis, assembly GCA_028646575.1. Lineage (NCBI taxonomy): Eukaryota > Metazoa > Chordata > Mammalia > Diprotodontia > Pseudocheiridae > Pseudocheirus > Pseudocheirus occidentalis. The sequence continues at coordinate 189,996,342 of CM053598.1, forward strand.
AGATTTGAACTCAGGTTCTCCTGACTCCAAGCTATCATGTGGGAAGTGTAGAGTAGAGGAAATTCTGGTTACCAGCTAGTTTCTCTAGGCCTCAAATATCCTCAACTGCAAAAAGAAGAGATAGGAAAAGATATCCCCTGAGATCCTTTCCACCTCCATCATTTTATAGAGAAGGAAACTTGAGACCAACAGAGTTTAAGTGACATGTACCAAATCATATGAGTAGCATAGCTGGGATTCTGGACCTCTTGACTCAATCCTCAATCCCACAGCTTTCTACTGAACCACCTTTCTATCACCTTTAATTCTTACTCCACACTCCCCTTTTCTAGCCCCACCTGCCTTTCCTCAGAGCTTCTGGTAGGTAGTAGGATGCTTGAATGGAAGTTGTCAAAGGAATATAAAGAACACGTAACACATGGAAATATCAGGAGAAATATCCCATATGATCCTATTAACAAATGAGTGAATACCATTTCTACACTGGCAGGGCAAAGCTATTTTATTGTCTTCTATACAGACAAGCTGCATAATTTATGTATGTGTTATGTATATGTGTGTGTTTGTAGACAGAAAGATAGACAGACAGACAGATAGATAGATAGATAGATAGATAGATAGATAGATAGATAGATAGATATAGATGGATGGATGGATGGATGGATGGATAAAGGCACATGCTGATGGGGCAGCTAGGTGGCACAGCCCTGTGAGTCAGGAGGACCTGAGTTTAAATCTGACCTCAGACACTTAACACTCACTAGCTGTGTGACCTTGGGGAAGTCACTTAACCCCAATTGCCCTGCCTCCCCCCCCAAAAAAAAGCAACAAAAAAAGACACATGCTGATGCCAAGGAATGGTTTGCCATTCTCCATGGAAATACAACTGCAGTTAAGATCACTGATTTAATCCATTCAATCCTTGGGGCCCAAATGGAATGTACAAATTGGGTGAGAGGGGTAGGAACAATGGCTGAGGCTTTTGCCAGCATTGCCCAGTAACCAAGATGTTCCTCAGGAGGCACCTGTCAGGTTCCAGCCACTAGCCTAGCACATTAGTGCTCAAAAGGAGCATCTACAGCCCAGACAGGCGGAGGTCGGAGGGCTGAGCCAGCAGAGGGAGTGGGGAAACCGAGAGCTTCTAGTAGGAAAGCAGAGGAATTGGGAGGCATAAGTGAACGAGCACTGGGAAGATGAATGAGAAGGAAAGAGGGGAATGTATTTATCTGTATATGGGTGTGTTGGGGACAGCTCAGTTCCACAGAGAGGATATTGGGGAGCAAGCACACGAACACACACACACACACACACACACACACACACACACACACACAGAGTCCAAATCTAAAATGTATAACTCCAGACTTCCACCTATTCCCAGTTACTAAACTCAGCGGGCAATTTTCCCAGGTCTCCTCCCCCTCTCTATTCCATTCATGTGTCCTGCCCTCTTGAACGTTCTCAGACAAACCCACGAGTTCACACAAACACCAAACTTCCCTTCAAAACATGAGTCCCAGAGTAAGCTCGGTCACCACCTGCGAGTACCGTCCTCCGTGCCTCCCTTTTCCCCCACCTCCACCCCATTCTGGTCTCCACTCTCCAGCCCGACACATTCCCCAGGGGAATTCCCCAGATGTGAATCCCGGTAAAGAAAAGCTTCAACTTCTGTTTGGTTCTGCCCACTACATCGAGGCACACCTGAACATGGGTTCACTTTCTTCTCTTAGCCAGAACAGAACTCCGTTTCCTTATGCGAATTGTGGTTGTGCAGACACGTTGGGGTTAAGAAAGTTCAATTAGAAAGGAGGGTGGTGTAGAGAAGCTAAATTAGGACGGCTGAGGAGGGGCAGGCGGCTCACGTAGCGGCTCAAAGTTTGGATCCAGGCTCGAAAGGACCAAGCAGGTGCCAGCGGCAAAGGATAGAGAGGGGCTATAGTTATTTCATAGAGCTATCTATAGATCTATTTATCTAAATATGAATATACATAGCTATCTATCATTTCCTGCCCCTCCCTCTATCCTTTGCATATTGATATCTACCTATATACATATATAATCCAAAAGACATATATATATGCATATGCGAACGTGTACATATATACTTATATAACTTTATATGTGTGTGTGTGTGTGTGTATATATAAAGTGATATATAATCTTGGTAATGAACTTCACAAAAGCAATATCTACACACACAAACACACACACACACACACACACACACACACACACACACACACACACACACACACACACTTTGGCTTACCCCATCAGTCGCCCGCGGGATGAGGGCGGGGGCGGGGGCGCAGCCCGGACTCTCTGCCCTGTCCGAGCGCGCGGTAGAGCCGAGGCAGACCTGGCCAGAGGTGGGTTCTGCTGTCGTAGGCTAACCGCAGACATCTGCGCAGGTGGCAGCACCCTGCGGGTCTCTTGTGCTCTGAGAGGCCTCCTGATCTCGCCGTCGGTGGGGTTTCTCAGGTGTCCCCAGCCCGGCTGGGGTACATCTCCGTGAGGCTGACCTGGACCAAGCCCTCCTTGCTCCCGGAACAGACTGTACACTTTGCCTCCAGTCGCACCAGAATGACTAAGCCCAGGTCGCCGAAGCCGGCCCCGGTCCCTACCTGCGCTTTCGTACCTCCCCACGAGATCCCGCTGGGCATCACCCATACCCACAAAGAGAGCCAGGGTCAAGGGCAGAAAGCTTCTCCAGTAGTTCCCCATGATTGGCCTCTGGCGAGAAGAATTCAGCGGACAACAAGCTGCAGCCGCCGCATGTAGCGCCCGGAGCAGCTGCACACCGGGCTCCCAAGCTCCTGGTCTCGCCAGGCAGGAGATGCTTGCCTTGAGAACCTCTGAAACTCACTTTCCACCCAGCAGTCACTGTCCCAAACCCGCCACCCGATCAGGGGACTGGGGGAAAGAAGAACTACGGGTTTGGGCAGCGCGGGGATATCGAGAATTCTCCCAGATTCAGACCTGTTCTGATCCCCGGCCCCTTGCCTCCCGTTCAGCCCAGTGCCCCCTAGACCACTCTGCGCACACAGCTGCTTGCACCTTCTGCTTTCTTCCCCCTGTCACTGCAACCTCGGGAGGGGATGTGAAGGGTTTTATTTTTGGAAACCTCCCACTTTTTTTTTTTCCAGTCTCCTTTATCCACACTATTGCCCCCTCCTCGGAGAGACGGCTCAGCCTCCTCATTACGGGAGAGAGGGAGGAATTCCAGTAACACCCACTTTGGCACCACGAAGCGTACGAGAGGCGGAGGGGGATTAACCCCTGAAGTGCTGGGGAAGAGGCAGGTCCCTTGCTCCGAGCTTGACCCGAGAGCCCGCGGAGGAAGTAGGGCCCGTGGAGGTCGTGGATCCAAGTGCATCTCCCACCAGTTAGCCCTGGCTGTTTTCCTTCTCTTTCCTCTGACCCTCACCTTTTAGGGGCTCTCTCTCTAAAAGGGCTGGTGGTGAATTCTGGTGGCCTCAACGCTCTTTGAAACTGAGTCATTGAGATGAGACAGGGGGACCGGTCCAGGGACCGAGATACAGTAACTACTGCTAACTACAGTCTCCTCCCAGAGAGCTGATACCATGCATGCCCAGTAAGTACCACACGCCGCGCGTGGCCGGACGACAGTCCAGAATTCCCTACTCCGCCTTCCCCTGGGGCATAAAGGGGCTTTTAGAAGATGACATGAGGAGTATGCCCCCTAGTGGAATTAACCGAGCTCTTCCGTCATAGCTACAGCATATTCAATGATTGCCTTGTACTTTAACATTCATTCAACCAGAAGTTCAAAGTATTTTCCCACTAGGAACTCATTCATCTCACCCTGTTCAAATCTTTGAGCCCTCAATCACTGCAATTTCCTTATAAGTTAAAGTCAAGTCAGAGATGTGTGTGTGTGTTGACTGGAGTGAGGGCTGGGATGGGAGTTATTCTGGAGTAGGTGACACCCGTTTTTGCAGTGGCACTAAGTCATATAAGAAGCCAATAACAAAATGGAGGATCAAATGAGGGTTTCCTTGATCCCTGTCCTCCTTCCCTACTCCAGCTGGCAGTAATGTCCTCTGATCTCCCACAAGCTGAAAATCTCTGTCCTCTGAACACCCTTAGTATTTTATTTATACAGTTTCATGTGGTCACTACCATACTCTACCTGTATCATATTTAGAACATGGAATTTTCCTTCTAGCTTGGAAGTTTCTTTTATATTCAATTGTAATTACACTAGCCTGATATATTATTTCTGAATTTATTTCTTTTCCTTCCAAATAAACTCTAGAAACACATTTATGTTCTAAAGAAGGGGAGAAGTGGGGGTAGGAGAAAGCGGATAAAGGGAAAAGAGGTAGCAGTTGCTAGATCAGAGCTTACAGTAGTGTAGATAATTAATTAGAATGCCTTATCTCTATTGATTATCTCTCATTTATCCTACAGATATTTATATATGTGTGTGTCCATATATCTGTATATATCCATGTAAATCCATATACACAGTTGCTCACATGCTGTCTCCCCCATTAGACTGAGCTCTGTAAAAGCAAGGACTATATTTTTGCCGTTCTTTGTATCCTTAATGCTTATCACAGTGCCTGGCTCATAGTAGGTGCTTAATATTTATGGACTGATTGTCCTTTCCTTCATAAAAGCAGGAGACAGATAATCATAGGATCATTCACTTACAACCACGAGGAAACTTATGGATCATCTCATCAAATCCCAAATCTTACAGATGAGAAAACGGAAAAAACAGAAACATCAGATGTCTGAACCCAAGTTAGCTCAGAGGCCAGGAGAATTCAGGGGGCACAGTGGGCCAAAGTGGGGCTCAGGAATCAGCAGAGATTTTTTAAATAGTGAAATGCACTATTGTAGTGTAAAGGGTGCAGAGAAAATGGACTGAAAGAAAACAGGATGCAAGACTGGTATCTGAATACAACTTCAGGAAGGTTTGGAATACCCAAGTCCAGTAGAAGGAAATATAGAGCAGACAAGGGAGCACAGCAAGCCAGTTTTATTGGGAGAACCAGGAACAGTCTTTTTTCACATTTGTATCTTCAGCACTTAGCACAGTGCCTGGAATACAGTAGGCATTTAGCGTGTTTGTTGACTGAAGGAAGAAACATAGGATGGTGGAAATGGGTGAGAAGTACTGGAACCCTGGTAGAAATGGGGTCCCTTATTCAGTAGTCTGGTGAACTTTTAAAAAGTTTTTATTAGAGTCAATCACAACCAGACATTGGAGGAAGGGAGAAGGGACCCTGGAGCTAGAGATTGTTGCTGATTCATGTTAGTGGGGTGACAGAAGACTCCTGGGGAACTGACTACCAATTGATATTCAATCCCCTCATCAGCAAGAAAGGGACTTTTTGTCTTATTTGACAGGGCAACTCAGTGGTTTTGAGCTTACCTGGGACTTTTCCCTTTAGTAGGGTGGAGAGGCTAGTGAACTCTTTAACCCTTGGGCTAAAGGCAAGATTCCCTGGACCAGCTTCAAGGGGAAGAAATTGGTACAAGCTTACTCAGGTCAGAGAATTTTAAGACTCAGGGAAGGATCCTTTGTAAGAGCTCTCCCTCTCTACCCACTGTTTCCCCAAGATTCACCGGGGAGGATGGGATGACAGACAAGGTACTAGACTACATTCCTTCCTTCCTTCCTTCCTTCCTTCCTTCCTTCCTTCCTTCTTTCCTTCCTTCCTTTCTTTTTCCTTCCTTCTTCCTACCTTCTTTCCTCCCTTTCTTTTCTTGTCTATGGGAAGCAGCACAGTCTAATGAAAAGAACACTGAACTGAAGAGTCTCAAGAAAGAATATTTTAATGCATTTTAAAGTGTCTACTATGTGCAGGATATTGTGCTGAGTCACTTTACAATTATCATATCATTTATCCCTCCTGACAATCCTGGGAGGTAGATGCTCTTCTATTATTCCCATTTTTATGGATGAGGAAAATGAGACAGACAGAGATTAAGTGACTTGTTGAGGGTCTGAGTATCTGAGGTCAGAGTTGAACTCAGGTCCTCCTGACTCCAGGCTAGAACTCTATTCACTGTACCACCTAAGCTGTCTCTCACTGGAGACACGTTGGTTTGACTCCTGCCTCTGGAATTTGCAAGCTGTGTTATCCTGGGCAAGTCAAAGAATCTCTCTGACCTTCAGTTTCATCATCTACGAAATAAGGATCATAGCACATATAGTAACTGTCTCTCAACAAGATAACAGTTCCTGTAGCACTTGGCAAACTTTAAAGTATTAGCTATTATTAGGAGAGGGAAGGAAGAATAGGACAAAGAACACCAGCTATCTTCTATCTCCTGCTTGATGACTGTGCCACGGCTATCCTAGGAGTCAAAGAGTCCATTACTTCCCATCTCATAGCCCTGGGGCATAGCTCGGCAAAGGAGAAGCAGGAATAAGGTCTTCGAGAAGAAAAGAAAATATTTGCAATATTTACTTTTCTGAGTGCAGGTACATCTTTCGCCTCATTTTATCCCCTCAATTCTAGAACTGGTGTCATTAGTCCCATTTTATGGATGAAGGAAGCTGAGACATAAAGAAGTGTTCACCTACCAGCCCAGGTTCACCTACCAGCCCAGGTTTACCTACCTAATACATAGCTAGGGCAGAACCCACCAGATATATATAGGATCATAGGGTTTAAAACTAACAGGGACCTTAGAAGAGATCATTGATCACTTCATTTCACACATGGGGAACTGAGGCCCAGAGAAGTTAAAAGACATATCAAACGTCACTCCATAAGTAACCAAGCAAGAATTCAAAACCATGTCTTCTGATTCCAGATCAGTTTCTCTACCCATTCCAAATATCTTCTTTAAATATTCCTTTAAGCCATCCCTGATGGCTGATGTTTGATATTATCCACACTCATTTGGTTCTTCTCTCTCTGGGACAGTACTTTTGCTTTAGCCAAGGACTCCTCATTTCTGTGGGGGTAACCCCTAGCTCCACCATTTCATGGACCTGAGTCATTGGGTCTCTCTTCCCAGTAGTAATTGGTGGACAATAGTTATTACTCTGTCCAGTCTCAGATGTTGGATCTTTTGTGACCTTCCTGTATCTGATGGCACTGCTCAGCCAGATAGTACCCCTCTTCCCTGCTAATAACACCACTACTTCTCTCCTTATTTCAGCTCCCCACCAAGCTCCTGAGACCAGAAACCTTGGAGTTATCCTTGTCCTTTAGCTACTTTTTTCCTCTTGTGTGTCCAAGACATTATTATTACTCCATCTCCCTTGTCTATTCGTTTGGAACTCTGCCAACCCCTCAGTCTCTGAACCCCAGGCTCCGCCTCAGCCAGAACTTACACGCAAACTTCCTTCTTCCCTCATTTACAGGATCAGCTACCCTATTCCTTCTCTAGGGGCTCTTGTAATTTCCCACCCAGTACACTCAGAACCACAATGACTGAATGATCTACTCTAAATAAATGACATCACCCCACCCATAGTACTTTTTCTGACTCTGCCTTCTTGTCCATTCGTGTTTGCCCCTCCTCTGATGTGAGTCTATGGATGCTGCTCTTCAGAATCTCCCATCCCCAAAAATACCCGTAGTAGGGCCCTCGGTGTCTGATTGCCTCTTGAGCTGGGACTACCCATGTCTTCTCACTCATTCATTTATTTTATAAATGAATGAATAGGGGCGGCTAGGTGGCGCAGTGAATAGAGCACTGGCTCTGGAGTCAGGAGTACCTGAGTTCAAATCTGGCCTCAGACACTTAACACAAAAAACTAGTTGTGTGACCTTGGGCAAGTCACTTAACCTCAACTGCCCTCCAAAAAAAAAAAGCAAAAAAAAAAATGAATGAATAAATGAGGGGCAGCCTGGGATGTAGCAAGAATGCTAGATTTGGAGTCAGAAGACACATGGTTCTGATTTCAGCTCTTTTGCTCATTGAATGTAGCAAATCTCTTAATATATCTGGGCCTCAGCTTCCTCATTTGTAAAATAGAAATAATAATTCTTATCATCTATCCTTCAGGGTTATCATGAGAGAAATGTGTTGTGAATGTTAAAGAACTTTACAAATGGGAAATTTTATTATCCATCAAACACTTATTAAATACCAGCACGATGCTAGATGGAGGGAGGACATAAAGTTTAGATAAATATGTTCCCATTCTTCACGGAGTTCATAGTCTTCTTCTTGTTCAGTTATTTTCATTTGTCTCCAACTGACCTTATTTGGAGTTTTCTTGGCAGAAATACCAGAGTGGTTTGCCATTTCATTCTCCAGCTCATTTTACGTATGAGGAAACTGAGACAAACAGGGTTAAGTGACTTGCCCAGGTACACACATCTAGTAAGTGTCTAAGGTCAGATTTGGACTCAGGAAGAGGAATCTTCCATACTCCAGACATAGGTTCTTTCAACTTCACCATCTCACTGCCCCTTTTAGGTTGATAAGACACTAACAGAGATGGCTGTAGTACACCATATTATGTGATAAATACATTATCAAAGCACAAAACAAATTGCTGTATTGGGGAGGAGAGAAATTGGGCAAGGAAGGAGGTGGTCAACCAGGGGTATGCTAGTAAATGTTTAACAATTGGCTTCTTTTAAAAAAAAAAGTACATATGACACCCTTTTAGGTTTAATTGGCACAATTATCATTTTCTCCATCACTCTTAGGTATAGATCAACAGTGTAATACTCAAATAGAAATGGATCCAATGGGCCACATATTGACTTAGAAAACTAGAAATTAACATTGCATTTAAAAATTGTTTTTTGTATTTTGTATTTTTTCTATTTTTATTTGTATTTAAAATTTTTATTTGTATTTTTATTTGTTTTGTTAAACTCTTTCCCAGTTACATATCTTGTTCTGCTGGTTTTGAATATCATTTGCCTTCTGGCTGCTAGATTTGACTCTTCCGGTTGATCAACAAAACCGTAAGTCAAGCCCTCCTAGAGTGTGTGAGAATTTCCAAGGTGTAAGTGCTCACACTGAAAACTTAACAATCCAGAACCTCCTTGGACCCACAAACAAAGGTCACTGCTCTCAAGTCTTCTCCTCTTGCTTTGTCTCTCATGATCCAATCCCTCAAGATCAAAGTCCTGGAAAATTCCACCTCCTTTCTCACCCCATTCCCTGCTCAGCAGCAATGCTGGGGTTCTGACCCTTGGGAAGATTCCTGGTTCTAACGGTCTCTGGCTTGGCCCATGAGTCATCCTTCCTCTGCTTCCCTACTGCCTTCTGCCAATTAGGGGATAAGAATGATGCCAGCACTACTCACCCACCTCCTGGGCCTGTTGCAGGGAGTAATTCATCTCTGAAAAGCTCTTGGGGGCCAGGAAGTTCTTTTTAGAGAGTCCCAAGGGTTTGATAATGAGATAATTGGCTCATGGGTAGTAAAGGAAGGTCTCAGCCTTGATCCAGGACAGAATCACTGCTGTTTGACTGACACTGGGCAGAAGTCTAATTGCTTTCTCATGTCATGCTGGAATAATGCTGGGGGCCAGGGAACTACCAAAGCTCTTACTAATTTGATAAACAAGAGCCTAAAAACAAGGAAATATCTTCCTGCTCCCTTTGCTGGAACCCAGTCTCCGGAATAGAGACAGGATTCCGGGGATTTTTCTTACTCATTCAGACCTCGGAAATGACTGTACCTCCAACACCGAATTCTTCTTCCCAGGAGGGCTAGTTCCCCTCTTTCAGAACAAATAACAAATTATCTAGTTAATCACTGGGTTGGGCAGTGGAAAGGAACACTAATCAGACTCCAGGCTCTCCAGAGGAGAGCACTCAGAGAGATATGCAAGCCGGAGGCACGGTGGTCTTCTTTTGCTACTCAAAATCTATGGCACTGAAACCAGAAGCCTTGGTTCTCAGTGTAAAAAATGGAGGTAACTCAGAAGTTGAAGAGCTAGATGGTACAGTAGAGTTGGGCCTAGAGTCAAGAAATCCTGAGTTCAAATCTGGACTCAGACTAGCTGTGTGACCCTGGGCAAGTCACTTAACCCTCTTGGCCTCGGTTTCCTCATCTATAAAATGAGTTGGGAGAAGGAAATGGCAAACCACTCCAGTATCACTTCCAAGAAAACCTCAAAATGGGTTCATGAAGAGATAGATACAATTGAAACAACTGAACAACAAGGTCACCAAACCCAGTGCTTCCAGAAAGAGGCTCAGTACTTCCTCTACTCTGATGCTCTTACGGCCCACACAAACTGGCACTCAACACCAGACACCTCAGACTGGTTTACATCAAGAACTCACAAATGGGGGACGGAGCCAAGATGGTGGCATAGAAGCAGCAAGGTCCCGCAGCTTCCACACTGCCACCCTAAACACCCAGAAAATATGAGCCCAGACAAAGTCTAGGAAAGTCTAGGACTCTCAGACTCACAAAAATATAGAAAACACATCTCTCGCTGAAGTCAGCTTGGCAGCAGGGGCTCATCACAGCGGCCGGGAGTGGAGGCCTGGAGTGGAAGCCAGCCCAGCCTGAA
>CM053598.1:190007322-190029014 GCA_028646575.1 Pseudocheirus occidentalis
GAGAGAGAGGGAGAGGGAGACAGAGGGGGAGACGGGGAGAGGGAGAGAGAGGGGGAGAGGGAGGGAGAGAGAAGGAGAGGGGAAGAGGGAGGGAGAGAGAGAGATATGGCACACCATAGGCCAGTCACTTAGGAAATGTGTCTGGGAGGGAAAAGGTGGCAGCGGCAGCAATGGAGGAATGGGCTATTGAACCCTACCCTCAGACTTTCTTTGCTAAGACAAGATCCATGGGAATTGTGACAACCTGGATAGGCAGTATAGATGAGCAAGAGCGGTGGATGCAGAAAGGGTCTTGCTCCTACAGGAAGCAAAAAGCAAGGAGACCCAAGACTGAGAAGTGATACCAATTCTGTCTTTCCCAAAGAAATTTAATTTGCAAAAGAATTAATTTAATTAATTAAATAATTACTTCAATTAATTCCCAAATTCTCCACCTCTATCCACTTTGCAGAGATTGTTCTTATGGCTTTTGGCAATTTGTTCCTGACTACTGGACTTCGGTCTGATTCCATTTATATTCTTATCTGTTTGTAATAAATATGTTTCTGCTTTCGTTGGTTGCCTTGGCTGCTGACTGATGAACTAACTAGAATAACCCAGAAACAAGCAGAATTCAGATGTTTCTAGAGAGTAGATTCCTGGGTGGGGGCTCAAGCCATGATGCTATTTTCAGTTAAGTCTCCAGGACTGAACCTAGTTTGTCTTTAGTTGACACATGGGTTACATTAACAGATGATTTATCTCGATCTAAGAAGTGTGAATTGTTTTAAGTACTTTTGAAGAGGCCCAAAGACTTAGCTTTTTTTGGAAGAGTTCCTCGAAGTGGATATTTCTTTCTGCAAATCTTTTAAACTGGTAGACTTTCAAATGTTTGTTGCTTGCTTCAAAACAAATATTGAGCTTTATTGGGTAGATAATGAAGAAATTCATGCTTTTAAATTTTGTTTATGCTGTATTCCAGGTTTTTAATTGTCCTTTGTCCTTATTGAAAAGTCCAATATGATGAATTTTCTTTGGTAGGCAATTGCTGTATTTCTTCTTACAGCTCAATATTTTTCCTTAACCTTACAGTCTTGGAGTTCAACTGTGATGTGTCCAATAGCACTGAATCTAGGATCTGTCTTTGCCAGAATCTTCTATACTTTTTCCTTTTGCATATCACAGCTTGTTCTGGCTAATTCTAGAAAGTTTTAGGGGACATCCTAGAATTTAGCATTTAGAGTTTTTCTTTTCTCTCCATTTTCTGGGATGTCAGTATTCCTAAGCTTGTTGCACTGTGATCTATGTTTGAGGTCTACAAGGGTGTTCCTAAAGTCTGGACCCACAGAAAATCTCATTAACTACTCATATTTTCAAGAAATGAAATGAATAAAATTTTCAACATTTCATTTAATTAGCATAAATGAGATTTCATAGGAAGACATAGGAGACACATAGGGAACCTCATTAATTAAATTAATCTCATTAATATGGAAAATAGTCCCCAATAGCTAATTAAAGTTTTTGTTTTATATGAAATTGTCTTGGCTAAAATTTATGCCAATTAAATAAAATGTTCTTGAAAATTTCATTCATTTCATTTCAGAGTTAATGAGATTTCCTATGTGTCCAGACTTTAGGAACACCCTGTGCAACTTGATCCTGTAAGCTTCCCAATTTGGATAATTCAATTATTTTCTAAACTGATTTTTTGTTCCAGTTGATCTGTGTTGACCCTTTTAATCAGTATTATCTTTTCCACATTGTCTATTTTCTTTCTGTATTATTTCTTCCCTATGTTATTGTTGTTGTTTCAGTCATAGCCATCTTTTCATGAATCTACTTGGGGTTTTCTTGGCAAAGATAATGGAGCAGTTTACCATTTCCATCTCCAGCTCATTTTTACAGATGAGGAAATTAAGGAAACAGGGTTAAGTGACTTGTCTAGGGTCACACAACTAGTATATGTCAGAGGCCATATTTTTTTTTTAGCATCTTTTAATTATAACCTCAGTTCCTCTCATAGTTTTTTTTTACTTCAACAAATAGTAATTTTTGGGAAAAGACAAGTTGAGTTTTTAATGTTTTATGTTCTCTGTGCCATTGGACTATTCAGTTGTTTGTGATGTGGAATTCCAGAGACAGATAAATAAGTAGATTTGTGCATCACTTGCATAGAGATGATAAGATGGAGCTGCCAAATGATGGAGTATGGAAAGAAAGAGAAAAAGACCTGGGATAGAGCCTTGGAGTACAGCCCTAGTTAACAGATGCAATGTGGGTAATGATTCAGCAAAGGAGACTAAAAAGGAATGGTCAGATAGGGAGGAGAACCAAGAGAGAGCAAGACTAGGAAAACCTAGAGAGAGAAGGGAGTATCTTGGAGAAGAAGGTGGTCAGCAGCATCAGGTACCTCAGAAAAGACAAAGAGGATGAGGACTGAGAGCAAGCCATTATTAGATGTGGCCATGAAGAGATGGTGGGTGACTTTGGAGAAAGCCTTATTTCAGAGGGACTTGTGACTTTGTTACTAATGTTTATTGTGCTCATTTTCTTGGAACGTTCTGTTTAGCCATTTAAGGATGCTTCTTTGAAATACCATCTACCGTTTCTTGTTCCATACGTGTTGCTCCTAGTGCATTAGATAACTCAGTTGTTCTGTAGTATTTTTTAAAACGTGGCTGGCACTCTTTGTTTTGCTCAGTTTCTGTTTTGGCTGATTTTTAATTTCAGATCTATTCCTTTACCCCCAACCAACAATTTGGCATTTCTATTGGTTGTTTTTAAAGATGTATGTAAGGAGCTGGCTAGCCTTGCTCCTAACATCTTATTCTGTTATTTTCCAGAGCAGTTACTTACACTCATTGCCTGTATAACCTTGGCTAAGTCACTTAATATCCCTGAACCTCAGTTTCTTTACCTGTAATATGAAGGGACTGGACTAAATGGTCTCTGAAGTCCCTTATAGCTCTTGATCTATGATCCAGGTCCACTGTTCCTTTCTACTATGTCTTTTCCTTCCTTCTCTCTCTCCCTCGCTCCTTCCTTCCTTTCTACCTTCCTTCCTTTCTTTTTAAAGTATTATTGATTCTTTTTTTTATCAGTATCACTTCCCATTGCTTCCACCTCCCTCAAAAAGATCCACCCCCATAACAAAAAAGTATAATTAATTAAAACAAACCAACACATTATCCATGTCAGTTAACATATCTTCATTCCACACCCGTAGTCCACCATCTCTTTGAGGAGAGCAGAACAAAATGTTTCACCATTAGTCTTTTAGAGTCAAGATTGCTCATTGCATTGATCAGAATTCTTAAAGCTTTTCGCTGTTTTCCCCCTCTACATTACTGTGGTCATCATTTAAACTGGCAAACTGGAGCACATTCAAGAGGGGTGGGTTAAATGGGAGAGTGAGAGGTCTTAAAACTATGCCATATGAGGAGCAGCACAAAGAACTGGTCATGATTGTTTTCTTTTCTCCCTAAGTATTCCAAACTTAATAATTACTAACAGAAACAAACAGGAAAAAAAGATGAACCATAAACACCACTATTTATCATTTATTTTTAAATGTGTTTATCAGTGTTAGTACGACATTGACAAAAATGAACTGTTTGCTTGTGTGCCCTTCTGAACTCGTTCTCTTCTACATATTTTGCCGGATTTTGTTGCTTTTTACATAGCTGTAGTCAGTATGTATATTGTTGTTTTAATTTTGCTTTCTTCACTCTGTATCACTTCATATGAGCCTTCAGGACTAGGAATGTTTAGTCTAGAGAAGAAAAGACTAAGGGCAGATGTGATAATTGCCTTAAAATATTTGAAGTTCTATCATGGAAGAAAAGGGAGTGGGCTTGTTCCGTATTGCCCCCAAGGACAGAGCTCGAACCAATAAATAGAAATTATAGTCATATTTGGCTCAACATTCAGAACAATCTAACAATTAGAACGGACAATAGAAAGCTACTGAATGAAGCAGTGAGTTCTCTGTTACTAGAGGTAATCAAAAAGAGGCTAAAGGGTAGCCTAATGGATAGTGTTAGACCTGGACTCAAGGAAGACCTAAATTCAAATCCTGCCTCAGTCTCTTACTAGCTATGTGACCCTGGACAAGTGACTTAATTTCTGTTTCCTCATCTGTAAAACGGAGATAATACTAGCACCTACCTCAAAGGGTTGTTATGAGGATCAAACGAAGTAACATGTAAAAAACATTTTGCAAATCTTTGAGCACTCTGTGAATGCTGGCCATTGTTGTGGTTATGATCCCCTTGTCAGGATCAATCGGGCAGAACACACTTCTGAAGCTCCTACCCTGTACCAGGCAGCGTGCTGAAGATGTGGATGGGGGATTATCAGATGGGTGGGAGGCTGACTTGTAAAGTGCCCTCTATTTCTGTAGTCCTAAAACAAACAGGGGAACTGGAAAAATTCTTTGAGCAACAGTAAATATTGGAATAATTGCATACTTTCCCAAGATAAATATATTGAGGTAAAAAACTCAACTGAATGTGTAAGTTCTCACAAATTTATAGAGTAAGAAAGTGAAACATGCAGGGTCAGTTGGAAGGAGCTGGTCAAGCTCCAAACATCTTACTCTGTTATTTTCCAGAGCAATTGCTTACACTTAGTACCTGTATAACCTTGGCTGTCACTTCATATCCCTGAAGGAAGGAAGGAAGGAAGTAGATCAAGATTATGGCAGAAAGAATAGGAGTCAGGAAGCATCATCTTCCTGAGTTCAAATCTGGTCTCAGACACTTTCTAGCTGTGTAACCCTGGGCATGTCACGTAATCCTCTTTGCCTCAGTTTCCTCATCTGTAAAATGAGCTGCAGGAGGAAATGGCAAACCACTCCAGTGTCTCTGCCAAGAAAACCCCAAATAGGGTCACAAGGAGCCACAACTGAAATGACAACAACAAAACAATAACATGGCAGAAAGGATTTAGATAAGCTACGAGCAAGAATTTCCCAAAAGGGAAGATCAGACAATTATTAAGGTGGGTTTGGCGGAGGAAGATGGAGAATATTCTTTAGAAAGTTTCAAGTATGGGACATTTGAGACTGGTTGTCTTGCATACAGTAGGTGCCAAACAGAGCCATAACTAAGAAAGAAAAAAGGGAAATAAGCAAGATTAAGTGCTTCCTTGTGTGCCATGCACTGTGACAAGTGCTCTACAAGTATTAGCTCATCTGATCCTCACAATTCTGCAAGATAAGTGTTATTAGTATTCCCATTTTACAGTATTAGAATTACATTTTGTAGAAGGAAACTGAGGCAGACAGAAGTTAAGTGACTTTCCCGGGGTCGCACAGCTAGTGTCTCATGCCAGATTAGAACTTGGGTCAACCCGATTCCAGAACCAGGGCTCTGTACACTATGGTGCCACCTAGTTGCTTCTATTTGTATGCCTTAGGTAAATGGTGCAATAGGTGTTGGTGAGGAGAGGGCAGAAAAAGGGGCCTTAGAACATTTTGAAGTTGCAATTGTGGGAAGAAATGGGAGGGTCAAACCCTGAAATGTTGCCTGTGTGTGTGTGTGTGTGTGTGTGTGTGTGAACTATCTGTTGTTCAATGTGTCCAACTCTTTCTGACCATGAACGGTTTTCTTGGCAGAGACACTGGAGTGGTTTTGCCATTTTCTTCTCCAACTCATTTTACAGACGAGGAAACTGAGGGTTAAGTGCCCTGCCAGGGTCCCACAGCTAGTAAGTGTCTGAGGCCAGATTTGAATTCAGGAAGATGAGTCTTCCTGACTCCAGGCCCAGCGCTCTGTCCGCTACACCACCTAGCCACCCATATCCTTTAGCTTCCTGTTTGACGCATCATCCTCGCTAAGCCCAGTTGTTTCTAGGCTGCTGAAGTACTATGAATCAAAAATTTTGGTAAACCTGGGATAAAGCTCCATTTTGCCCCCTACCCCCAGTGGTTATTGCTTCAGTGCTTAATAAATGTTTGTTGAATGAAAATGAATGTTGTGGGTGTTGTGTGCCTAGATTTAGCAGTATTCATTAATTCCACGGCATTTAAAGGGGACCGCGAATCAAGGCTGCAACCACTGGTATAGACTATGCTTCTAGTAATTGGCACATACTGCTTACGTCATTCATTTCCATTCAATGAGCATTTATTAAACACCAAAGCTATAACTAGTGAAGGGGAGGGGAAAGTGGAGCTTTGTCCTAGGGTGTCAAAATTCAGAGGACGCTGTTAGTCCTTCAAAACCCTAGAAACAACCGGGTGTATCATGTGGCAAGGACACCCCGACTTCTGCTGGAGAGCTCTCCCAGCTTCTCACCACTAATGCTTTCCTTCTGAGAATGTCTCCCATTCACCTTGTATTTATTTCATGTACACGCTTGTTTGCATATTGTCTCTTTCATTATAGCATGTGATCTTCTTGAGGACAAAGCCTGGTTTTTGGTTTTTGGCCTTTTTGGAGGGGGGAGGGCAGGGCAATTGGGATTAAGTGACTTGCCCAAGGTCACACAGCTAGTGAGTGTGATCAAGCATATGAGGCCAGATTTGAACTCAGGTCCTCCTGACTCCAGGGCCAGTGCCCTACTCACTGTGCCACCTAGATGCCCTAACAAGGCCTGTTTCTATCTTTGTATTCTCAAGGCTAAGCCCAGTGCCTAGCACACAGTAGGCACTTAATAAATGCTTATTGACTGACTACTGACTGGATTGTATCATTAATAGCTGTGGATGTTCCAGGAGGACTAGCACCTCTGGTGCGAGGGCTTGCCCAGCACTTTTCAGAGCTGCTCATCCACCTTTGGTGTCCATCTGGCACTCAACTCTCACCTATGGCTCCAAGAAGTCATAGCATGCCTAGCAAACCATCCAGCTTAAACCAGGTGATGGGCCTCAAACCCACTGGTAAGTCAGGGGAATGTCTTCTCCAAGCATGTGATGTCTTCCCCCAAGGCAGAACAGAAAGATGAAAACAATTTGTCCCAATGGCCATGAAGGTAACTAAAACTTGTGCTGTAGAGCGCTAAGAGCTTGGCCAGACCTTTAAGATGCCAAGGTCATCTGCTGCATCCCAGACCGTCTTGTCTTTTGTCCTGTCACTGGACTTCAATGACTCCAGAAGAGACAGTGAGGCAGACAGCTTTGGGCGGCTCTGCCTCACTTAAATCCAATTCACACATGAGTCAAGACCTTACCCCTCGATGTCTTTGATCTTCTTTGAAAATAAGGATGAACAACAACAGTGATCTATCCATTAGGCCACCATCTAAACTCTTTGATTACCTTTAGTGGCAGAGAACTTACTACTTCATTCAGTGGCTTCCTGTTGTCAGACAGCTCTAATTACTAGAATATTCTTTATATGAAGCCAAAATCTGACTCCTTATAATTTCTTTCTGCCGGTCCTGCTTCTGCTGCTGTTCACTCGTTTACTTTTCCGAGTCATCCAAGGAGGCAGACCTCTTACAATAACTTTGTCAGACCAGTCCTTAGGTTTGGAAGTTCTCATCTAGATGACCTCAGGAGTATCCTTCTAGGCTTAGGATTTTTCATCCCTATGGATCTCAAGAACAGGTTGGAGGTCTGGCAGAGGCCTCATGGTAACTAACCTATTCTGTCTTTGGCATCACCAAACCATGGAGAGGTTTTAGACTGTGGGTGGGCAGTGGGAGGACAGTAAAGGGTACGGAATACAGTAGAAAATACAGAGGAAACCTCAGAAAGGAGGAATCAGTTACTAAACATTTGTTAAGTACCTACTATGTGCCAGGAACTATACTAAATGCTGGAAAATTTGGGAATCAAGGAGAAGAGCAAGTTTAATGGATATAACTGGTGGAGGAAGTTCTCCTTTGACACAAGAGAAGGATGGAACTGGTTGTTTCTAAGAAGGAGCCCCATCATAGAGAGAGAGAGGAAAATGAGAGCTAATTAGTGTGAATTCTGAGCCTTGGCACAGATGTGATGATCCAAGAGGCCTGCAACCCCCTGTGGACGCCTATTGAGACTGACTATCAGACACAAAAGGCTAGATCCACAAAAAGATACTGTTTGGGGGGTTTGCTCTTGAAAGAAATTAAATACTGGGGTGGCTCTGTGGCGCAGTGAATAGAGCACCAGCCCTGGAGTCAGGAGGACCTGAGTTCAAACCCAGTCTCAGACACTGGGACACTCAGACACACTCAGTAGCCATGAGATCTTGGGCAAGTCACTCAACCCCAATTGCCCTGCCTTCCCCCCTCCAAAATAGCAACAAAAAAATTTTTTTAAATTAAATACTGAAGAACCTCTTCCTCCTGCCCTATCCCAGAGTCAGGGCAACTAGGTTATCAGTGTGGATAGAGTGCAGGGCCTGGAGTCAGGAAGACTCCTCTTAATGAGTTCAAACCTGGTCTCAGATACTTACTAGCTGTGTGACTCTGAACAAGTCAAGTCACTTCACCCTGTTTGCCTTGGTTTCCTCATCTGTAAAATGACCTGGAGAAGGAAATGGCCAACCACTCCAAAAATCTTTCCCAAGAAGACCCTAAAAGGAGTCACAGAGAGTTTGAAAGGACTGAGCAACCAAAATAAATCCCAATTCAGTTACCTAGAAAGCAAACAGGCATTTGTACAGTGACCAACATTTTTACATTTGGAGAAGAAAGAGCAGGATCCTCAATGACCTTGCCTCCTGGAAACCTGTCTGGCCTGATGAATGATAGACCTTCCAAAGACATCATGATGGCTGAACCTGGGCTTCCATATGCCTCTTCTTCCCTTTCTTTTTCTTTTCTTTCTTCCTTCCTCTTTTCTTCTAAAGAGATGTTAATTGAGATACAAATAATGAAACATGGTGCCTGCCCTTGTGGAGCTTATAATCTAGTAGAAGAGATAGAGCACAACACATGCAAAGGATGAATTACTATATAATAGATATGCAATAACTCTAAAATAAGTAACATGAAAAAATAGAAGCTAAAAACATAAGACATCTACAAAGTGTCATGTGAGGTTGAAGGAAGGATATCTCGTTTTCAGCCACAGGGAATTGGAGGAACCCTCTGTAGGAGGTGGCAGCTGCTCTGGGTACTGAAGGATGGAGAGGATTTCAAAAAGGAAAGTATGGGTTTGAAGAGGAAGGCAAAGGTATAGAGATGTCTTTGTCTTTTCTCAACTTCCCCAGATAATCCAGGCTACTAGGTAACTCTCCCTTGAGGGCAGTCACCCTTCCCACACAGGCTAGGCCCTAAGGGACAGCTGTAGATCTGGGCAGGAGGAAGGGGCTCCCTTCACCTCTGCACCCCCGGGGACCAGCTACATTCTCATCAGGACTTGTCCCTGACAAGTACTGTGTCTGTGGCACCTCCCGAGGGCCCCCACCTCCTTTCAGCCAAGCAGCTGGTTTTCCTTAGTGCCCTAGCCAGGTCATCTTTCAGCCCTTGTCCTTGTGGTTGATGCCAAATGCTCTAAAGCACATATTTGGCAAGGAGTCTGTGGGCAGGGCCTGAGCAGGTGGCTCTGATTAAGTCTGGCTGGCTCCTATTAACAGCTTATCTGCTTAAAGCATTAGTAAAGTCTCTCTGGGACCATAGAGGACAGCTCCGTCCTCTTAACATTTCCCTCTGCTCCCAGCTCTCTACAGCAAGGACCTCCTGAAAACCTTTTGTCAACATAATCACCATCAACCAGAAGCATTTGTTAGGCCCCCTCTTTGTAGGAGATGGGCTAGCTGCTTACCAGGAGGTCTCCCTGGCCTCTTGGAGTTTACAGTACAAGACCCTGCTACAGAAAAACCTGTAAAAGGTTATGGGAGACTTTATAGCGAGGCCACCTGAGAGCTCCACTCCCCATAAGCCGTGAAGAGTTTGTAGGAGGAGGGGTACATGGGAACATGGGGGCAGTAGAGATTCCATATAAAGTTTGTTGGTCAGCTAATTATCTTTTTCATAGATAAGTATGCAAAAAGGAATAGTGTTCCACTGCAACAGGAAAGATTTTGCATAGAAGCAGTGACCAGGGAGATGCTTGTTAAAGGGAACTGTACTTAGTTTCAGATTTTGCTATGTGACCCTGGGTTATTCTATGTCTCTGCAACTCAGTGTCCTTATCTTAAAATGGAGAAACCAGTTCCTATTTCCTAAGACTGTTGTGAGACTCGAGTGCCGTAGGTTAAGCATTTCATAAGTTTTTTTTATAACATTATAACATTTTATAAATGTTAGTTATTAACATATTAGCTAATAATTATGTAATCATTCATTACAGTTAATTACTGTCATAAGAAGACCTTTCCAAGCATACAAGCTATATAAGTTGATATGTATATAAGAACTCAATTTCTGTACATCAACTTGGGGTTGCCCCTCACCCTCTGAATTGTCTGGCTCTGCTCCTCCACCCTCCCTTTCTGGAAGCTCTTTGTAGAATCAGCTGGAGGTAATTTGCATAACTCAGCCCATCTGCCCCAGAGGAAGATAGGAGAGGGAAAGAAAAATTGTGAGAGAGTGGGAGTGTCCAGTTAGAAATTCTAGACTGTGTGGGACATGCTGATATGAGTGAAAGGCAAACTACAATGATTCTGGGAGAGGGAGGGGGCAAATGGGACTGACTCAGCATAAAGTAACCTAGAGTGGAAAACAGGAAGGAGGCATGCCCATAGCCTGTTGCAGAGACTTTGAACTGGCTACAAATCTCCTGATCACGGCTTGAGAGTTAGTCCCCAAGAGGAAAGATAATGAGCACCATCTATCGGAAGAGAGATGAACTTCATGGAGCAACGAGGAAGGAATCAGCCACAGCATCTTATGACAGTGCCAAAGTCACTGCAGAAGGACGCTGGATGGCCATGACAATGGGAAGGGCATGATGTCTGAGAACAGTGGAGAGGGGAAATACAGGAGGAAGAGCAGCAGTAGGAAATAGTGGCCAGAGAGATAGCCATTCAGGATACCATGGTACACACAAAAAAGTTTCAGGGGCCTTAAAAAGCAACACCAGATAAAGAGGAGCACATTCTGGCCTTCTCCCCTTGCTGGAGTAGCACCACTAACACCAGATAGATGGTGCTCATTATTTTTTCTCCTGGGGACCAACTCTCAAGCCGTGATCAGGAGATTTGCAGATGATTCCTACAGCTTTTTTATGCTTTCAAGACAGAGTACCTCCAACTTTTTGAATGTGTGTGTATGTGTGTGTATGTGTTACCATTTGAATTCACAAACCTACCCTCCAATCAAAGTCTCTGCTGTAACAAGCTATGGGCATGCCTCCTTCCTGTTTTCCACTCTAGGTCACTTTATGCTGAGTCAGTCCCATTTGCCTCCTCCCTCTCCCAGAAGTTACATAACTTACAAAGGGTTCTTCATTAATTCAAATATGAGTCTTTTAATGCTTAAATAACATTGTTCTGTGTTTTGAACCAGGATAGCTAGGTGGTCCAATGCATAGAATTCTGGGCCTTGAGTCAGGAAGACTCATCTTCCTGAGTTCAAATCTGACCTCAGATACATCCAAACTATGAGAACCTGGGAAAGTTACTTAACTTTGTTTAGCCTCAATTATTCATCTGTAAAATGAGCTGGAGGAAAAAATAAATGACAAACCAACCAGTATGTTTTCTGGGAAAAAAAAACCCTCCCCAAAAGGAGTCATAAAGAGTTGGACGTGACTGAAAACAATTAACAACAATAGTTCTGAGCCATGTGAATCTGAGTACTTGTAAGGGGATCCAGTGACCACTCTTGGGGGAACTGAAAGACACTGAAGTTCTTGGCTTCTCTCTGGGCAGAAATAACAGGCCATCACTTAAGTGTACCCAGGCTCTGTGTCAAGAGAGAACCTCTGATATAAGGTCACAGTAGTAAGTCACTGAAAGGGGTTACTCAGAGAGATTGAAGAAAGTTGGTTCCCTAGAGATATTTTGATAATAGGGAACTAAAGACAACTCCAATTGATTGACTGAAAATTAATAAATTACAAACCAGGGCTTGATTCATTGTTTTGTTGATTGCTCAGAGCTAAGAAAGCAATTAGCAATGAAGATTAAAGTTAAAAGTGTGTCCAGGATATTCCCCTCCCTTCCCCCCCCCAGCTGGTTGTTAAATATTTTATCAGCACACTACTGGAGCATACCCATTGTTCATGGGTATTTTAGGTATATCCTGCCTGAAAATAAGAGGGAGAAACTAGAAGACCTTCTGGCTTAAGTTTCCTATTCCGAACTCCTTGGTCTCCTTACTGTCAAGAGGAAAGAGGAAAAAAAGAAGGGGGATGGCTCTTGCTGCTATAGGAGTGTCTGTGAAGAGCAGCAACTGTCTATGTGAGAGATAGCAAAGGGTTAAGTTTCCACAGGCCCTGGAACAAGGTAAGGAAACTTAAAAGACACAACACTAGCCTTCTTCTCATTGGTTACCCCCCCCAAAAAAAATATTTGGTATGTAAATATGTATAAGTAAGGGACTGAAGGATGTTTCCTTCTGATTGGGTAGAAGGGTCAAATGAATAATTATGATAATAAAGGATTGTCAGCTGTAACTCTCATTGGCTCTCTCCAAATTTGGTGCATAATGAGGGACTGGAAAACACCATCCTCTGATAGGATTCAGGAATAATTATGGTAATGAAGGATTGAGATTGCTTTGTGCAGATTAGCTAAAGACTGTGAGCCCACCTCATCGACCAGTGGTGAGACCCAACAGGGGAGTCCACCGGGCTAGGATTAAGATAACAAAGACCTTTGGAAATTTCACTCCCTGGCTGATGCCCCTTGAGCAAGAGGGCTGTACCCTTTCTCATGAGAAAAAATAAAGGACTCTTTCTGCTTTCCGACTCAGATGTCGGATTTTAAAGATCGGGTGGTGGTCTCTATCCCACACAACTACAATCCCATGGGGAGTATTTAGAAGTTCAGGAAATTGGCATATTTATTGCTGGTTTTATGTACCAAAAAGTAGTGGATGTGAGGCCAAAATGGGCATGAAGAGTACCAGAGCTAGGACTTGGTAGAAGAGTCCAAGACTGAACTGAATTTTGACTGTCAGTGTGGAGAAATAGGAAAAGGTTGGAAGGTGCAGGGAGAAAGTTAGGTGTTACAGTGGTTATAGTACTAGGCCTCAGGAAGATCTGAGTTCAAATCTAGCCTTAGATACTTGCTAGTTGGTTGGACAAGTCACTTGGCTGCTGCCTCAGTTTCCCTATCTGTAAAATAGGGATAATAATAGCACCTACCTTCTGGGGTTGTTGTGAGATCAAATAATGAGACAATAATTGTAAAGTGCTTAGCACACTGCCTATCACATTGTAAGCTGTTGGCTGTTGATGTGGATACAAAGGGTTAATATTAAGGGTTGCTTTTGCAGCACCTTGTGAGGCCCCTCCTGAGTCTGAGGGCCTCCTAAAGTCTCTTCTCTTTATCTTGGAATACCATAAAACTTCCCCCTTATCCTGGACCACAAAATTCCATGTCTCCCTCATCCTGGGTCATAAAATTTTCCCTGTCTTCCTTATCCTGTCCTCATAAACACAAGTACCTGTTCCTCTATAGATCACTAGTCCTTCTTCCAGGGCTAGGCCGCTGTTTTTGCATCAATAAAGCTCCCCTTGGTTAGGGGAAAATCATCTAAGACTGAATTCTTTCACATCTGAAACAGCTCTCCCAACTGGCACCTCAAAACTATTCTAATTTTGACCTTTCCCTGAATGATGATCAAAGTGTGTTTGCATGTGTATGTGAGTGTGTATGTGTGCACTCTGGTATGCATGTTTCCTTGTGGAGAGCTGGCATTTGTAGGTGTTTGTCAGAGTCACAGGTTGTGGTGTGGTTGCTAGCACTTTTCTCTCAAATATAATACAGCATAGAGTAGGCAATGTAAAATTATGCTCTGGTCAGGCTTACCTGAAATAGGGGCTCAACTGAGTCTAGCTTCTTCACGTTCCTGGAGAGTGCCAGGGACAGGCTAAGGAAAGGGCTGTAGCAAAGGGCATCGGCCACTTAGTGCCCAGCTCTTCCCTTGTCCCTTCCTCCGGTGCTTAGCTCTGACATCTTGCCTGTGACCCTCCAGTCCAGCCTCTCCTATCAGTTAACCGAGGTACGTGGGTGTCTTGTTACCATTTTTTCTCCTCTGATTTTGCAGATATCAATGAATGCCTTCTGCTGGGACTGTGCAAAGATGCTGAGTGTGTAAACACCCGAGGTAGCTACGTCTGCACCTGCAAGCCAGGCAACATGTTGGACCCATCTCGAAGCCACTGTGTGTGTAAGTGCCCTCAGCTGGTGGAGGTGAGGGCTGTGCTCTCAGAGCCCAGGACCTGGCAGTATTCCCTGCATGACTGCTGTGATTCCCCACACATTCAACTTTATCATTTCCACCAGTGCACAGGAACTTGTGGTTTTGTGTCTCTGTGTAATTGCATTCTCCTCTCTACTTGTATTTCAGTGTGTGAATGTATGTGCACATTGGTCTTCCTGCAAACAACCTCATACATGTGGGTGTGCACATACATACATTCACATCTATTCTTGGGGTTGTTTACGGTGACTTGGGGTGAGATGGAATTACCAGCTGGGATCACGTTATGTTCGAGGTATCCACCAGACAAAAGAGCAGTGTCAACTGGCCTAAATGTGGCTTCTTTCTCATAAGCAGAGAGGAGCCAAATAAAACAGGATAATGTTGCCCTCTCTTGCTGTTGTCAGAGACAGTTGACAGTTACGTAAGCCTGGCCTGGGTTTTTCCCGTGAAAACCAGCCAAGCTCTGACTGAGTAAGTGCTAAATTACCCAAAAGCTCTCTTCCTTCTGGTCCCTACAAATTAATTAATTGATTAATTAATTAATTAATTCAGCCTGCGGTTTGCCAAATACAGTGCTGGAGATAAAGAGAGGAATATCATCTGGTGGAGCGGTGGGAGTGGGGGGAAGATTAGGTGTAGCACAACCACAGTAAGAGAATACAGACTGTGGCATATTGCAAATGCATGAAATAAAGAGTTAAGAGTGATCCCTTGCAGCTGGGCAATGGGGGCATGGAAGAAGAAGTGGCATTTGTGTTGAACAGTAGAAGTTAAGAGGCAGCTAGTTGTCAAAGTAGATAGAGCTCTGGGCCTAGAGTCAGGAAGACTCCTCTTCCCAAGTTCAAATCAGGCCTCAGGCACTTCCTAGCTGTGTGACCCTGGGCAAGTCACTTACCCCTGTTTGCCTCAGTTTCTTTATCTGTAAAATGAGCTGGGAAAGGAAATGGCAAACCATTCCAGTACCTCTGCCAAGAAAACTCCATATGGCATCATGGAGTCAGATATAACTGAACAATAACACTCACTATTTGCTCACCAATTCCTAGGCACAACCTTCTCAGGTTGTTTCATATATCCCAGTCAAATTAAATGTAAGCTTTTTGAGGGTAGGAATTGCATATTTCACTTCTGTCTTGTTCACCTACTTTGTACAGTACCGGAAGCAGAGCAGGTGCTCAGAAAATTCTTATTGAAACATGCTACCTTACAAAAAGAGGGAGAGCACCATCTTCCTTTCCCCATTATGGTAATTTGAGACAAATTAATGCCCTCTCTGTTCCAGCTGATAAGGCTGTGTCCATGGAGCAGGGACTGTGCTTCAGGTCAGCAGGGGCTGGCACCTGTACACTACCCCTGGCCCAACGGATCACCAAGCAGATTTGCTGCTGCAGTCGAGTTGGCAAAGGATGGGGGAAGAAATGTGAGAAGTGTCCCCTGCCTGGCTCAGGTAACCGTCTCTCTGTGCTTTCTCTCTACTCCCTGAGCCCGTCCCCCTCTGCCCTGGGAATTCACCAGCTTTACCCTCAATCGAAGGAGGAGACCACTTCATGAAAAGGTGACAGGTTGCTCTGGAAGAGATGCATGCATAGTGTTTCTCTCCTGCATGGGCTGCTAGAGGTTACCAGTTCCTCACTTAACACAATGGGATCAAAGATGTAGAGCTGGAAGAGGCCTTGGAGCTCATCTAGTCCAACCCTCTTGTTTTACAGAAGAGGAGGAAGGAAAGGAGGGAGGGGAGGGAGGAAAGAAGGAAAGAAAGAAGGAAGGAAGGGAAAGGAGAGGGAAAGAGGGTGGAAGGAAGGAAGGAGAGGGGAAAGGAGAGGAGAGGAGGGAGGGAAGTAAAAAAGGAGAGGGAGGGAGAAAATGAAAGAGAGAGAGGGAGAGAAAAGAAGGAAAGGAAGGAGGAGGGAGGAAAGGGGAAGGAAGGAAGGAAAAAAGAAAGGAAGAGAGGCAGAGGAAAAAAGAAGGATGGGAGGAAGGGTGGGAGGAATGAATGAAGGAAGGAAGGAAGGAAGGAAGGAAGGAAGGAAGGGAGGGAGGAGGATAGACTTATATGGCATCTACTCTGTACCAGGCACCATGCCTGGTAAAAATACCAACACTTTATAAATATTATCTCCTTTGATCCTCACAACAGCCCTGGGAGATAAGGTGCTATTATTAGCAGTTGAGGAAACTAAAGCAGACAGAATGTAAGTGCGTTGCTCAGGGTCACCACACAGCTGGTGTCTGGTGCTGGACTTGAACACAAACGGTTCAGACTGGACCTAGGCCTAGTGCTGTATCCACTGAACCACCTAGCCCAGGGGCAGGGAACCTTTGGTGCTGAGGCCACACTCAACCTTCTAGATCCTTAAGTGTGGCCTGACTGGATCCTTAAAAGGTTGCCCTTAAGGATCTGGAAGGCAGGTTCCTCACCCCTGAGTCCTAGCCCCTTATGTCCCTGATGGAGCTGAGATTCCAGCAGAGGTCCCCTGACTCCAGCCTCAGTAGGAGCTGGTAGTGTTTCCGCAGGACGGTGCTTTCTCCTTAGCCTCGGGTTTTCTCCCTGGGTGGGAGGGAGGAGATGAAAAGTGCTAGGAATCCTCGGTGGTGGAGATGAGCTTAGCTGGCAGATGTGGGTGTCGTCTACAATAGCTTGGATTAGTCCTTAGTCGGCTAGAATTTGAGTTCAGTGGGTAGGGGGTGAGATTTCAAAGGCAGACCATGCCAGGGTGGAGATTCAATTCACTTAGAATTGAGTCCTGAGTAGAGGTAATTATAAGACAAAAGATTGGCCTTTAGGCAACTTTCTCCAGAATGCAGGTGAAGGGTGGAGTTACAAAGGTAAGGAGTCTGGACTTGCCAACTTAAATCTTAAAAACAGAATTAAAATCAATTTTCAGTTTTACAGTGTGCAATCTGTATGTTATTTTGATCTCTGTATCTACAATTCTGGCGGTGCAGTAGACAGAGTGCTGGGCTTGAAGTCAAGAAGACCTGAGTTCAAATCCAGTCTCAGGCACTTACTGGCTGTATGACCTGGGGCAGGTTACTTAACCTCTCTGTGACAGTTTCCTAGATTGTAAAGTGGACATAATTACTACACCTATCTCGTAGAGTGGTTGTATCAAATGAGATAATAATTATGAAGTGTTTAGCACAGTGCCTAACATAATAAGCCATATGTAAATGTTATCTATTGTTATCATTATAAATGTTGAGGTCAGGGAACCATAAAATGTTGAGGTATAGGATTAGGGTTGCTCGAGACCCCAAAATACCAACGCGCCGGCTCCTGCCCAATGAGTTTGACTCAAGTCTTCTCTCAGCCAAAGAAAAACAAAGCTTATTAAAGGTTCACCATAATGGATAGACTCTTAAGGAACCTAATAATTCTCATAGAGAATACCTCACAGAGGCAAGATGGAGCTTATATACAGAAAGACTATGGGAGGGCTTCAGGGGTGATCTAGAGGAGGAGTTTGGGGAGGGTCTTCAGGAGGAGTCAAATGAGGTCAGACTCCAGTAATGAAATTAAGGGTGGGAAGTATCTGGAGGCTACCTGAAGATGACAGACCATGGAGGATCAGGGGTGGGGGATAGCTGGACTATGGAGGGCTAGGCTAGTAACAGAGATCTGGGCCTAGCTATGGGGAAAGACTTATGGCCTCAGGCAAATTCCTCAAGTGGGAAGATTCAAGGAGAGCTCAAGGGGGTTCCCAGAGCCAGTAACACATCAATTAATATTTTTATTATGAGGATCAAAATGAGATAACTTTTGTGATTAGTACAGAGCCTTTCCTTCCCCTTCTTCCCTCTCTCCCTTTTGTCCCTTTCTCCCTCCTCTCCCTCCCTCCCTCCATTCCTTCCTTCCTTCCTTCCTTCCTTCCTTCCTTCCTCTTTTTCTTTCCTTTCTTACTCTCCATCCCTTCTTTTCCTTCTTTTCCCCTTACCTCTTTCTTTTCTTACTCCTTCCTTCCCCCTTCCCTTTGTAAGATCCAGCTTACAACCTATTTTAAAATTTCCTTTTCCTGTAGTTTGAAGCAAGTACCTATCTCTGGACCCTTGCTTTCTCCCTCTCTTCCCACAAAGCATGCATACTTCTGTGCCCAAGAAGATGTTGTCCACCGGTTACGAACAGTCCAATCTAAATGACCCTTAGGCAATCTGTCAGTTCTTGCCCTCATTTCAGTAACCACTAGTGTTTTAAAACTAACAGGACCTTATAGATATCCTAAGCCTTCTCATATGCAATCTTTTATCTTCCTGTCCACAGATGTAAATAAGATGCTTTGTTTCTTGGTGCAGATAGAAACCACTTTAGGAAGTGGTTTCCCTCTCTGATCGACTGTTTAATAAAAATGTGGGCAAGTGTTACTTGCTGAAGTCAATAACACAGTTTCTTCCTCTGGCCAACTGCTTAATGAAAATGTGGGCAAGTGGGCTTTTATTCCACAAATACTTTGCATTTAGTAGGTGCTCCATGAATGTAGATGGGGTGGAAATTGAGGGTGTGGCACCTCTCAAATCTGTCACAGACCTCTTATCTTACAGAGAGTTTCCGGGAGATCTGTCCTGCTGGCCATGGTTACACTTATTCCAGCTCAGATATCCGCCTGTCCATGAGGAAAGCAGAAGAAGAAGAGCTGGCCAGAAGCTTGGAAAAGCATGGGGAGAGAAACAAGACTCTAGCCTGGCCAGCCGGGAGGCAACCCCTTAGAGAAGTGACAGCCAGCGAGTCAGAAGCTGTGCCCACGTCTGCCAAAGGTATGGTGGGGCCAGATGCCAAAGGGGTCTGGAGGCAGGATCCCCTGGATCACTTAGTCCTCACAGGCATCAGGGCACTTTCTCAGGTTCAAATTCTAACTCTGTAGAATAAGATAGGAAGATCACTGTCCCCTCTCTAGGAAATCTTTCTAGTTAGTCTTTGTGGGAATTCACGCAGCCTCCTTGAAGAGGTTGGTCAACTTCCTTCTTCCCCACTTTAAGCCTGGATCTGGCCATGTTGTAGGGAAGATGGGGAACCTCTGCAGCAGCTCTTCACTGTCTTCTTTCTAGTTCCAGCCCCACCAAGGAGAGTACTTTCCCTGTTGCCATGACTCCAAATCTTGCCAGTCCTATAAAGATGCCAGGTAGTGAATCTCCCAGAGCTATCTGCTTGCTACATTTGCCGAACAGCTGGGTCAGTTCTCTAGCCCTTGGCAGTCTAAATGATGCTTCTGTTCTTTTTTCTTGGACATGGAGCCAGACCATCGTATCGACTGCCCTAAAAACAAAATCTGAGGGGCAGCTAGGTGGCACAGTGAACAGATCACCAGCCCTGGAGTCAGAAGGACCTGAGTTCAAATTTGGCTTCAGACACTTGACATACTTACTAGCTGTGTGACCTTGGACAAGTCACTTAACCCTAATTGCATTGCCTTTCCCCTTCCAAAAAAAAAAGTCTGAGCTCTAGGACTCTGTAGATAGGGTCCTAGAGTTTCTGATGGAAGGTTACTTCTGACACCAGGGAATTTTGGTCTGGTGGGTCTTAGAGAAAGCTGGGCATGTTGTTCCTGAAACCAGTGCCATTGGGAGAAATCTAGTTGTGTCAGAAATGCAGGCAAGCAGTTGATCTGGAATGACCAAATAGGTGTCTGAAGAGGTTAAGGTTGCTCTGGAGACCCCAATATACCAACACACCGGGTCCTGCAGAAAAAATTTGACTCAAGTCTTCTCAGCCAAAGAAAAGTAAAGTTTAATTGAAAGTTCTCCATATGGGGTAGACTCTTAAGGAACCAGTCTATGCTAGGTCATTCTGTGGTGCTCTCATACCACATGGAGGGAAGACGGGGTTTTATATACAGAGGAATCTATGGGTGGCCTAGAGAAGGAGTTTGGGGAGGGTCTTCAGGAGGAGTTAATGAGGTCAATGCAAGGGTGGATTGATATTTTTGATAGGCTCAAGGGTGGGAAGTAGATGAACAATGGAGCACTAGGCTAGTAACAGAAGTTTGGGCCCAGCCACAATGAAAAACTTCTGGCCTCTGCAAATGCCTCATCAAGTGGGAAGATTTAATCAGATTTCAAGGGGCTTCCAAGAGCCTGTACCTCAAAGATTCAAGGAGAGCTCATGGGGGTCCCAGAGCCCATACCTCAAAGGTTCAAGGAGGCTCCTAGAGCTTGCACCTCATTATCTGGACTAGGGAGAAGGCAATTCTTTAAAATCCAGTTAGATGAGCTGAGTTAAGAACTTCTTGAAGTTAAGAGAAACCAGGGTGGGCTGGTTAGGCATCAAGGAGAGGTAGATAAGAGAATCCATGTATCTTTGTTAAAAGAAAAATTCATTGTTTGGGCTTTCTACCTGATTAATGAGGCAAAACTCAGGAAAAGAGAATTAAAAGAGTTCAAAGTAGTGATGTGTTCAAGGGTTGATCCCTGGAGATCAGCAAGAGATTCAGGATAGAGCCAAATTTTATCTAAATAAGGTAAAGACAATTTGAATAGGTCCATGTCAGCAGACAGTGATGGGCCATTGTGGCTCAGCTCCTCCCCACAGTAGCAGGTGATGTCTAATAAGTAAAGGTAAGAACTTCATAGGTAGGAAGGGTTACATGCTGAATTGCAGGCAATATCAAAGCTGCAGTTTGTTCTTCCACTTTTCCCCAACCCTGACTGACAAGCAGGGCTGAGAACAATGGGTCACTGAGTCAACATAGCCTTCAATATCTTCTTCCCTTTTGGAGGTTGGGGAAAGGCTGAGGAGCCAGGAAAGGAGACCAAAGCAAAGGATTAAGGCAGCTTTGAAGCCGAGATATTAGAATATCTAATAGCAAGGAGCAGTCAACAGGGTCAAAAGCTGCTGAATTTCCCTCAAAGTCAAGGACAAAACACAACAGAAAGATCATTTGCTTTAGAAAATAGGTCATTGCTGAAGTTTAGTTGCAAAAGGTTGAGGAAAGAAAATGGAAGCATTGGAAATAGACATCTTTTAAATTAGAACTTTTAAATTAAATAAAATAGATAAATAGGCAAATCATTAGACACTTTTTTTGAGGGAGGGAAGGCAAGGCAATTGGGGTTAAGTGACTTGCCCAAGGTCACACAGCTAGTTTAGTGTCTAGTGTCAGAGGTCAAATTTGAACTCAGGTCCTCCTGACTACAAGCCAGTGCTCTATTCACTGCACCACCTAGCTGTCCCTAGAAACTTTAAAAAAATAAATAAAATTAAATTTAAAAATTAAAAAATGAATACCAAATAAAATGAACCATAGATTTTATGTAGAAGAGGAAGTAGGGTGGGGAGGGATTGCACATAAAACTCTGGATCTCTATTGTGGAGAATTTACTTTTCTTTTTAAAACACATGATAAATTCTTCATGTAACTTTCAAAGCTGATCTGCTTGTCTGTGATTTCTTCCCGTCTGTACTCTTCTCATTTTGGAGATGGAGGTGGGAACCCTGTTCCTAACTCTTCTCTCTCCCACTTCTCTTCTCA
>CM053598.1:190029514-190050750 GCA_028646575.1 Pseudocheirus occidentalis
AGCCGGGAAGGACTTCCTGTAGGAGATAGGGTTTTAGGAGGAGCTTAAATGAAAGGTAGACAAGAGAAGCCAGCAGGCAGAGATGAGGAGGCAGAGCACTCTAGGCATAGGAGAGAGCTGGAGAAAAACCTGGAGCTGAGAGGTGGGATGTCTGGTTCGTGAAATAGCCAGGAGGCCAGCGTCCGCTGAATTAAAGAATTCCTGGTGTGAGGAGTCAGGTATAAGAAGACTGGAAAGACAGGAGGGGGCTAGGTTCTGAAGGGCATTGAATGCCAAACAGGATTTTGTTTGATGATGGAGGTGATAGGAAGCCGTTGGAGTTTGGTGAAGGTGACATGGTTGGGCCTGTGCTTGCTATGCGTTTCTACATGTTTCTAGGTAGCATTTGCACGTCATCATAGCAGTGTAATTGGTGGAGAACTAACCTTGAAGTTAGGGAGACCTGGGTTTAAGTCCTGTCTCTTAATTCTTACTGGCTGTATGACCCAGGACAAGTCACTTGACCTCTAGGCAACTCTAAGACTATAAATTGCAGAGAAAGTGCTGACCTTCATCAGTAAAGGGATTTCCTTCATCTGGGCATTCCTTATGTCAATGAAATCACAGCTCTGGTCACCATCCTTATTTGGAGAAATTAAGAAATGGGATGGAGTTAATTCTTGAGGACAGGCTTAGCCCTAAAAGGAAGGGGGAGGAGCAGGGTTGCTGTCCTAAAAAGAACTAGCCTCACATCCATTTATGCTCCCACCCCAGTTGTCAAGCATTGAACGTGAAGGTGTAGAAGAGCCTTCTTTGATCTTGGCATGGGTAGAACATGCCTAGGGAACCCACTCCTTTTTTTTTTTGAAAGGCAATTGGGGTTAGGTGACTTGTCCAGGGTCACACAGCTGGTACGTATCTGAAGCCAGTTTTGAACTGAGATCCCCCAAACTCCAGGGCTGATGCTCTACTGAGCTACTTAACTACACCTTAGGGAACTCATTCTTGATTTATTCTCTCCCCATCCTCACTGCTGACTTAGTATTCCTATCCCTGTTTGTTACTGTGAAGTAGGGACACCTCAGCCCTGCCTCTAACTTGGTTAAGAATTTCAGCTTCCAGAGGCAGCTAGGCAGTGCAGTGGATAGAGCACAGGCCCTGGAGTCAGGAGGACCCTAAGTTCAAATCCAGCCTCAGACTAGATGTGTGACCCTGGGCAAGTCACTTAACCCTGATTGCCTTTAAAAAAAGAAAGAGCTTCAGATTCACCTCACTGTGGAGGGAGACTCCTCCCCTCAGGAATTAACTTGTAAGAGCTCAGTACATCTTCCAAGGGTCATCCCTGAAACATGAAGCTGTATAATTTATATCTGGAACTCCTTTTTTGCTTCTTCCTGACGTCCAATCTGGCTAAAGTTCTGTTCCTTTAGTGGTCTGATGGTCTCTCCTTAGTGACCTCTGAATACTTTCCAACAAATCCACACCCTTACCCTGGCACCCTTTCCCTCCCTCCTCCGTATTTCTACTTCCAGGTTCTCTCAAAAACGGGACTCCGCCATCTCACCCCTGCCATGCCTAGATCTTCCTTTCATCCTCTGCCCACTCCCACACTGACATTTCCTCTTTGCTGTGGTTGCGGTTTCTCTGACTCCCACCTTGCTTTTCTTCACCGTCTGATGATGACTCCTTGTTTCCGGAACTGTTGCCTTTACCCTGGAGACCAGCTCTGCCTCCTCCCATTTTTCCCAATCTCTCTGGACCCCACCGTTGACCCTGTTCTTCCCACATTGTTCTTTTTATTCCAGGTGCCCTTCACTGTCTTCTCTCTCCATATAGTGGGTCTAGCTTCAAATTCATGTTCCTTGCCGGGACTCTCTTCTCTTTTCCTAGGAGGGAATCTTGGTATAATGAAAAGAGTATTGTATTTGTACCCAGAGGACTTGGGTTTGAATCCTACCTCTTTTCACTTAATATCTGTGACCTTGAATAGGTCATTTAACCTCTGGGCCCACAAAATTAGAGAATTAGATTAGATAATTTCCAAGGTCCCCCTTAGTTATAAATGTATGATTTTATAACTTTTCTGCAGAGAATGCCAGGTAACCTGGACCGATATCTCTTTTCTCCAGAGTTTTCTTGGGTGGGGTAGTTGGTTAAGAAGTGAGAACTGCATTTTCTTCAGTAGAAAAGATTACTCACATTATTGCTGGGCTAATGAGGTTCTCATTCACTAAGGGATGTGTGGTACAGAAAGAAAAGTGAGGTTGGCCTGTGCTCCTGTTTGCCCCACTTTCTCTGGCACTTAAAAAAAGTTAATTTGTTTCCCTGTACTCCAATTTCTTATCTGTACAATGGATACAGTGGTATCCCAGGAGAGCAGAAGGGAAGAGTTGAAGGAACAAGTAAGGTTATGCCTGGGCTGTTTTGAAGAAGAGCCTCAGTGAGAATTGTCCAAGTGTATTTTCTTTTGAGTTAACCAGGGAGGGATTGGGAAGGATGGAGGTGAGCAGGACACTAGAAGGAAGAAAGTTTCCTGATGGTGACAGAAAAGTCCTTCCAAAATCTGCTCCCCTTGTGCCCAACCTCCATCATAGAAACACTAGGACTGATCTCTACTTATCTTTAAACTTGAACCCCACAGATCACTGCAACTGCTGACTCTGTGCCAGCCTGGAGCCCAGGTAAGTGTGTGCCTCCTAGTGAAACAGGGAAGAAATAAAACCACATTAACCTGAAACATGAATCCCTTAGGGAAGCTTTGGGGGTCTCAAGAACAGTAGACAGAGGGATAGGGAAGAAGATGATTGTCAGCTCTGTGGTGAGCATCTGAAGCCCTCAGGAACCTGAGAGAGCCAGAGACCTAGCCTCATCCCAGGGTGTCCTCTTTCTTCCACAGCAACGCCATCTCCACCACTTCTTGGGCAGGTGACCCCAGAGCCTCGAGAAGAGGAGGAAGACACATCCATCTTCAATGTGGCCTCAACACCGAGCAAAGGTACATGTCTGAGCCCTCTGTGAAAACAGCAACTTGTGACTGTTTGACTCAGAGGTCAAAGCCCAGAAGCAAAAGCACCTGTGTCCTGAAACCTAGTGGAAGAATCTAACAGTCTTCACTGACCTCTCTGAGGGTTTGGAAGAGTCTTTTCCTTTCCTCTCTCCAGGCCTTCAGGATTCCTGGCTCAGTAATGAAAAAAACATGGGATCTCCCTTAGGGATACAGCATCCACATCTGGTGTCTTTAGTCAGCTCCAGGGTGTTGAGTGAGGGATAGGGGGTGAGGGATGGGAGCGAGGGGAAAGCAGAAATCTTTTGGGTGGGGGAGGGGGCAGGGGATTACAGCTTCCCTTGGGTGTCTGTGGGGAAGGGGCATCATAGGATTTCCCCAGGGATATTAGGAGAAACTATCCCCAGAGAAGGGGATAAGTAAGTCCCCTTGGGAAACCTGGCTAGATTCCTGCTGCAGCGAACATTGAGTCATCTGGCCTTACTGGCAGCGGCTCCGGCTTTGTGGCCCTGAAGAGAGCTTGTTTACTGGGGAGAATAGCGGTTCTGTTGTTTCAAGGTTGCTTAACTGTCTGAGAGTCTGTACTTTTCTCTCCCTCTGGGCTTCTAGGGTCTGGTCTGTAATGACCCGAGGAGGGTTTGGGGAAGGGAAGGGTGGAAACCTTGGCAATCTACCTGTCTCCAGAATGTGCTTTTCTCAATAGCTTTTTGTTTGGAGCTTGGTTCAAACAGAGATGCCTAATGTTGTCATGATGCTCTTATAACATGCAACTGTGTGTGAGTGTAGGGTGTGTGTGTGCGTGCATGTGTGAGTGTGTGTGTGTACTGCACTGTCTCACTCTTACCATGCCCAGGTTCCCCTTTCAGCCTCTGCCCACTCCCCATTTCCTCTCCTTCCTATGGGCCTGGCCTTCTCTGGTCCCTCCCTTAGCTTTCCTTCGCATTTGCCTTTCCTTTAGCCTTCTCTTAGAATTACTCCCCTCCCCCTAGAAGCTAGTCCTTTCTTCTTCTCATCATGGATACTCACCTGTGATCAGACCCTGACACTCCTGACATCTTTTCTTCCCATCTTGCCTACCTTCTCTCTTCCTACTTGGGGGCTGATGTTCTGATTCTGTGTTCCTTGCTGAGACTTGCTTCTGTTCTCTTCTCTTAGGGAAATAGCATGGTGTATTGAAAACAGAGTTAGGTGGACTCTGATTGCATTATAGATTTAGAGCTGGAAGGGACAAACACCTCATTTTACAGATGGGGAAATGAAGGCACAGAGAAATTAAGTGATTTGTGCGGAGTTACCCAGCTAGTAAATATCTAAGGTGGGATGTGAACCTGTCTTACTAACTCCAAGTCCAGTGGTCAGCTATAACATGATACCAGGATTATGATTATAACCATATATAGATGTAACATGCTTATACATGTTAAGATTGGCATTTCCACATCAACCTGCCTGCCCTTTGAAGCATCTCACTAGGGTGGGAGGGAGGAGAAGTTGCTTCCTCATGCACAGGGGAGAGAGTCTCATTACTAGTTCATTCTGTCAGCCCAAAGAACCATCCGAGTGCATGGAATGTCTTTGCCCTCTCTCACTTGGGCCCTGAAGAGCCCAGGCTTTAAGTCTCTAGCTAGGGCTTCCTCCCCTTGATAATGCTTTGGGGTCTGCTCCCCACAAAGCTCCAACTCTTCACACTGTTCCTGGTGATTATTCCTTCACTAGAGTGCCATAGATAGCGCCCTCTTTCCTGTTCCTCAATCTGACTGGTTTTGTTATCGTGGAGGGTAGGAAGCTGAGCAACTATAGAAGGATCATTGTGTCTGGTCCTTGGGACACTTGCAGGGATGAGACTTAGGTCCAGACCATATTTATCAGCCAACCTGCCCCTCTCACCCAACTTTACCATGTGAGACAAAGATGGTGGTAACTTCCTTTGAGTCAGAATATCCTGCCTGATCTCCCCACCCCTGACTCTATCCCAAGCATCTCTGAGTGTTAGGATTTTGCTGGGGAATCATAGTAAACTTCTACGCTGCTACTGCAGCTCAAATGTTATTGGACAAACTGACTTGACCTCTGGAGGCCAGCTTAGGAGATAGGGTCGCCATGCAAAATAGCCTGTGGTCACATTGTCTATAAGCCAGTTTCTATTCTACTGACTTAAAAAAAAAACTTTTTTCAACTAAGCAAACACCAAATAAGATGGGCATTTCCAGAAATCAAAATAGAACTAGAAAGAGGATTGGATATAAAACTTCAGTATTCTGCTATTTCAGACCTATGAAGGGAGTTTATGTCAGGTTGGGGATTGGGGAAAGTACTGGGGAAAACCATGACTACATTTGCTATAAGACAGGCCATGCAGGGAACACATCATAGTAAAATGAACTCTACACCGTTGTCAGGAGATCTAGGCTGTAGTCCTAGCCTTTTTTAGGGCAGCTAGATGTCACAGTGAGCATAAGGCCAGTCCTGGAGTCAGGAAGAGGAGTCTTCACGAGTTCAAATCCAGCCTCGAGCACTTCATAGATGTGTGACCCTGGACAAATCACTTCACTCTGTTTGCCTCAGTTTCCTTATCTGTGAAATGAGCTAGAGAAGGAAATGGCAAAACATTCCAGTGTGCTTGCCAAGAAAACCTCAAAAGGGGTCCCGAAAAGTCAGAAATGATTGAAAAGGACTACTAAAGAAACATTTCTCTCACTGTCTGTGTGACTAGACTTTGGTCCTCTCCTCTGTTAAAATGGAAATAATAATGCCTCATTTACTGGTCTCACTGGATTTTGTGAGAATCTCACAAGAAAGTACTATGAAAAACAAAAAGGTAGATACAAATAAATATAAATTATTACGTCCAGGAATGGGGAGATTTGCACCTTGAGGAGCGACTGCATTGAGAAATATGGAAGAGGTCAGCACTGGTGTTTGGGGGCTGAGGAATGTAATAAAAAGGACACAGGTTACCCAAGGGTGCTACAAAGGAGTTTCTCCAGATAGAAGAAGCTTTTCTAGGGAGGACAACATTAGGAAAGATGTTTGGGGGCCCTGGGTCAAAAGGAATTTACATGGTAGAGCCAGCTCTAGTGGTGGAAGTCTGGAGCTTAGAGAGGGTCATGGCATCATAGATTAATAACTGGAAGAGATATTAGAAGCATCAAGTCCAACCATCTCATTTTACAGATGAGAAAAACAGGTTGAGAGAGGTTAAATAACCTGCCCTGGGGTCAAGTGTCCGAGGTAGGATTCAGTCAGTAACCCTGGGATGAGAGTGGGTTGTCACAACTAGAAAGGCCACTGGAATGGGGAGGGGGATAGTGACTAGGACTTTCATAGTTTCACCTTCCTGGGTCCCCAGGCTATGGAATCCTATTGGAGGTATCACAGGCAGGAGTAGAGACAGGTCTGACTGCTTCTCTTGGCTCCTTCCCTAAGCCTTCTGTAAACTCTGCTTTGGTTTTATACAGAAAGTGACAGATGTGCTGCCCTGGCTGATGATATCTGTGGCCCAGGAACTTGTGTGAACCTTCCCGGAAGATACAGCTGTATCTGCAACCCTGGTTACCAACTGCACCCTAGTCAGACCTACTGTATAGGTATTCCAATAGTCCTCAAGAAATGGAGGATGAGCCTGGGGAAGGAGAGGGAATGCGAAGGGAGAGGGATGGTGTCAAACTCCCCAGCATCCTGGAGGCAGTGTTGCAGGCTCAGGATGTTTGGGGGTCAGGGAGAAATAGCCTGGTGATGAGTGATGAGACATTTTCTAGCCAGAAAAACTAGCCTCTGACTAGTGACTAAGTATAGTGTTAAGGTGGTAAAGTCTCTGAAGCCAGCCCGTGGTGCTCGTGTCAATAATGGGAAAATTAGGAAGAAGAGAGGGTTTGGGGGGAAAGAAAACAAATTTGGTTTCAGACATATTGAGTTTGAGATGTCTATGGTACATTCAGTTCAAGATATTCAATAGGTCTCTGAAAGTAGTCAGCCAATAAACATTTATTAAAGGCTTAATCTACCAGGCACAGAACTAGGTAAGTGTTGGGGGTACAAAGAAAGGCAAAAGACAGTCTCTGCTCTCTAAGAGCTGACATTCAAATAGGGGAGACAACATGCAAACAAAAGTGAGATTAAGGGGGACTGAGAAAGGCTTCCTGTAATAGGTGGGATTTTAGCTGGGACTTGAAGGAAGCCAAGATGTAGAGATGAGGAGAGGGAGAATTCTAAGGGTAGGGAACAGCCAGGGAAAATGCCTGGAGCCAGCAATGGGCAACGGGAGATGGGAGGTCAGAATAAAGTTAGGAGTAGATAACATATGTGTCTGTCTTCCCTTCCTGTCTGCTCAGATGACAATGAATGTCTCAGTGACCCCTGCAAAGGAAAAGGACGATGCATCAACAGGGTGGGCTCTTACTCCTGCTTTTGTTATCCTGGCTATGTGCTGGTCACTTCCGGGGCCACTCAGGAGTGCCAAGGTAAGGGACGGTCATCTACTCCTCCTGGGTCCCAGCTTTGCCTGGTTCCTTCCAGGTCAGAGCCCTCGATTTGCATGGGGGTAAAGAAGAATAAGTCCATTGTTGGGATCTGAAGTTGTTGCTCAGTCATTTCAGTGGCGTCCAATTCTTCATGACCCCATTTGGGTTTTTCTTGGCAAAGATACTGGAGTGGTTTGCTATTTCCTCCTCCAGCTCATTTTACAGATGAGGAAACTAGAGCAAACAGGGTTAAGTGACTTGCCCAGGGTCACATGGCTGATCCTGGATTCAGATCCCATCCCAGTTTCCTCATCTCTAATCAGGGTATTAATGAATGAGGGAATCAATGAATGAGCCTCCTGTAACCAATAACGACAGTTTGAAGTGCTCAATGAAGTATTTAAAACTCCCTTGCCAAAGCATACCACCAATTTTCTTTGGGATACCTCTAGTAAACTCAGAAGAAACCAATAGGTCAGAGGTCCAAGATTAAAACAAAAACAAACAATTCTAATTGCCAAGATTTCCCTAGGCTTTAATTTGGAGCTACAAGAATCGAATCTATTTTTTCTGTGACAAAAACAAGCTAGGATCCTCTTACTTGGTTATTGGTTATGTGGATGGGGAGGCAGAGCAGGTTAAAGGTGGAAGAGGGAGGGCAATAACATTGCCGTGGCACCGTCAGGGACAAACTGACCAAAATAAGGTGACAAAGAAGGGGTGTCATGCTGACTTTTTGCCCAGTTGTTACCGTGACCATATTTTCCAAACCACGCACTTGATGACAAAGGGTATCCCTTTTTGCAAAGCCTCATTACAAGTATATTTTCTAAATGAGATAATGTCTGCAGAGCACTTTGTAAAACCTACAATGCTATATAAATGTCAGTTGTTGTTATTATTCCTGAAATTGGTATTTGTACTGTATAAATAGTGCTAGCTATGGGCCTGAATGCTCTGTAGGTTGAGGTGGGGGCCATTGAGGGTGGCTGTTGTGGCTCTGATTGGCCTTCCCAGGGTTGGCAAGGAAAATTGATTCCACTGCCCAGTTAATCCTAGAGTGTGTGACTTTGGCTGCCAATAGCGATGGCCCCAGGGCGGGAGTTCACAGTTATTGCTTTTCCCGGTGGGGGCTTGGCTCCTTCCCGAGATGGAGAGCTTTCTCCAGCAATCACAAAGCTAGTGTCCAGGGAAACATGAGTGCCCTCAAGGACAAACAATGAAACTCCCATTAATCTCTCTCTGCTCCAATGACCTCAGTATTAAATCCCCATACATAGCAATGACACCCTCCCCGTAACTTTTCTGCTCTGGCTGGCTATTTCTTGACTCATTAGTAAGACTGGTGGGCATGAAGGCACCAGCCTGAGACAGGATAGGGCTAGATTGACTAGGTCCAGTTCTGGCCAATCCTCCTGAGGCTCCTGGCTTCTGCCCAGCTATGACGTGAGACGGTTGGAAAGGCTTTAATAGTAAGTGGAATAGGAGGCCACCTAGATGGTGTCATTTGTTGGATGGGGGAGGCTCTGAAGACTTTTCTGCCTCGAAGAATACCCTTTTGAAACATGGCTACCTCTTGTAAGGGTACCAAACCATAACACTATCAACAAAAAGCTTGATGGTTGCCAATGTTCTAGTTCACTTTCAAGCTGTGATTGTTGAGAACTAAGCTATGTGGTACTGTGGAAAGAGGACTGATTCTGAAGACAGAGGGCCTAAGTCCAAATTCCATCTCTGACAGTTTTTTCTGCCTTTATGCAAGTCACTTAACTTTCTCTGGGTTCAGATTCCTCATCCTTCAAATGAAGAGATTGGACAGTGGCTCCCAAGGTCAGTCAGTGAAGTTTAAGCACATACTATCTGCCAGTCATTATGCTAAGTGTTGGGGATACAAATACAGGCAAAAGTCCAGTCCTTAGGGCAACTGGGTGGCAAAGTAGAAAGATCACAATCCTGAAGGCAAGAGGACCTGAGTTCAAATCCAGCCTCAGATACTTAATAGCTGTGTGACCCTGGGTAAGTCTCTTAACCCTGATTGCCCTTCCCTCCCCCCCTCCAAAAGAACATAAAACAAAGCCCAATGCGGTTTTTGCCTCCAAGGAGCTCATGTGTTACTGGGTGTACCAGCCTACAAACAACTGTGTGCATGAAGCATATAAACAGTGTAAATGGGGTTATAGGAGTGGGAGGAGGCCTATAGAAGATGGGGCATCACCTGAGTTATCCATCTGGAAGCCAGGAGTTGAAGGGGAGAAGGGAGAGCATTCTAGGGCGGGGCGGGGACGGCCTGTGAAAATGCCTAGCTTAGGTGGCAGCTAGGTGGCTCAGTGAGTAGAGCAATGAATGGCCTTGAGTCAGGAGGACCTGAGTTCAAATCTGACCTTAGACACTTAACACTTACTAGCTGTGTAACCTTGGGCAAGTCACTTAACCCCCATTGTCCTGACTTCCCACCTCCAAAAACATAAAAAGGCAAAAAGGAAGAAAGAAAGGAAGAAAGAAAGAAAGGAAAGAAGAAAGAAAGAAAGAAAGAAAGAAAGAAAGAAAGAAAGAAAGAAAGAAAGAAAGAAAAAGAAAGAAACAAAGAAACAAAGAAACAAAGAAAGAAAGAAAGAAAATGCCTAGCTTATAGAGCATGTGGAAAAAATTGTAGAACAAGGGAAATAAGATGTAAGAAAATGAATAGAAAGGGGCCTAATTGTGAACAATTTTAAAAGTAAAACAGAAAGTTTTATGCTTGATGCCAGAGGTAATGGGAATATCTAGATAAGAGATTCTTAACTTTCGTGTGTGTCATGGACCCTCTTGGGGAAGGGCAGGCAATAAACATTTGTTTTGTTTTTTGAGGGGGGAAGGCAAGGCAATGGGGGTTAAGGGACTTGCCCAAGGTCACACAGGTAGTAAATGTCAAGTGTCTAGGGTGAGATTTGAACTCAGGGCCTCTAGACTGCAGGGCCAGTGCTCTAAAAAAAAAAAATAAACATTTCTAAAGTGCCTACTATGTGCCAGACACTGTGCTGAGTGCTGTTGCTTTTTTACAAATATTATCTCATCTGATCCTCCCATTAACCCTGTGAAGCAGGTGCTACTGTTACTTCCATTTGATGGTTGGGGAAACAGAGGCAAAGCAAGATTGTCCATCATCTTTGGCAGTCTGGTAAAGCCTACAAATTTCAGAATAATGTTTTAAAATGCATAAAATAAAATATATAGGATTGCACAGTAAACGAATAAAACTGTTGTAAAAATGTATTTTTAACATGCATGTTCATGAATCCTAGGCTAAGAATTCCTGCCCTAGACGTATGATCCTGCTTCCCCATGGGACAAGAGTGATAGAAGCTCTGATTTTCCCTAGGACTCACTCTTTGGATTAGATTCTTTCTCCTCCCGTACTCCACTTATCCCATAACAAACTTGAGACAGATAATTATGCTTACCCCTTTGCTGCCAACAGGCCATACAAGCCAGACCCTTCTCAGTTTCAATGCCCAATGTCATTGGAATGTTCTGTGTATCTTCTGTCCACCAGAAGTTTGGGGAGTCCCCGATGGTCTGTGCCCTAAGCCTATGTTTACCTCCATCAATTCCATGCTTTTGAGCTCCCTGCCCCCAAAGGGTAAACTGCTATCTCACAGCCTCCTGATTATCTCCAGATTCCAGGGCTGTGGGGAGAGTGTCCCAGGCCTGTGTGGGGTGAGGGAGAGTCACGAATTACTGATGATGGGGGAGCTGGGAATGAGTCTGTTCTGACCTGATGGGATGTAATAGTTGGGCCTTGTTTCAATTACATCCAGACTCAGCCTTGTCGACCATAGCCAACTTGACTTATGCCTGCCTCTTACAGGCACACATTCCCCTGTAGGGACTTCTCCCCCTGCCAGGAGAGGGTTGGGGCTGAAGGGGGTGATCCAGATGGGGATACATTAATCAGAGGAATACAGACAGCAATGGACCTGGCCAGGCTGAGGAGGGATTCTCCTGGGCTCTATGCTGATGAGGGATGGCTCTAACAGTGTGTGTGTGTGTGTGTGTGTATTTCAAGCTTGAAGATATCACCTGAGACTTGAGTGCTGACAGATCTCCCCAAACACACGGGATTGAGCCTGTTCAGTGTCTTGGCATCTAGTTAAATCAACAAGCATTCATGAAATACTTACAATGTGCCAGTCCCCCGTGCTAAGATGCAGGCTAGTGCCTCACACCCAGGGGTGTGCTAAAGCCAATTCTACTTTTTTGTTCAATTTTCAACACCAGCATTTTCACCTCAGAAATTGGCAAGCACTACAAATCAGGGCTTGATTTATTGTTTTGTTGATTGCCTAGACATAAGAAAGCAATGGAGAAAATGGTAATGATGCTGATTGAACTTAAAAGTGGGCCATGGGGAAATATGTATTAAAAATACAGTTTAAAATTAAATAAATAAATATGTGCATTTTTTTTCCCCTAGAGAGCTTGATTGTTAAACATTTACCAACATGTCATTGAGAATCACACCTCAATGTATGTAAAAGCCCTATGTAAATTGAATAGAGTCATGTATTAGCTAGAACAGATGGATATTTGAAGAAAACTTTTTTTTGAGGGGGGAAGGCAATGTGATTGGGGTTGTGACTTGCCCAAGGTCACATTCTGAGGTCAGATTTGAACTCAGGTCCTCCTGATTCCAGGACCAGTGCGCTAGTGAACAAATATTAAGGTGAAACCTTCTTTTATATATAAACGAGCAGTCACTCCTTAAGCAGTCTGATGGATAGGGTGTTGGACTTGGACAAAGGAAGAACTGAGTTTGAATCCTGTCTCATACATCCACTAGTATAGTAATGTGCTAGTTATAGTTATGTTTTTAAAAAATTGTTTTCTTAGAAAAGGGGCCTTGTTTTATGTTTGTCTATTTATCCGTTAGCGGTTAGCACAGTACCTTGCATAACAAGCATACCATCAACATTCAGTCACTGATCCCTTGATAAGTAACGTTGCTGTCTAGATTCAAATGATTCAAATAACTGACTCAACCTCTCCCAGCTTAAGTTTCTTTGTCTATAAAATGGGAATAATAGCAGCTACTTCACAGGCTTGTTGTGAGGATCAAATTGATTAACACAGGGTGTCCCTTGGTGTCATTCTAAACAAGACTTATTAGGTT
This sequence comes from Pseudocheirus occidentalis, assembly GCA_028646575.1. Classification (NCBI taxonomy): domain Eukaryota; kingdom Metazoa; phylum Chordata; class Mammalia; order Diprotodontia; family Pseudocheiridae; genus Pseudocheirus; species Pseudocheirus occidentalis. Next base: position 190,042,107 of record CM053598.1, read on the forward strand.
ACTTAAAATGGCTCTAAGACTTTGGGGGCATCTTAAAAGCTTAAGACGGCACTAGGATGTTTGTGATACCCTATATTTGTAAAGTACTTTGCAAACCCTAAATGCACTTATATATATTACTACTATATTATATTACATAATATTATATTATATATATTACTACTATTACTATGATTATTTATCTTAAAAAGCCAGATTTATACCAACTTTGTTTAAAGTAAGATATCCCCATATAAAGCACCTCATTAGTCCCATAAATTCGGCTATAGCACACATAAGTCAAAACAGGGGGTCCCCTGCTTCACAAAAGACAAGTGATCCTCCAGCTCCAGCATTATAACTGACCTTTCTCATTCCCACATGGGAACCTGCACTTAGCTACACCATCTCTATATGCATCCCTACAATGCATGTTTTCAATCCCCAGTTAACTATGCTGAAGATATCAGCCCTTGTGAGTAGGCATTCATTCCCTATGACTCTCAGTCCTATGATGGCTTGAGTCCCTGACCCAGTAGGAGAAGATGACGGTTCTGTGGAGAGAACCCAGGATCATAGATAGAAAACCAGAAGGGACCTTTGAGCATGGTGTGGTGGACAGGGATATTTAAAGGAATTGTAAGTCATACTTACTAACTGTGTGACCCTGGGCAAGTCACTACACCCTATTTGCCTCAGTTTTCTCATCTGTAAAATGAGCTGGAGGAAGAAATGACAAAACACACCAGTATCCTTGTTTGCCAAAAGCCCAAAAGGGCCCAGGAAGAGCCCCACAGGACTGGAAAAACTGAACAACTACCCGGTGAAATCTTTTGTGTGTAAATCAGTAGTCAGTACCTGGAGCAGGGAGACAGGGTTAACTCCCTGAGCTTGTCACTCATCCCCTATGCAGGTCCTTCATTTTGGGATAAATCACTTAGCCTCTCCAGGGTTCAGTTTCCTCACCTAGGAAATGCCTACTTAGATCCGATCAAAAATACTTAGCATTCCTGTATCATTTTAAGTTTCCTAACAAGCTTTACCCATATTAATCTGAGCCTTGCATCATCTCTGTAAAGTTGGTATGATTACTTTTATTATTGGTATTATTATTATTATTATTTTCTCCATTTCACAGATGAGGAGACTGAAGCTGAGGTTATAGCTCTTGCCCAGTGCTTAGAGCTTCCTTGCTCTTAAATTCACTCTATACACTATACTACTCCGCTCCAGTCCTCAATTAACAGCGTAACTTGATATTTTAAAAAAATCTATATATCCATATAGGTCTATATGTCTATATTACGTTTATTATTACTATTTTTTGGAGGGGGGAAGGTAGGGCAGTTGGGGTTAAGTGACTTGCCCAAGGTCACACGGCTCATGAATGTTAGGCATCTGAGGCTGGCTTTACGCTCGGGTCCTCCTGACTCCAGTGCCACATGCTCTATTTCACTGCATCACCTAGCCACCCCTATTACATTTATTTAAATTAAATTTTCATTTCGTGTTAAATTATATATTAGTACTAATATATGCAAATATTAGCATTCATTTGTGAACATGTTTGTACTAATGTTATACTCTTATGTTTTTAGGCCCAAGGCTGCCTGAAAGAATTTTATCTAATTTAATAGATAATTAATATCCAAGGATAATTAATATCCAAGCATTTCTTCCTTGAAGAGAGAGATATCCGAATTGGGACAGTCCCTCCTGCCCTCTGCCCCAAAATAAATTGAGGTAGCATTTATAGGAATCCTAAATGAGAAAGAACACAATATGCAAAACACAGTTTTAGTTACATTACAGAATTTTTAAATAAAGAAGACACCATCCCACATTCTCCCGGACCTTCCCCCAAGGGATCTGTAGGGCTCCTCCCAGAACTGCATAGTCAAGATCTTTTCTGAAGAAGATGTATTTTATGCTTTTGCATTTAATTTTATTATAAGCATGTATTTTATTTGGTTGGGGGTTTTTTTTTTGGTCTTTTTGGAGGGGAGAAGGCAGGGCAATTGGCTTTAAGTGACTTGCCCAAGGTCATACGGCTAGTTTTGTGTTAGGTGTCTGAGTTCAGATTTGAACTCAGGTTCTCCTGACTCCAGGGTGGGTGCTCATTCACTGCGCCACCTAGCCACCCCCAGGGATACATTAATTGGAGAAGTACAGACAGCAATAGATCTGCCCAGACTGAGGAGGGATTCTCCCGGCTCTTTTCTGATGAGGGATGGCTCTGACCATGTGTGTCTCAAACTCAAAGACATCACCTGAGACTCAAGCACTGATGGACCTCTCCAGTCTACCAGGCTTCATGTTCTGTCTCCTGCTTCCATGACTTTAAATATGTAGGGTGTGCCCCTTGCCTGGCACTTGTTCCCCATCGCCTTTGCCTCAGCTCAGCCCAGGAGCTACCACCCACTTCAAGGAGCTCTCCAACCCACCCAGTCCTTTACTGCTCCTCAGATTTCCTTGTACTCACTTCTCTGTGTACGTTTTGTATCCCCTTTCCTGGCAGAACTGATGCTCCTTGAGGGAGGGGATCCTCTCCTTTTAGTTTTTGTATCTTTGGCTACTAGAATAGTGCCTTACTAAGGCTGTTCAGCCATTTTTCAGTCGTGTCCGACTCTTCCTGACCCTATTTGGGGTTTTCTGGGCAAAGATACTGGAATGCTTTGCCGTTTCCTTCTCCAGTTCATTTTACAGATGAGGAAACTGAGGCAAGCAGAGTTAAGGGACTTGTTCAGGGTCATAACTAGTAAGTGTCTGAGGTCAGATTTGAACTCGGGTCTTCCTGTTATCTGTCCTTTGACTCCAAAATCTGCTGCTCTTCCCTCTGTGCTCAAAACTGCCAACCTTTTGCCCCCATTAAAACGAACCACCCGTGTCCCATTCCCTGGGGAACGAGTCTTTCCCGTTAGTAACTGGGGCTAATGCGCTGGTTGGCTGACGCGTTAAACTTCTCCGATCTCGTGGTAGTGATTGACTTTCTGATCAGTCTCTGGACTTCTCAGAACCTTCCTTTTCATTGTCTCATTCAGTCTTCAAAACGACTCAGGATAGGGTCAAGACTGGATTATTTATTGCCATTGTTCAGACCAGAAGACTGGGTCTCAAAGGGTCCAGATGACTTATCTAAGCTCCTAGGGCTGGTGAGCGTGCGGGTCCCTTTCCTTTCCATGTCCAGAGCTGAAGAGATGACAGGAAAGGAGGTCTCCTGGGTAGTCTTATGGGAAATTATTTTTTGGGTGGAAGGAATGAGCAGTATTTTCTCCTAAAACCAGTCCTGCAATGAAATTAAAAATTGTAGAGCTGGAAAGATCTTGAGCATTATCTAGTCTCATCCTGGTATTTGATAGATGAAGAAACTTGAGGCCCCGAAGGGGGAGATGATTTGCCGAGGGTCACATGGCTTATAAATTAAAACTGGGATTAGAACTCGGGTCTTTCCACCATATCTAACTGCCTCTCCTTATGGATGAATGCCAGATGGTATCCCAAGAGGGCAAAAGGAAGGAGACCTTTGTTTTTCAGACAGTTGGGTAAAGATCTTTATCTGGTTGACTAAAGTCAATCTTTTCAAACTCACACTTTTCCCAAAATCCCTACCCCATTTCTTCCACCAACCAAAAATTGCTGGTGTGTTCACAGATGTAGACGAGTGTGAACGACCTGGGGTGTGCATTGGGGGACAGTGCACTAACACTGATGGCTCTTACCACTGTGAGTGTGGCCAAGGATACATCATGGTCCGGAAGGGACACTGTGAAGGTAAGAAAACCGTGTCCTGGCCCACTCCCCACCTATAGCTCCAGCTCCAGAGTTGCCCTGGCTCCCTCTGATCTTGAGCTGGAAGTCTCTATCCAGACACTGTTTTCTGCAGTTGTTCCACTATTGTCAGTTTATTCTGGGAAATTCAGATGAGGAAACCGAAGCTAGTAATTTGCCCAAGGTCAAGAAGGCAGGAAGCATCAGAAAGCAGATTTGGAACCAGACCCTCTGACTTCACTGCTCTTTCCACCTTGGCTCCCTAAGCCTTAGCAGAACCAAATAGCTCCCATGCTGTCATTTTCACATTTTGCTTGTGCCCTAGGTTCAGAGAGCATCTTTGGTGTTTTATTTATTTTAGAGAAAGCATTCTTAATGCTTTTGGTGTTGCAAAAATAAAAATTCCCCATTGGCAGTTTGGTGATGCGTCTAAGTGCATAAAATAAAGTACCATTGGATTACCAAGGAAACAAATTATATTAAAATACAATTATCAAAATACATTTTAAAAAGCTTCACAAATGCTGGGTTAAGAATCCCTATTTTAAAGCCTCCACATAAATCCCCAGATAATTCCAAAGCCCTCAGTTTCTATCCCAGCCTCCTTTCCTCCTTTAAAAAAAAACAACTTCTGGTCCTACAGCCACACCAGTCACATTGTATGCCTGGCTCCAGCTTGACCTTTACATGGGTATTTTGTTACCCTTCCTCGAAAGTGCTTCTCTAACATGATGAAGCAGTTTGCCCCCTTCTGACAGAGGAGCAATGGACACAAGAAAGACATAGCCCTCATGGATTTGTTTTGTCATCATTCTTTTTCCCCCTTCCTTTCTTTGTTCTTAATGAGGGAGTGGGGAAAAACAGAAGGTAGTCAGCAATAGTGATGGGGGGAAAAAGAGGATCATTGAAAAATATGTTTTAAAATACACAAAAAAGAAGAATGTTCAGAAAGGAACACAGAAAAGCAGGACAGATTTGAAAGTAATGTGTAAAAATTATTTATTTATTTTTAAAAGGTAAATGGTATGGCATACAAATTAATGTTTTCATAGTATCTTATGTCTAAAAATAATTACAAAGCACCTTTTAAGTCAATTACAGTTTAAAAAATACCTTTGTATTAGAAAACTCTGCCTATACTTTCCTCAAATGTTATTTCAGACTGTGTGTCTGCTTAAGCCATATAGCATTTCTTCTTAATAGGCAATGTAGCACAATCGCTTTATATGTGTAAAGCTAGCCCTGGAATTGATCCCTAAAGGATTAGTCAATAAAAGTTGCACAGATGTGCTTAAAATGGGGGGAAGAGCACCTCCTCCTCTGTCACAGCACTGGAGAATGTGGCTGTCTAGGAGTCCCTGGGACCTCTGACTTCGCTCTTTGGTGTAGATTAGAGTCTTCTTTAGGCTCTCTATTTTGGCCTAACTAGTTTCACAGTGACTGCTACTGTTCAAATAGCCAAACTTCCAGCAGATTGAAGCAAACTTGCCACACCAAGCAGATATTCCTTACCCACCATCTTGCCAGCCTTCTAGCAGGGGCTGAATGTTGCCCTTGTCAAATTTCCTGACTAACTTGAGATATTAACTTCTTGTGGGAGCTCTGTCTTAAAACTGGGCCCTAAGACAAACCTGCGTGGCAGGGGGTGATGGGCCTGGATGAAAATAGGCATTCCTGGACGAATATCTTAGATGTACATGCTGGGCTTGAGGTGAGACCGAAATTACTTAGCCAACAAACATTTATCAAGCGCTTAATATGTGTCAAATATTGTGCTAAGTCTGGCATACAAAGAAGGCAACAACATTATCCCTGCCCTCAAGAAGCTTACGTTCTGATGGGGAAAACAACATGTAAGTTGGTCAGTGTACAGCGGTTGGAAGGTTATCTCATGAACTCATGCTTGCTTCCAACGGCTCTTCCGGGCTGACCTCTCATCCTAGGCAAGGGTTGTGGGTGTATCAGGTAGGCAGTCAGTGTTTTAGGCTATAGATCCAGCCAGATCATCACTGAGCGAGGGAGTGGGTGCCATTGTTATTTTACAGATATTGACGAATGCCGCCACCCCAGCACCTGTCCTGAAGGGAGCTGTGTCAACTCGCCTGGCTCCTACACATGTCTGGCCTGTGCCGAAGGCTATAGAAGCCAGAGTGGACGATGTGTTGGTAAGGAACCTCTAGTTGGCCTCCGGGGACCTCTAGGTTAGCCAGCTGAGTGAAAGGTAAAGAGAAAGACGTGGGTGGGAGGGAGGAGGGCTGTAGATATGGGCTTTAAATACATGCCCCTCCAGAGAGGGGCAAATGTTACTCCAACCTCTATCCCTACCTGTCACTTGAGAAAATGCCTCAAGGGATTGCCTCACCACACAATGCTTTGCTCTTCCATCTTCTGAAGCTGTTTAACCTTGTGGGAGACATGGGTCCTGAATCTGGGTTCAGACAAGGAACGGGAAATCAGTGTGGCTCAGACCCACGTAAGGGTTTGGCTAAGGATCCAACCTGGCCTTGTGTTCCACTTGTTTCCGTCATCCCTCATCTCAGCACCACAGATAGGACAACTCTAGCTCATCTCCTTCCCTTTTTTTTCCCACCCCCCAAGACCTGGAGGACTTGGTCCCATTCATTCATTCACTGGGAATGCTACATAATACCAGGTGGGACTGAAGGGAAGGGTCAGTTGCCTTCCCCCAGTAGAGGGGTAGGGCAGGTAAAGGTATAAGGGAAATCAACTTATCAGGGGAACCTAGTTACTCTGGAAATTAGGACTTGGACCTTCCAGTTTAAGCATGAAGAATTTTCTGATTTCTCAGTGACCTTGTATTTAACTACTCAGAATATGTATGTATAATATGTATATATTTATGTTCTCTATATTTTTATACATACTTTTTGGCTTCTCCATTATAAGGTAAGCCTCCTATGAGTAAAGATTGTTCTATCTAGTGCAATGCCTGGTGTGTAGTAGGTGATTAATAAATATTTGTTGATTGATTGCTTGAGAAACCCTAGTTTGACCAGCTGGTGCTACATGGAGTGAAGGAGATCCATATTCCCTAAATTCTGACTCCTTTTCCCCAGATGAGGATGAGTGCCTGGCCCCAGGGATCTGTTTGCATGGAAGGTGCATCAATCTGGAAGGCTCTTTCAGGTGTTCCTGTGAACTGGGCTTCCAAGCCACAGAGGATGGGAAAGGTTGTAATGGTATGGACCTACTAACTATTCCACTTCTTCCTTCCCATGAGCAAGAACCAGAGCAGGGGAAGAAAATGTAGTCTAGGACTTCTCCTTTAGAGAGAGAAGAGGAATTCTGAGCACCTTCTTCTGGGTATAGAGTCTCCACTCCATCCATAATCCTATGAGCAGGCCTCAATCCATACCCTTCACCTTCATGTATCCCTCATATATTTCCCTTACTAAATCTCCAGGTAAGGCCTAGTGATAGAAATTTGTCCTAATTGCATACCCCCAACAACCTGTCTCTTTCTCTGTCTGTTTGCCCTGAGAAGAGATCCTCTGACCTATTTTAGACCTAGGTGAATGTGTCACCTAGGACTTGTGCCCCACTGGTCCATGCCTTGATACTGAGGGCTCATTTTCTTGCTAATCCTGTATTAGTGGGTACCAAGTATGTAAGAATGGCATAGTATGTGAAGGTATTTCTTGTGGGACGTGGAAAAATATCAGAACATACTGGAACTGGAAGGCTTTTGAGAAGCCAGGTCATTCCTGTCTATAGTCAATACTATATTGTAGAATTAGAAGGTCTTTTCTGAAAGTCTTATGGAAAGGTTGGAGGCAGATAATACCAAAAGTGCCTGTGAATGGTGCTCCTTAGAAAAATGTGGGTTATTCGATCAGAGGCAATGGGAAAGAAAGTGCAGAAGGCATCTGAGAGCCATCTGAATCCCCAAATTCAGAGACAGAAATAGAGAGATGTCCTTGAGAGGAAGATGCTGAGGCCAGCAGGGAAGGGAGAAACCCTAGAAGATCCAGGAAAGGATGGATGGATGGATGAATGGATGGATGGATGGATGAATGGATGGATGGATGGATGGATGGGTGGATGGATGGATGAAAGGAAAGGGAAAGGAGGAAAAGGGGAGGCACAAGGTCTCCCTCGTTGGGGAGTCTTAGATTTGGTTGTGTAAAATTGCCCAGATTCAGATATTGCCCATTTCTGAAGGACCAGCAGTGAGTCCTTTACTGTTCATTCATCTGACTGAATGGGACCCTCTGACTTGTGTACCTGTCTGTTTTTCACAGATATAGATGAATGTGCTTCTCCTGGTGTCTGCCTCTCTGGAATTTGCTCCAACACCATTGGTTCCTACTCTTGTAATACATGTGACAGGGGATACCAGCCAGATGCCCTTGGACATACATGTGAAGGTGAAAGCTGACTATTTACCTCTGAAATCCTTTATCCCCTCAAGGACTGGGCTGGGTTATACCAGCCAAAACAGCTATGCCAGTTCCAGAGGGCCTATAGGTTGACAGGGAAAGGCCAGGCTTAGTGTTACTCATCAACAAAGGCTGTAAAGAAAGGGCCATTGGCCCACCCCTCCTCGAGTATCCCACCACCCCCAATCTCAATCAACACATCCCTTCAAAAGTCTCCCCTGTCGGGAAAGTATGGTCATTCAATGAGGTAGAGGACTTTCAAGCATTCTTGATGAAAAAACCAGAACTGAACAGAAAATTTGCCATTCAAACACAAGAAGCATAAGAAGGTAAATATTGGAAAGAAATCATAAGGAACTCATCAAAGTTGAACTATTTACATACCAACATGGAAAAACAATAATAGTGACTTATGAATCTTTTCTTAGTATGAAGGATAGGTGAAGGGAATACAAATGTATAAATATGTATACCTACTCATATATCTATATAGGAGG
>CM053598.1:190051250-190079878 GCA_028646575.1 Pseudocheirus occidentalis
GGCAAACAGGGTGAAATGACTTGCCCAGGGTCACACAGCTAGTGAGCATCTGGGGCAGAATTTGAATGCAGGTCTTCCTGATTCCAGGCCTGGCACCTAGTTGCCCAAGGTGCCGTGAGCTCTCTGTTAAAGCTAGAGTGTAAATGTGAGATTAGACTTAAAAGTAGGGAAGGGGGGCAGCTAGGTGGTGCAGTGAATAGAGCACCAGCCCTGGAGTCTAGAGGACCTGAGTTCAAATCTAGCCTCAGACACTTGAGACAAAAACTAGCCGTGTGACTTTGGGCAAGTCACTTAACCCCAACTGCCCTCCAAAAAAATAAAAAAATCAAATAAAAGTAAAAAAAAAAAAAAGTAGGGGAGGTACCTAGTGGTAAAAAACCTTGAATCCTCTAAATCTGAACACTCATGTCTCCAATCTTCTGGCTACCTTGGGTCTGGATCTCAAGATGTGCTTAAAATTTCCCAAAAAGATATATATGTGTATATATACTTTATAAATTTATATTACATGTGCGTTTACATTTATCTGTGTGTGTGTGTGTGTACACATGTATTTTATTTGGTTTTTGGTCTTTTTGGAGGGGAGAAGGCAGGGCAACTGGGGTTAAGTGACTTGCCCAAGGTCACACAACTGGTAAACGTTGTGTCTGGGGCCAAATTTGAACTTAGGTCCTCCTGACTCCAGGGCCGGTGCTTTATTCCCTGTGCCACCTAGCTGCCCCTACATATGTATTTTTAACAAAATCAAAATACATCTTCACTTTGCATTTTTGGGAAAATTTCATGATACTCCTGAAGATCACTGTTAATAAATGTCTGAAGCATTGTAAAAACAGACAAGAAATCATTGAAAGAATAGAGTTGGGTTATGTGTTTCTTCCTTCTCTCCCCCCATCCTCTGACTCCCCAGGGAACTATGACAGCTTTGAAGGTCTCCGAGCAGAGGAGTGTGGCATCCTCAACGGCTGTGAGAATGGCCGCTGTGTCCGAGTAGATGAGGGCTATACCTGTGATTGCTTTGAAGGCTTCCAGCTGAACACAGCCCAGATGGCCTGTGTGGGTAAGTTTAGAATGAGATACAGGGTTAAGGAGTGACATTCCCAGGGAGAGGGGTACTGTGACCATATCATGTGGTACTGACAGGAAAGACCAAGGACCTAAGTAGCCAGTTAGGGTCTCCTTGAAGTTATTCAAGACAACCTCAAACCTCACTGTGTTCCTTGGTGAGTCCACTTGAAATCAGTCAACTCCAAGTGCCAAGGGAGGTCTATTCTGTGGAGATTCTTGGGACAGGACTGAAAATGGGACAAGATTTCTATAGCTGCTACCCTGGGGGTTGTTACAGGACTGCTGCCTTGTACTTTTGAGGGGACAGTATTATTTTCTTATATTTAAAGGAGAAGGATATACAAAGGCCAGCGAATCAGGCTTTGACCACTTCTAGCTCACTGCCTCATCCACTCTCTTATAGATGTAAATGAATGTGAGGATGTGCATGGATCCACAGCTCTCTGTGCACATGGTCACTGTGAGAACACCGAGGGGTCCTACTACTGCCAATGCTCTCCGGGTTATGTGGCCATGGCGGGCCCTCCCCGCTGTATCCCCAAGGAGTAGTGAAGAACGGCACTGGCAGCCACCTGGAAATGGCCCACAGCCACCCGCAAGGGACCTGAGGAGTCTGTCCCAACAAGGCAGATGCCATGATGGCAGTAGTACGGGGGCTGGAGGTTCTGCCCCCAACAAGCCTATTCATCACTTAACATCTCTCATTGCTGAGGTCCTGAGAGGGCCTGCTTTGTCCATGAGTATTCCAGCTTGGCTCAAACACCACCAACTGCTTCGATGCTTCATGGGGCCCGTTTCATTGCCTTTTCCTGACTTTGCCCTGTGATACTTGCTGAAGGAAGAGCCTGTTCTCCTCTCTCCAAACTGTGCATATCCACAGGGTCCTTTTAGCCTCACACTCTAGGCATCACATTCCACCTATGACTCTTCATGCCAATGAACCCACAGCTGCAAAACAGGCAAATAAAACAGCTGCCTCACCCTTCAGTCGGTCCTTCAGAGCCCATTGTGCTGGACAGGGATTCAAGTTTTGTTGATAACTCCAAAGCCCCTCTTCGGAGGACTTCTGTCTCTACTAGGCTGGGCTGGGCCCTTCTTTTGATGTATCTCCATTCTATAGTCATTTCTGTAACCCCAGGTGGGCAGCAGAGACCCTCACCACAGAGAAACAAGACTGGTGCTAGCCTTCTTGGGCACAGGAGATGTGAGAGAAGGGAAGCAAAGACAGATCCAGAGGAAATTAGATACAAAGGGGTAAAGGTAGAGAAGAAGAGAAGGAGAATGGAGAAGCAAAGGAGAAAGAAAGAGCCAGAATTTTATACAACTCTAAAGGAAACATTTCAGTGGCTTCAGCTTGGTAGACTTGCATCTCCCAGTGGGTCATAGCCCTGTGTGCAGTAGTAGCAGGGCTGTTGCAAGACGCCCCCATCTCTAACAGACATTTGTAAAATACACATAGCCTTTTCTAGGAACCAAATCTTTCTTGTGCTCTCCTTTTTTGAAAACCAATTTGATGTGTTATAAATAAAAAGGTCTATTTTCTGGCCCATGGATTACGAGGTGTATGTTGTGTATTTTTAACCTCTGCTTAACAATTTAGTTTCAATTGAATTCAAAGAGGTGGTGGTGGATGCCTATCTGTTTGACAACCTGCTGTTTGGAGCTGAGAAAGATCCAAAACTAACTGAGCAGAGTGGAACAGGGTTGATGAAAGCCAGGATTGATGAAAGCACATGACACATTTGGAAAATCTCATATCAAGCTTTCCTAGAATGCAGTGTACAGAAAGGGAAGTAGTAGCATGACCTCAGATATAATCAGCCTCTGCTCTGAAACTCTGGTCCCCATAGAAAAAATGCAATTTTTGGTTTTTTTGTTTTGTTTTGACATCTAAACAAAGGACCTGCTTTAATTTAATCCAGCAATAGTTAGAGAAGAATGTGTCAGATTCAGACTGATAGAAACATAAAGAAATCTTTGTATAGACTTCCTACACCTAAAACCTTGCTCCGGTGCTTTCCTGTAGAGATGCCTTGTGAATGAACCCTGCAGTGCCAGTGAGGGAAGGAAACATAAAAGGGCTAATCTTTGGGGAAATGGGTTGTCAGAGAGTCAGGCTCCCAACGTGTTCTGCATCTTGCCACCTACCTCAATAGTAGTCAATCAGCACTTCTGTAATTGGCTTTCTGCTTCCACATTGGATTTGTGGACTCTGAAGAAATCTTAACACCAAGTCAACATGATTTGGTTGGACTGTCTTCCCCAGAAGGGAATTGTGTCTCCTAAATCCCTTTTCTTATCTCAATCCCCAAAATAAGTATACTTCTGCTACTCTTTCTTCACCCCAGCAGATCCAGCATAGGTCATGTTTGGTTGGGTTCTTATTAACTTGAAAGACTTGATTCCCAGGCCCAGTCTTGTTAACACTTATGTGACCTTAGGTATAACTTTCCTCCTGGACCTCAATTCCCTAATACTATGATCACTGAGGCCCTTTGTAGCTCTAAATTTCACTAGTGTAGGTGAATGTTGTTATTGTGAGCATACAGAATTTGTAATGTTTAAAAAAAAATGTTAGGTGGGCTTTGGATCCCTGATTTCCTAAATGGCAAAAGCCAACTGATTGTGACTATTACCTTGAGAACTGAGAAGTGGGTAGAGCTCACAGATGGGGTAGAACAAATAGACTCTTCTAATAGGCCCAGAGGTAAAACCTATGGCTGGAATCCTTGACCAGAAGGGAACTTTGAAATAGCCCTAATACAGGACAACTTGGTAGGAGGTAGAAGGGCAGAAGAGGAAAGAATAGAAGAAAATAAACATGTAGTAAGCACTGCGCTAAGTATTTTACAAATACCCCCTTTGATGCTTACAATAACCCTGAGAGGTAGGTGCTGTTGTTGTCAGCTTTTGACAGTTGAGGAAACTGAGGCAGACAGGTGAGGTGATTTGCCCAGGGTTGCACAGGCTGGATCAGGTCTATGCACTGTAGCATCTAGCTGCTTTTGAGGAGAGCAAAGAAGATTTAAAGCTGGAAAAGAAAAAGAGCCTTGAGGTGGGGCAGAGGGAAGGCTGTGATAATCAGGATCATAGCAGCCGGTCAAGGCAGAGTAAGACCTATATGGTAGTTAAATGGCATAGAGATCAGTGCCAGGCCTAGAGTCATGGAGACCTGAGTTTAAATATGGCCTCAGATGCTTTCCAGCTGTGTGACCCTGGGCACATCACCTAACCTCCTTTTGCCTCAATTTCCTCATCTATAAATTGGGAATAATAAGAGAATCTCCCAGAATTGTTGTGAGAGTCAAATGAGATCATATTTTAAAGCACTTAGTACAATTATTATGCCATTATTATGTGCTAGTTAGGAGAGGGTCTGACAAAGCAGTATTTTTCCTAAGTGCAATACTAATAAACTAAATAAATAATAAATAAAATAAAATCATAATAAACTACTGAACTTTTTGTAGGAGCAAAGAATTAGAAGCAAAGTCAGCAAAGCCCATCAACTGTGTGGTAGGTAGATGAACAAATTATGGTACATGAATGTAATGGGATTACTCTATTGGAAGAAATGATGGTTATGGAGACATCAGAGAAGTATGAGAAGACTTCTAAACTGATGCAGAGTAAAGTTAGAACCGGGAAAACAATGTGTACTAAAACAATGTAAATGGAGGAAATGACAAAGCAAAAACTTTACACTATAATTATAATGACCAAACTACAACAGAGAGAAGAGATAAGACAAGGTATTTGCCTCTTCTTTGCAGAGGTGGGGACCAATGTGTAGAATGTCACATAACTTATCAGTTCCAGTCCCAGGTTATTTTTGCTACTTTTTTTTTCCTTTTCCTTTTTTATTCTTTATTACAAGGAATGGTTTTCTAAGTGGGAGAAGGGAAAGGGAAGGAAAATGAAAACCAAAATATAAAATTTTATATAGAAATATAATTTTTTTTAATTAAAAGGCTAGTGAAAGTGTTCAAGACAATTTTGAGAACTGGGATAGATATAGAGAGGTTCTAGAAACTATATCAGACACTTATCTATAGAGAAAGTATGGAGATTGTATGATATTTTCATGTTCCATAAATGTGTTCATCTTACATTCTGCAAATTAAAAATATTTTGCTCTATCCATCTTTTATTATTTACAAAGTGCCCTTTTTTTTGGATATTCTAAACTGCCGTAGGTAAATGAAGGAGGAAAAGAACGTCTACCTAAGAGATCTTAGAGAATCTGAGAGAATCTAGATACTTAGTATCGTGGAATCTGAGAATTGGAAAGGATCTCAGCAAACATCTAGTCCAGGGCTTCTCAAACTTCTTCCACTCGAGACCCCTTTTGAGTTTGTTAGCATTGCATGCCATGGCAAAGTGCTCGTGCTCTGTGTTCAGAACCAAGACTGCAGTGAAGTTGTACTCTCCGGGGAAATGCTGCCAGAAATACCTTGGATTCAATGCGTATTGGATTTTAATGAACTTTTGGTCATTGGGAAACCTTTTATTATTGCCAAAATTTTTGCAACTCATAGTTTAAGAAGTGCTATTTAAAAGTCCAAGTCATACAGTCCAAGTTATACATAAAAGGAATCCCTCTTATAACATAACCTGGTTATAATGTATTGATTAAAAACCCCTTCTAAGTGTCTCAGTGGTTAGAGTGCCTGGCCTGGAGCTCAGGAAGACTTGAGTTGCAATATGGTCTCAGACACTAACATTAGTAAAAGCTATGTGTCCCTGGGCAAATCATTTAACCCCGTTTGCCTCAGTTTCTTCATCTGGAAAATGAGCTGGAAAAGGAAATGGCAAACTATTCCAGTATCTCTGCCAAGAAAACCCCAGATGGGGTCATGAGGAGTCAGACACCACCAAAAAATGACTGAACAACCACAAATAAAATCCCTGTGGATGGAAACTGGCCACTTCCTGAAGCGGCTGCTCTGCTTTGGGAAGTTCTCATTTTAAAGGAATTTTTCTTTTGTTCTCTCTTCTTGAATCTAACAGAAGTAGAATCCTTCTTCCTTGTAAGAGTCCTTCAAAAAAAATATATGACAACTGTAACATCATCGATGCATTTTGCTCCCCAACCATGCACCCCAAATCTTCTCCAGGCTAAACATTCCTCGCTCCTTCAGCTAATCCTCCTATGACACAGACTTGACTATCCTGGTTACCCTCCACTGGACGCTTTCCAGTTTATTCATGCCCTTCTTGAACTACTTTTCCCAGAACTGCACCCAGTACTACTAGATAAGATCTAGAAGTATTGAACACAGTGGGACATTGTCAACAATATAGTAGCTTCCCCACCTGCCCCAATAAACAAAGAAGGCTTAGAGAAATAAAAAAAAAACCCAACAACCTGACATCCTATAAAGTAAGACTTGCAGTAATAACCAAAGCCCCCCATTTCTGAGGGGCAGGAATGTGAATATTAATTAGCTGTCAATTTCCCCAGGTCCCCCTAACATGCCAGTACTCAGTCTTGCCCTACACCCCAAGGCTCCCCACTCCCTGCTCCCAATGTCTGACCCAGACAAGATCCCTATAATAACCTACCATGCAGATAACTCCACTGAGAACCCCAGCATATTGCCCTGTGTGCATCTTCACTGACCAGCCTTACACCGCATGAGAATCTTCCCTCAGTAAAACTGATTTGCTTTATTCTCTTATGAGCACCAAGTTTCCTTATATCGGATCTTGGTTGGTATTCTAAACCTTGCTAATTCTGTGCTGACAGACTAATCACCTCCCTGTTCCTGGAAACCATGCCTCTTTTAATGCAGCATGTGATGGCATTAACTTTTTATTTCTTTTTGGCAACTATATCATATTACTGGGCCAATTATGATGAACTTGCAGAATACTAGAGCCTACAAATCTTTTCTGGAATAACTGCTATCTAATAATGCCTACTTTATGTTATGAAGTTATTTTTTCGTACCCAAGTATAAGACTATAGTTATCCTTACATCCTTACTTAAAATCATCCTTATCCTGTTAGATTCCTCCCATTAAGATGACTTTATCCAAGTAATTGATAAAAATGTTAAATAGCACAGGGTGGGGTACAGATAGATGGTCAGGGTTATTCCACTGGAGGGATCCTATCATATTTACATTTAACCATTAACAGTTGTTCTTTGAGTCCAGTCATCTAAACATTCCTGAATCCATATTATTGTACTATGTCTAAACAAAGCCCTGACATCTTCTCCACAAAAAAAAAGTATCAGATATTTTATCAGAGCCTTGGCAAAAACCTACATCTATAGTCTCACCTAATCTATTTATAAAGTGGTGGTTGGTTGCTGTCCTTCATTCTCAAGAGAACGAAAATGGCACTACTATGTTGAGGTCAAGGTACAGTGGGTCTGACTGAGACTGATCAGACCAATAGGGGCTCCAAAGGCTCGAGACCACGGGCTGGGCACAAATAGTCCATATAAACAAAGGAGTGATATTTGTGTCCTCAGACTTTTTGATCTCTGGACTCCTTTACATTTTTAAAAATTATTGAAGATCCCAAAGAGCTCTTGTTTATTTGGGTTACAGCAATCAATATTTACTTTATTAGAACGTAAAACTCATAAAATTTAATTTTATTTATTTAAAACTTATTTAAAAATTTCTTTCCATTGTAAATGGAAGGGTGTAAGACATAATGAACTAGATGGTGCAGTAGATAGTTTATTTATTTTAAAATAACAATAAGCCAAATTAATAACACATTAACATAAGGAACATATGTTGATGAAAAATAACTGTTTTCCAAAATAAAAAACACTCAGTAAGAAAAGTGACATTGCTTTACATATTTTTGCAAAACTCTTTAATAACTGGCTTAAGAAGAGACAGCTAGATTCTCATCTCTGCTTCTGCAAACAATATGTTGTGATATGTTGTTTTGATTGAAGTATTTGAAGAAATCTGGCTTCACAAAATATGTAGTTGAAAAAGGGGAAAGTATTTTAATAAGCAAGTACCATTTTAGTATTATGAAAATAGTTTTTGCTTCATCCCTTCAGAGGTCTCAGGTGCGCCCAGAAGAACACAAACATGCCCATGGCATAGCCTTCCTGGCCACCTTTTCCAATGCTGTCTACACTATTCATTCCTCTTGGCCCACTGGCCGAAGTGGGGGAACTGGATTGCTCAGGGTTCTTCCCCATACCTTCTTCACTTACTAAATTCTCCTCCTTTGTGGTCCATGCTGTTCACCTCTACCACCCAATCAAATGCTGGTAGCTATCATCTACAGACCTCCAGGTCACTCCCCTTCTTTCCTCAGAGTTCACTAACATGGATCACATTTTTTCTCCCTTCCCCAACTCCTACTCTCATACTTAGGAACTTCGACAAATATGTTATCTCTCCCTCAAACATCCTAACTTCTCAGTTCCTCAACCTACTTGTTTTCCATGACCTATTCCTCCAACCCACCTTAGCCTCACACAAAGATGTGTTATTCTCGATCTTGCTGTCACTCACAAACTCACCAACTCCCTGTTCAAAAATTCTGAAATCCCCTTTCCTGACCAAAATCTGTTGGCTTTCCACTTCTCCCTCTGCCCTCCCTCAGCACACCCCGCTCTTATTCCACACCATGACCTCCAACTCCTCAAACCCTCAAACATTCCATTCTCCCCTATGCCATCTCTTCCGTACTTGCCAATCTCTCCTCTTTTACCCATCTTGACCCTCTGGTGAACCAATTCAACCCTACACTGTCCTCTTCTCTTAAGTCCCTAACCCCCTGATCATATACCACCAAAGCCCTTCATAGCATACACCCCAGTCTTCTTACACCTCATACCCCTCCATATATGCTTCAATCCAATACCATTCTCCCAGCTGTTCCTCCAACAAGAAAAGATTTTAGCTGGAGATTAGTGTCACTGGATCAAAGTATAAGATATAATCAGGATGGTACAGTGACTAGAGCACTGGTCCTGGATTCTGGAAGAGCATAGTTCAAATCTGGCCTCAGATATTTACTAGTTGTGTGACCTTAGGCAAGTCACTTCACCTTGTTTGCCTCAGTTTCCTCATCTGTAAAATGAATCAGAGAAGGAAACGGCCAGCCACTTCAGTATCTTTGTCAAGAAAACCCCAAATGGGGTCATGAAGAGTCAGACTACTGTAATGACTCAACGAAAGCAGCCAGGTATAAGAAGTGTAGAAAGGTAGGAGGGGCCCGCATCATGAAAAGTTTTCAAAGTCAAACAGAGGATTTTATATTTGATCTTGGAAGTGATAAGGAACCATTGGAGTTTACTAAATGGGGGGGGGCCCTCTGGGGTAACTTAGTAAGACCTGTACCTTAGGAAAGTCACTTTGACAGCCAAGTTGAGGATGGGTTGTGGCGAGGAAAGACTTGTGGCAGGCGGACCAGCCAGTAGACCATTGTAATAATCTAGGCAAGAAATGAAGCCAGCCACAGTCCGAGGAGAGGAAGGGGACACAGGAGGCATGTTACAAGGGAAACAAGGGAAACTAACTGGATGTAGGGGGTGAGATAAAGAGCGAAGAGCTGAAGATGATGCCTGAGTGACTGGGAGGATGGTGGTGACCTGGAGAGCAATGAGGGCCTTTGGAAGAGACATAGTTTTTTTGTTTTTGGTGGAGGAGGGAGGAGGTAATGAGTTCTGTTTTGGACATACTGAGTTTAAGATGTTTATAAGACATCAGTGCAAAATGTCTAACTGGCAGCTGGAGATGAGAGACCATAGGTCAGCAGAGGGGTTAGGACTGGATAAATAGATCTGAGAATCATCAGCATAGAGATAATAAATAATCCATGGGGGCTGATGAGGTCACTCAGAGATGGATAGTATGGAAGGGGAAGATAAGGAGGTCTAGGACAGAGCCGGTGGAACACCCACATTCTAGAATTTTCCCACAAATTGCAGGCTAGCTCAGTGGCCTATAGTTTTTAAGACTCTACTCTCTTCCCTTTTTTGAAAATCTGGGCATAAGCCTTTCTCTAGCCCTGTGGTACATCTCCCATTTTCCATCACCTTTCACATATTAATGACCATGCTCAGTAATCCCTTTTGCCAGTTCTCTAAGTACCTGAGGACTTAGTTCATTGGTGCCAAATGATCTGAATTCAATCAATGGTAATTAGGTACTTTCTTACTATCTATTTATCTCAGGTACCAACTCCCCCTAAGTCATTTTTGTCCTTATCTCCCTGGTGCAAAGGTCCGTCTCCTCAGCAGAGAAAACAGAAGCAAAATGAGCATTCGATAGTTCTGCCTTCTTTGTCATTCCCTGATGTATCATCATCCTGTCCTCCTCAAACAAAGGTCCCACCCTTTCTGGGAGCATCCTTTTTCTCCCAACATAGTTAAGATAGTTAGTGTTGACATAGGACTCTAAGATTTGCAAAGCGATTTACACATATTGTCCCATTTCATTCTCACCACAACCCCTGGAAGTAGATCCTATTATTATTTCCATTTTACAGATGAGGGAAATGAGATGAGAGAAGTTAAGGAATTTACCTAAGGTAGGCATAGCTAGGAAGTGATTGAGGCAGGATTTGATTTGCATCTTCTTGACTCCAAGCCCTCAATCAACGTCATGTAGCTGCTTTTCGAGTGTGGGACTACTAGAGAATTAGGAAAATCTCGAGGATAGTGGCTTGGGGCTCATCTTCAAAGTACTATTCCCCACCTTCCTGCTTAGGTTATTATGTTTTTAATAGGAACCTTAACTCTCTCCCATACTAGCTTCAATAAAACATCAGAACTTAACATCGGAAGTCCTTGGGATCAAGGATAGTTTGAGGTCAGTGAACTCACTGGGGGAAACCTAAAACCACAGAGAGCCCCAGCCAAACAAGGTGAAAGAATTCAAGTGACTTGACTGGCCTTTGAGCTCAATGTGCCTTTACCCCCAACTATAATTCAGCCACTCGAAACTTAAAGTCATAGAACCCTTTGTTTTATGAGTATGATTCTGTGATTAGCAAAAGAGGGAGTAGTACCTTCTGTTCTGGCAATGAGAAGGTTAAAAAAATCTGGTCACAGCTAGTAAAAGAGAATAGACTATAAAGTTTAAAAGGAGAAAATCAACAAGATAAGGAAGAACGTAACTTCTAGCTTACAAAAATTAAGCATTACAGAATTCTTAGATTAAGGGGGCCACCTAGCAGTATTTGAGAGGTACAGCTCCCACCACAGATTATTAAAATGCCCCTCCTCTTGTAGTATTAAATTATCAGACTGTATTTTGCAGTCAAAGAACCAGGTTAACATTCTTTTAAAAGAACCAAAAGCAAATTCCCCCTTAACATAATTTATTGCTGGTTTGTTGTTCTTTTTCCCCCCAGAAAATGTAGGCAACCAGGGATTGTAAGAGTTGGAATATTGGTGAAAGCCTGGAAAAGTGAATAGGTCCCCAATCTCCAGGACATTTGTATATAGACTTGTAATATCGTGATTGCAGTGTGGTAAGGGGAATCAGCTAGAACACTGGGAAGGTGGGGTGGGAGGGAGGGGGAAGAGCAAGAAAGGGAAGTGCATGTTCATCCTTAGCTTTGTGTCAGAGTGCAGCCTAGAACCATGTTCTTTGGATATACCACCACCAGTAGGACAGCCTACTTCACTCTTCCTGCTGGATATTTCTATCAGATTCTCTTTACCTTTCCTCTGTATACTCCTTAATAACCAAAGGTCTAGAGCAGTTATCCCAGCAACAAATGAGGCTCTGAAAAATCTCTATCTACCCAGCAATGAGTAGATAAAAGGAACCAGTCCCAGTGAAAGTCAATGAAGGGACCATTTTCCTGGCATATTAACTGAGCAGTACTACCTAAGCACTTCACTAGTGGTCTGCCTTTCCACATAAGGAAGCCAAGAGGGACTGGGTCAGAAATTAGTTTATACTTTATTGGAAACCATTATCACATATGAGACTTGTCTCCAAAATTAGTTCAAGACCTTAACTAAAATACCACTCAACTGCAGCAGATCCATAAGACTAGGCCATGTGTTTTTCTCCACTGTTGTTTTTTCTCATTTGGAAGAAAAATCAGATCAGAACACCCCAGACACTCACTTTTATGCAGCCAAGCCAACAATAAACAAGGCCTTGAGTATCGTTACTTACAAAGTACAGCCAAAGAGATTCCTGATACCACCAAAGTCTAGTAAATGCTACCGAAGCGTGTTTCCATCATGGAAAAACAAAATGCCAGGGCTTCTCTCTGGCTCTCTGGCCTGCCAGGATGAGGTGTCTAGACATAAAAGACTTGCAAAAGAAGGAACTGAGTCTGTACTAGGTGTTCCCCAATCCCTTGCTCTTCTGAAGCTGATCTGCTCAATGGCCCCTTTGTCTGATCATCCCACTTTCTACCATTCTAAATGCATCATACACTTGGAACATCCTCCTTTCCCACCAAGCCCACAGAGATTACTTTTTCATCATTTTGGCAGTTCCTCAAGTTCTAAGTCTTTCTTGAAGTTTTCCCAAATTGATGAAATAAGACAATGAATTTTAAAACTACCCTCTCTAAACATAAAACTCTTTGAATAACTTATTATGTTAATTACTAACCTTTGACTTCTATACCATAAGAAATGTTTTTGACTAAAATGAGTCAACTTAATGGTTTGTTTATGGAACCAAAAAATGAAGCTTTGTTGGTCTTCATTTATCTGTTAGCTCACCAAAAGGGCAAACCAATGCAATCTGGAACAAAAGAAAATAAAGGCAAGTCTAATTGATTACCCTTTAATCTACTTCCTATGAAGGGTTCATTTTACTGTGTGCAATAACCCCTAATGACAATTATAGAGTGCCAGTAACTAAACATCTTTAATTCTTCAACTTCCAATGGAATTGTACACCAGATATTGAATCATTAGAGCAAAATCCTCAAGATTAAAATGTAGATCATAACCCAGTAAAGCAGAAATGTTATTAATTAAATAGACTTTTAATACTTGGAGCAGGTACTTCAGACCCTGTGGCCCTAAGCTAAGTTGCAGGTTTATTATGTGGTACTTCTGGTGCTAGGGTAGTTCTGCTGGCCAGCTCTCATGATTCTGCCCCAGAACCCCTACTTTCTCTAAAAGGAGGAATAGCCACTGACTTCCTAGCGGAGGAAAGGAAGGGAGCACAGAATGGGAGAATAGACAACTATGTTGGAGCTGAGGGAAAGGCAACTGAAAAGTGAGCCAGGACCATTCCAGCACAGGGAGGCTATTCAGGATAGAGACTGTCGTTCCCCACCCCCTACCCCCATCTAGCAGTGATTACTCAAATACCCCACAAGAAGAAACGGAGTTGATTCTGCTGACTCAGGAAGAAAAATAAAAGTAGTGGGGAAATGACTGCTAGAATTTGCCTACTCCAGCAAAACCCACACCAGACTGAATCGCAATCAAGAAACTCAATAAGAAAATGGAACATTTTATTTCTTCCTCCTCTGAACTACACAAGAGGTCAGGCAGCATCCTAGTGGCAACAAGAAAGAGGAACAGTAGAAAAGTCACAGCCAGCCGAGGTAATCTCCCTACACCAGGAGAGATGGCCAGGTTCACATGGGCCTGCGAGGCTTAGTGTCCAGAAGCTATAAGAGCAGGGGCTCCCTTGAGAAAGCTCCTGGGTGGTCAGAAAGTCCTGCAAGTTCTGGAGTGTTTAAATCAGGACCACCCAGGCCCAAGGACTCTGAGATCCCTAACACTTTCTACTAGAGAAATCCTTGACAATACAATGCTTGGAACCTCAAAGATCCAGGGGGCCTAACCAAAAGTGTACTGGAGTCAGCTCCCCCAGGCTAAAGAGAATTGATTATTACATTTTAAGTGTGAGATCAGAGATCAGCAAACACTACAAATAAGGACTTGATTTAGTGTCTGATGGAGAAAATTTTAATAATAGAGATTAAACTTAAATGTCCTGCATTTTCAGATATTTGGTTGTCCAACATTTCCCAGCACAAACCTGGGCCTAACCCTGGGAGGTGGAGGGCAATGCAAGAAGTGGGGGAGACCAGACAGGGCCTACCTACCACACCCATCCAAAAGTGCAGCCTGGATTAGAGCAGGGCTCTACTATAAAGCCCAGGCTCAGAAAATGAAGTTGGAAAGATGAATAAATTTTTTAAATGCCCACCAGCATAAAAACTATTGCAAGTATAGAAATCTCCCCTGAAATGAGTAATGCAGTAACAAATCTCAAGCTGTCTCCTTTTTTTAAGGAAAAAAAAAAACGGATTTTCCACAGAGATAGACTACCTAAAAAACTAGAACAGACCAAAGACAAATCTGTAGTTATACAAGATGGCAAAAAAAATTAGAACAAAAGCAAGAAGAAGAAGAAAATGTATCTTATAATGATTGGCACAGTTGATAAAGCACCATGCCTGGAGTCAGGAAGACCTGAGTTCAGTGGTCTCAGACAATTATTAGTTATGTGATGCTGGCAAATCACTTAACCTCTGTTTGCCTCAGTTTCCTCATATGTAAAATGAGTGATGAAAGAATAATTATAAAGTGCCTATCACATAGTATGCAATATAAAATTAGCTATCATTGACCTGGGAAACAGGTTAAGGAAAGATAATTACAAATCACTGGGCTCCCTGAAAATCAGGATTAGAAAAAAAAAAAGACTGGCCACCATATTGCAAGAGATAATAAATGACCTATTAGAATCAGAGGGAAATGTAAAGATAAAAAGAATCCACTGATCACCTCCTGAAAGGAATCCCCCAAAGAAAACCCCAGGAATGTCATAGCCAAAATTCAAAGCTGTAACATCAAAGAAGAAATACTGCAAACATCCAGAAAGAGGCAGCTGAAGATGACATTACTTGCACAAGACCTGGTGGTTTCTACCAAAAAAAAAAAAAAAAAAAAGAGAGATCTTGGAACATAATATGCCAAAAGACAAAAGGCTTACAACCAACAGTAAGTGTACAAAGCTAAGAATAATCCAAAAGAGGAAAAAAAAAAGATTTTTTTATGGAGTAGAGTGCTTTCAAGCATTTCTGATTAAAAAAAAAAAAAGACCCAAGCTGAATAACATCATGAAAAATGCAAACACAAGGGGACAGAAAAACCTAGAAAAGTAAATTTTTTTGAGCATTTGGAAGGGACCTGTACTGTTATGTAGTGCTAACATTCTAATGAAGGAGAAGAAACAACTGTTTCTTCAAAGGGCGTTGAGGGACTTAAGAAAAATAGATCAATGTAATAATAGATAATAAAAATAGATTAGTTCTGTTCTGAGGATCTGAAGAGAAGGGGAAAATATCTGTATGTGTGGTAAAAGGAACAATACACTACTATAAAAAGGAGGAAGAGGGCGGAATTTATAATTTCTCATAACTGAGACATAAGATTTGTTGTTGTTCGGTTTTTTCTGACTCTTTCTAACCCCGTTTGGGATTTTCTTGGCAAAGACACTGCAGTGGTTTGCCATTTCTTTCTCCAGCTCATTTTACAGATGGAGATACTGAGGCCACCAGGGTTAAGTAACTTGACCCTGGATCTAGTTAGTTTTCTGATGCCAGATTTGAAACTTTCTGATTCCAGGTCAGATACTCTACCCATTGTGCCACCAAGCTGCCGGAATATACGATAAGAACATATAAACATGAAAGAAGGAGCATACATCATATGGAT
Organism: Pseudocheirus occidentalis; assembly: GCA_028646575.1. NCBI lineage: Eukaryota > Metazoa > Chordata > Mammalia > Diprotodontia > Pseudocheiridae > Pseudocheirus > Pseudocheirus occidentalis. The sequence continues at coordinate 190,066,970 of CM053598.1, forward strand.
CTCATTTTTATCTGAAATGGTCAAAGGAAGATTGAATATACACACAGAAAGTTTATTATATACATCAAATACACCAAAATATAACAAACTCAACAAAGAAAAAAGCTGGGATGGAGGGGAAAGGTTAAAAAGGAGGATAATATCAAGGAGAGAAAAGTCACAAGAAAAGAAACTACCTAATAAGGAAACAGGAATTGAAATGAGGGAGTGGGGAGAGGGGAAGAAAAGTAAGGAACTAGGAGTGGCTAGGTGGTGCAGTGAATAGAGCACCAGAGGACCTGAGTTCAAATCTGATCTAGACACTTAATACAAGCCATGTGACCTTGGGCAAGTCACTTAACCCCAACTGCCCTGCCTTACCCCTCCAAAAAAGAAAAAAAGAAAAGAACTAGAATTTAAGGGATTTCTTTTAGACAGTCGGGGAATGGCTGAACAAACTGTAGGATATGAATGTGATAGGACATTATTGCACTGTTGGAAACAACAAAAGAGTTTATTTCAGAGAATCCTGGGTAGCATGAACTGATGGAGAATGAGGTGAGCAGAACTAAGAGACAATTTTTACAAGAACAATGTTAGAGGTGGGTCTGGGAGGCCAGCACTATTAGTTCAGGTTTGATATTGGGATGAAATGAGACACTCAGAGATGAGCGAGCAATTAACAAAGGAAGTTTACTTAGCCCTAATGTAGAAAAGATATTCAACAAGGATCCAATTGCATGTAGCTTGGAACTAAGTGATTCCTCCTCCCTGCCCCCCCATGCCCCAGTCTACATATGGAAATTCATCTGGTGAGGGGTGCAGTGACTCAGAGTGGTCTTGGGATATCTGATGGGGCATGGATGGATGGATCCCCAAAAAGCCCTGGACTTTCCCATATGGCCCAGATCCCTGGTCTTTGCCTGAAGCATTGTCCATTCCAGTCAATAATCCTTTTAACTGCCCTTTCATTGTGGCCCTCACTGTCTGCACCTGGCCCACACCAGGCTACTTGCCACCCCTAGATCCTATCCAGATCTTCCCAGTCTTTCCATATAAAAGTACCAATTTTACCCTCATTAAATACTGATATCCTTGAAATTGGGCCCACTTTTATTGGTATCACAAACAATGCAGACTCATTAGGAATCTTGCCTACCCCAACTGGTGTTTTAACATACTTACTATTTGAACTGAAAAAAGGTTTGAGTGGTCAAATTCTTTCCAGGCAGACCTGTACCCTTTGCCCTTGCAATTTGGGGCTCCCAAGACCCCAAGACCACAACAAAAAGGAGAGTGAGGAGTAGCAAGACAAGTAAAAGAATTAGGAGAGAGTGGTGTCCCAAAAATCTAAAGCAGTGGTTCTCAACCTTCCTAATGCCGTGACCCTTTAATACTCATATGTGGGCATATCTGCATGTAGGCAGACTTGCCTGGAGACAGATAGAGAAGCGGTATCTCAGTTCCTAAGACCATCGGAAATATGTGTTTTCCAATAGACTTAGGAGACCCCTGTGAAAGGGTTGTTCAAACCCCCAAAGGGGTCACCCACAGGTTGAGAACCGCTGGTCTAGAGAGAAGAGAATATTATAGAAAAAACTATTTATTATATTGTTCAGAAAAGAGTGTTGCACTGTTTGAATCTAACTAGCCTGACTGCAGTAGCTCTCTAGGAATGTCTCAGCGTTCCTACAGGAAATTTTGGGTTTCCCCAGATCCTGGATCCACTTAAAGCATTCTTGTTTTGGGTTACCACACCCAGCTCTTATTTTGATTCTGCTCAAGTTTGTGTTTCGGGTTCTCTTACGTCTTGAATGTTTATGTTTATTCATACCCATCTCAATCTATCTTGTTTTCAAGTTGCCCTTTCAAAATTACTTGTACATGCGGTTTAGAAGTGTGTGTGAGGTTCATGGGCAGGTACCCTTGCCTAAATCCTATACAATATAAACTTTTTAGAGACTGGATGAAAGGGAGCCACATTTCCTTTCTGGATGTGAAATGTGAAAACACTCTCCTTTACCAAAAAAAACTAATGAATTTCTTTCTAAAACTATTTTAAATTTTGGGGCCTGTTCTTGCAAACAACAGCATCAAGGAGAAAAGAGGGGTTAATAGCATCAAAGGCTGCAGTGAGGTCTAAAAGACTAAGGACTGGGAAAAGGTCACTGAATTTGACAATTAGGAGAGAGAGAAGTTGGTGTTGAATAATGTTGAGGTCAGAAGCCATAGTCCAGAAGGTTTAGAAGACTATGAGAAGAAAGGAACTTTCTTAGGAATTTAAAAACAGAAAAGTAGATAAAGATGAAACAGAAAAAGGTGAATTAAAAAACCTAGTATTCATATATCTGAGAACTTAAATTAATTTGGAAAGAACTCCCTATTTAACAAGAACTGGAAAGAGAACAGGAAAGTTTGGCAGTTTAGCAGAAATTAGGTTTAGATCATTATCTTACATATTAAATAAACCACCATAAGTTCAAAATGGATACAGTTAAATCTCAATTAATGCAAATAAAGAATCTCCTTTAGTGTTTGAATTATTTAAACTGCATATTTCCATTAGACTAGAATCAATTAACATGTTTTAAATAGCTGAAACTCTAAATAGTGCAAATTTTAACATGTGCAACCACTTTGGGAGATTTATTATTTGTACTAATGAGGGACTAACTGTATAAGACCTGCATATTAAAAAAGATGCCAGAAAAATTTAGAAAAGGCACTTTTCACTGTTAGAGAGAGAATTTCTATCCAAACAAGGGCTAGAGGAGATCACCAAATTTAAAACAGATAATTCTGACTACATGAAATTGAAAAACTTTTACACTAACAAAATCAATGCAACTAAGTTAAGAAGGAAAGCAGCTGATTGGGAGAAATTTTTTGCATCAAGTCTCTCCTGAAAAGAGAGGCATATGAGGCATATAGGGAACTAACACAAATATGTGACACCAAAATTCATTTCCCAGTGGATAAGTAACCATGGAACATGAATAAACAGTTTCAAAAAGGAAAATTGTATTATTAACAGCCATATGAAAAATGATCCCAAATCACTGATGAGAAATGCAAATCAAAACTTTGAGATTTCTTTCACCTCATACCCACAAAACTGGTAGAGGTAACAATAGGAATGAATAATCAATGCTGGAGGAAAGACAGCTCCTAACTTACATAAACTACTAATTTACTATAAAATGGTCTGTCCATTCTAGAATGCAATTTGGAATTATGATAAAAGAAAAGTTAGAAAAAGGTAATAGCTTTTGATGCAGAGATCATATACCCCAAGGAGGTAAAAAATAAAATAAAGCAAAACAGAAAGGCATAATAGACACCAAAATATTGATAGAAGCACTTTTTGCAGTATCAAAGAACTTGAAACAAAATAGGTGCCCATCAATTAGGCAAATGCTAAACAAACTGTGGTAGATTCATGTAATAAATAATAATAAATAATATAATCATTATATAATTATATATTTATATAATATAGATATATAATTATATATTATGTTATTATAAATAAATAATAAATGTAATGAAATATTACTGTTCCATAAAAAATAATATCTATGAAGAATATAAGGAGGCATGGGAAGGCTTCTGTGAACGGATACAAAACAAAGTAAGCAGAACCAGTAAAATGACAACAACGTTAGTAAAAGGAATGGTCACAACAAAAACTTGAGAGGTAGGAGAGTATGCATGTGAAACTGCATATACTGTCATACTCAGTTCATGTGTTAGTTTTACTGCACTCCTTTTCTTCTTCTTTTTTTGTTCTTTGTCATAAGGAATGACCTATGAGTTGGTAAGGCAGAAGGGATATATTGGGAAATACAAGATTAACAACATCTTTTTTAAAAGCACATAAACAAATTAGAGGAGCAAGGAAATAAATATCTGTCATGACCGTAAATGGAAGAAGAATTTACAACCTGATAAGGGCTAGAAAGGATCATCAAAGAGAAAACTGAAATTAATTTTTTTCAAACAAAATTAATATAGCTAAAATTGGAAGGGAAATAACAAGCAAAAAAAATCTTTGCGGTAAGTTTCTCCAGTAAAGGTGTGATATCCAAGATATTCATAGAAATTATTCAAATATGAAAGGTCAAAGGATATGGCTACGTAGTTCTCAAGAGAATAAAGTAAAATTATCCACAGTTATACAAAAAGTGCTCCAAATCACTGATAGGGAACTGTAAATCAAAACAGCTCTGAGGTTCCACTTTACAGCCATCAGATTAGCAAAAATTAGAAAAATGAAAATGACAATTGTTGGAGGGACCAAGAGAAAACAGACACACTAATACACTGTTGGTGGAATTGTGAATTGATCCAGACATTCTGGAAAGGAGTTTGGAGCAATACACAAAAAAGTCCCTAAAATGTGAATTCCCTTTGATTGAGCAATACTACTACTAGGCCAAACCCCAGAAAAAGGAAAGAAAGAGAAAAAAGACCTACATATTCAAAAACAGTTGTAGCAGTTCTTTTTCTACTGACAAAGAACTAGAAACTAAGGGAGTTCTCATTTGGAAAACAGCCAAATTATGATAAAGGCATTATAATAAAATATGGATACCACGAGAGATGACAAAAAGAGACTGTTTTAAAAACAGACAAACCTGAGAAGGCTCGTATGAACTGATCTAACTTACATAAAACTTGGAAAATAATTTATACAGTAACAATATTGCAATATCAATAACTAAAAAGACTTAAGAATTCTGATCAGTGCAATGACCATCATGATTCCAGAAGCCTAGTAATAAGATATACTACCCATCTCCTAATACATAACTCAAAGTACAGAATAAGATGCGTATTATATGACATGGCCAATGTGGGATTTTGTTTTGCTTGACTGTATTTTAGAGTTTTGCTTTTCTTTCTTTCCATTGAGGTGGAAAAGGCTACAAGCCCTAGGGTTACCGAACTAAAATGAAAAGTTTAAAAAGAGGATTATAATTATGGGTTTTAAAAAAAAAATAGAACATTTAACTTTTGTTGTGGCTAAAAAAAGTTACATTTTACAGATTAAAATGTAGAATCCTGAGATACTGACACTCACTTATCATGCACAATGCTGAGGTTCTCTTTCCGCTTTAACGCTGCAATTAAAAATGTTTATAAAAAAAAAGGAAAAGGAAAAATAAACCCACAAAGCTTCTAAAAAAAGAACCCGCAGGCACTTCCTCTTGTGGAATGCTTTAGAAGTTAGCCTGCTAAAGAAAAAAATGACTTATTGTGAAGGTTTTTGAGAAATGTTTATCAGTTCGTTTTTATTTGAGCATTCCTGCTGACTCCAGGGCTTCTGATCCCAGGACTGACTCTGCAGCCACCGTCCCCACCCTAGGATTGATTTTTGGAGCCCATGGTTACCCTTTCCTCTGAAGTTCTGGTGGTAGTGCCCCCTGCTGGGCATTATTTGTCTGCTGTAAATGCCTCTGAATAAACCACCTTTGCTGGGAAACACAGGGCCACCGGAGCCCGGATAAATCAATGCCTCCACTACCTCCTTCACCACACTGTAGCATCGTTCACCCTTCCGTTAAAACCACTGCGATTTCCAAAAGCACTTCCTCTAAAGTTTCCATGACACATGTTAAATCCTCCACGACCACCTCCTCTATAAACTGGACTTTGCCTCTCAAAAAAAGTGTCATTAAAATTTTTTCTTAAACACCCAGAAGAGAATAAATACAAAAGGTCAGCAGGAAACAGGCAAGCAAGACAACTTTGAAAAGAGCATGTTGAATTTAACATATACTTTTAAAGAAAACCAAACTGAATACCATGTGGAGTTACAGCTTCCCAGACAATTCTCTTTCTCCTATTTTTAATATGGAAATTTTTGTTTTATTTGGGGTTGACTAAGTGCAGAATTAAAAATAAAAATATAAAGCACAGTGTATTTGGAAATGAATGTGATGTAAAACCAGTTATTAATAAAAATAAGGTTTTTTTAAAGCAAATTTTTTAAAAGCAATTTTACAAATGAATTGTACTGGTAGTAGCTGTTTTCAGTACTTAGAAATTTTTTTTTTTAAATCCTTTTATTTGTTTTTTGTTTTTTTTGCTTTTTGGAGGGCAGTTGGGGTTAAGTGACTTGCCCAAGGTCACACGGCTAGTTTTTGTGTTAAGTGTCTGAGGCCAGATTTGAACTCAGGTACTCCTGACTCCAGGGCCAGTGCTCTATTCACTGCGCCACCTAGCCGCCCCAGTACTTAGAAATTTTAAATCCAGGGATTTCTGTGTACCAAAACTGTACCTGATGCAGAAGAACCTGATGTGTGGGAACTAGGTGGCCCAGCGGATAGCTCACTGGGCTTGGAATCAGAAGGGCCTGAGTTCAAAATAGGCCTCAAACACTAGCTTGGTGACCCTGGGTAAAAAAAGAACTGAATTTTAGTCAAATCTGTTAAATATATATTTTTTATTAATGTACAAATATTCTTCTTGGAGAGAAAGCAAGAATTCCACTTGCTAATCAGAAAATCCTGTCTAGGAAATTTCCAACTCATATTTTATAATAATCATGGTGAAAGATGATGTAATTAGATAGCAAGGATGAGACAATAATTTTCAATAAATAGAATTTGAATTATTTCTCAAGGGGAACAATAACGTTGTGGGAGTACCTTCAGGTGCAGGTCAGCCTAACAGGGATGGGGAACTTGTGACTTTGAAGTTACACGTGGCCCTCTAGGTCCTCAAGTGCAACCCTTTGAATCCAAACTTCACAGAACAAATAACCCCTGGAGAAATAAGTCTAGAAAACAAAGCACTCAATCTTCCTTAGTTTGATTAAAAAGAGAGGACACTCCCATTCATAACAACAGATGTCTCTCCAGTTAATAGTTTGATCAACAATCAACAAAATACTTTTTCCATTTTATTAGGCATCAATAAATTCTGTCTACTGTTCCAGTCATAGGTTCTAGGTTCTGTCTTCTCCTGAAATTAAAATTACTCCCTAAATTGAAAGTCATGTTCTTAAGGGGGATTGCTTAACTCAGAGGTTCCCAGACTTATTTGGCCTACTAGCCCCTTTAAAAAAAAATTAATCAGTACCTATATCCCTCTGGAAATCTACTTTCTTTAACTCTGTAACACTTTGGTTTTTTTATTCACATCCTTAATTTTTTAAATAACATCTTAAATTTAATAATTTATTATAAATTTGTGGGGGTTTTCCTGCATTGAAATTTTGATGATGAAACATTTTGTCACATAATTGCACGGCATGGTATTATAAATAAGTCATTCCATGTACATATTCCTGCTGATGCATGCTGGACTTCCTGACAAATCACCTGTCAACACTTGATTGTACTTGATTGTTAAGACCTGTCAGTGGACTTGACCACTGATCAGTTGTAACTTACATTTTACATGTTTATTTGGAAAATAATGTAATCACTATGACTTTAACTATTACATAACAGGTGAAATATGTATGAATGATTTTCCAAAAATTTTCTTCTCTTTTCCTTGTTCCCACTGCCCCCTTATTTTTATTCAGTGCTCCCCGTTGCACCCCAGGCTGTTACTACCACTACCACCACCACCACCATCCCCATTTAGATCATTCCAGCGTCCTAACTTAGGGGACAGTATGACTCACTTTGGGAACCTATGCTTTCCATTCAAGCAAGACCAAGGACTTTACCAAGGACACTGTCCCACCATTAATTCCTAACTTTTATAATATGGTGAAAATTTTGTGCTACAAGCACTAAGGGAGGCAGTACAGCCTAGCAGAAAGAAAAATGTCTCTTGAGTCTAAGTTCACTGCAAATTTGTTATAGAATAATAAATAACCAGGCCCTTCTTGTAGAAGGGTAAGCCTTTTACAACTCCCTCATGGAGTCATTACCCCACTTACCACAGGAACCATTCCAAACCTTCCCATCCAGCCAGCCTCCCATAGCACCCCCTTCTACTACCCTCTCATTGGAGGACCATGCCGCTTATTTCACTGAAAAATTTAGTCATTCACTTTTCACCGGCTCTCCTCTCATCTCCCATGGCTCAGTTATTTCCTTCTTAACTTCCGTCTCACACAAAGAATGGGCCCTTCTTGGTAAGGCAAACCACTCCTCCACATACACCTTTGATCCTGCTCCATTCTGTCTTCTCCTAAAGATTGTCTTCTTTGACCATTCCATCTCAATCACTATTCTCCAATCTCTTCCTATCCTTACAGCCTACAAACACAGCTCCCAGAATCCCTAAATAAACAAACAGCAGCAACAGCAAAACCACTCGTTCCTGCTACTTTTTGTCCTATGTTTCTCCTACTTTTGTAGCTAATGGCTTCTAGAAAGCCATCTATAATCAGCGCTCCACTTCCTCTCCTCATAACCTTCTGTGGTTTGGTTTCTAACCTCATCATTCAACTGGGACTACTCACTACCAAGTGATCTCCTAATCACCAAAGCTAATGGCCTCTTCTCAATCATCCTCCTTGACCTCTCTGCAGTCTCTGACACTGTGACTCACTCTCTTCTGGTTATTCTGGCCCCTCTAGGTTTTCATGACACTGTTCTGTCCTGGTTCTCCCCAAACCTAACTTTGCCTCTCCGTCTCCTCGGTCGGATGTTCCTCTAGGTTTACTTGTCCCCAGGGATCTGCCCCGGCCTTCTATTTTACCTATTATTATGGCTAGTGACCAGCTTTCATGGATTCAAAGATTAGTTCTATGTAGATGCCTCTTAGGTCCATTTATCTAGCTCTCACCTCTTTCCTGACCTCCAGTCTCTCACCTCCAATTTCATTATAAACATGACAAAATGAATATTTTGGAGATATCTCAGACTCAACATGTCCAGAACGGACCTCATTTTCTCTTGTTCCTCCCCCAAAAGACAACACCATCTTCCCAATCACCCACGCCCTCGATCTTAAGATTACCCTCGATTACTCACTCAGATTCACTCCTTATCCATTCTACCGCCATCTAACCACACTGATTTTTACATCTTTCTCTGCAAACAGTCACTCTCTTGGTGCAGGCAGGCCCTCATCAGTTCACACAAGGACTTTTGGAATAGCCTTCTGGTTGATTCCCCTGATTCGTCTCTCCGCCCTAGCTCAGCCTCCACTCAGCTGACAAACTGATCTTCCTAAAACTTTGGCCTGACCGTGTCACCTCCTCCTCAATAAATTCCAGTTGTTCCCTATTACTTCCAGAATCAAATATAAAATCCTTTGCTTGGCTTTTTAATCCCTTCACTACCCTTCCTACCCTTCTACTTCTTCTTACACTTTCTTTTTTATGTACTCTCTGATCTAGCAACACTGGCCTTCTTGCAGTTCTTTATATGTCACACTCATCTACTGAGTGCTCACTGACCATCCCCAATGTGTGAAAGTAGCTTCTCTCTCACCTCCATTTCCTGGTTTTCCTGAAGGCTCAGCTCAAATCTCACCTTCTACAAAGAAGCCTTCTTGGTCTTCTACCTACACTGCCTGTCTTCTGAGATGACTTCTCATTTACAATATACAGTATATGATCTAATATATATATCTTAAATATATAATATAAAGTGCATAATACAGTATATTAAATTTAATATGTACAAATATATAATTTTGAATAATATTGTAAATGAGAGGTCATCTCAGAAGACTAGTCAGCAAAAGTTCTCAGAGAGAACAGCATGCAAATAACTACACATGCACAAGATATATCTAACTGACCTAATTTCAGAATCACCATGTTTACTGCATGTATGATCATAGACAAGTCATTAACCTCTCTGGACCCTAATTTCCTCATCTGAAAATTCTGAGAGTTGCCTTGGATGGTCTCTTCTGGAGCTATGCTTCTTTGGCTTCCACATCCCTCCTCCAATTTGTGCTCAGATACACTATATCTATATATGCTCATTATTTCTTTTATCTTACTTTGCATATGCTCTTCCTGTTCCTTAGGTTGTATATAACCAGCAATAAGATCTATTACTCTAGTTCATCAGTATAAACATGAAGTCTGATATCAGTGGAGGGGTTCTTTGATACTAATTTGGTTTCTACAAAACCCAAGCGGACTCCCAGTGGTCCAAGCAAAACCAGACATATATGAGTTAGGGCTAGCCCTAAGGACTTAATTAGTAGCCTTTTTATCCCTGAGGTTATAGACCTGTTGATTATGGTGTTGGTTATAAGCTGTTGTCAAGTCAAAGTGCTGTCATTCCGTACTGTTAAATATTAGCTTCCAGAAAAGGCTAAAGTTCTTTTACAATGTGGTGCTCAGATCCAAGATTGAAGACTGTATCATTTAACAGAATTATGAGTGGTTATTAACACCGGACAGGTTCCCTTCCAGCAATGTACAAAAGCTCTTTCCTTGATGGGCTTTAGGGTGGACCCAGTCTTCAGGTTGTAGTCATGTGGTCCAAAGGGAGCTCTTGGACATACCTCCAGGACCCGTAAAAGGAAAGCCTTAAAACACCTCATCTAAGTCTGGCAATAATTTATGCTGTCATCAGTCAAATGGACATTTGCATACATAGTACAGGTATGTGGCACTTCCCATGGGTCTTTCTATGAGTACGTCATGTGCATGTGAGTTAAGGCCAGTTTTTCTGTTTAGGCTCCAAATAGGAGCTAAAAGTACCTGCCCGTTTCAGACTGATTTTGTTATCTATTCTGGTCAGTTAATACCAATATAACTTTTCTGTTGCTCTTACTGAATAAGGGTGGCCAGGGTACTCAGGGGACTATTGCATTTGGAAAGCTCTAGACTCCCTTTGTTATCTGGTTTGTGAAATGAGTCTCTGGATCACTGTTAATGAGAATGACAATTTAAATCATGGGATAAGTTGTCTCGATCATCGTTCTCTAAGACTGGGAGTCTGCTTTATCAGCAGATCAACCCATCTCAAAGATGTAAATCTGACAAGAACATTATTAATTGTATCATTTAGTCATTTGAATGCTCAGCTTGAAAGTTAACAAAGGAGTCCCACAGGGTTAGGTGCGCCACCCTCCCTCTTTTGATTAGTTTCCCAACATCTGTCTGGCAAATGGGATAAGTATAGCAATATTACTGGGAAATTTTGGAGTGTGCAAATAAATCTGGCACATAGTGACACCGCTCTTTTTACTCCTTGGAGCTAGTATTGGTCCGATCAGTGAGTCAGACATGCTGTAACTGTAACTTTGACTCCAACATAGTCATGTCATTTTGATGCTCTTCCAAGAAAAGACAACCAATAAACCAACTGCACTTTTTACAAAATTATTTCATTTGCTATCTCATTAGATCGTCACAACTGAGAGGTAGGTGCTATTATTTTCCCGCTTTACAGTTGAGGAAACAGGTTAAGTAAACTCCATCAGAAGGGTAAGGGAGTAAGTAGAAAGAAGGATGGCGTATCTAGTTAATGTGACATTTTCCGAGGATAAGAGCAGTATTTTGTATTTGATTTGGTCAGTGCGGTGTTTTGATATATACTGGGAATCTGATTTTCAGAAGGGCAGTCACAGAATGGTGATTTGACTACTGTTCTAGGATCTTCTCAGGGAATTCATCCTCTCCATACTTAAAGGATTCTGTCCTTTTCCCACTTTTGAAATCAAGTTTGCTCTCTTCCCCTTCATCCACTAGTGGCTGATATTTTATTGCTCTGCAGAGTACCCAAAAATGTCATGAACTTAGGTACTTAGTGATTGTGACTTAATACAAAGGTTGACACTTAAAAAGTCTTCAGAAACAGCCTAAAAAATTCAGCTCATTGCTTACGACATCATAGAAGTTTTCTTCTAAGTTGAAACTGCATTATTCCTACACACTGGCAAACCTTAACCATTAATGAACACAAAGGTTCAGCATACCTTAATTTTTTTTTTTTTGCTTTTTGGAGTGGGGCAGGCAGTTGGTGTTAAATGATTTGTCCAAGGTCACATGGCTAGTGTTAAGTGTCTGAGACTGGATTGAACTCAGGTCCTCCTGGCTCCAGGGCCGGTGCTCTATTCACTACCACCTAGCCGCCCCCATAGATGCTTCTGTGATCTACTTTTCATTTGATTACGGAATCTAACAAATACCATAACTAATCTGAACAAACTAATATATCTTGTGTTTTCTTTACTTTTATCCTAAGTGGAAGGAGGGGTATTGAGCTCCAGAGAAAACAATATACTTATGTCAAGAATGAGAGTCATACAGCATTGATCCTAAGTTTTTCTTGGTGAAGAAAAAAAAAATCAGCTGCCAGGAATGAGGAAGAAGGAAAGTCACAAGTCTCTCTCCAACCTGCTCCCTCCCCTACTTCCCAGTTCTCATAATCATTATACAAGTCAACTATTACCTCTGACTCAAAGGATTGAATAAGTAACCCTTTCTTTAAAAATAAATACTTTATATACTATATACACTAATAACACATACACATATATATATACACACACAGGCAACTCTGAAGGCCAGGGCTGTCATCTCTGCATTTTGGAACTTTGGGGCTAAAGTCAGTATCTTAGCCTCCAGGCAACTGGTTCTGAAGCAGGTTTCAGGAGCTTGAAAAATTTCCACTTGTTTTTGGAAGCATGTTGATGGTGACAAAGGAAACTAAACATTGTGATACAGAGTGACAGGATATGGAACTCCAGGGCTGGGGAACAAGAAATTGAGCAGGTAATATAGCAATGGAGAAAACCCTGAAGTCCAGGGTTCTCAAGAACTGGAAGGTGGAGTGAGAAGGCAGTCTCTGGTACATTCATCATCTCACATGTTATAGTTTGACAGAGAATGAAGTCCCACAGGAACATCCCTGCTCTGCCTGAGGGTTGTTCAACACCTGAAATGAACTTCGGATCAATTCTTGGCTGAAGTCCACAAGCGCCCCTTTCACGAAGGCCAAGCTATCAGTGTCCACCACCACTCGAGCCCCGCCCTGTTCAAACACCCTG
>CM053598.1:190080378-190096604 GCA_028646575.1 Pseudocheirus occidentalis
AGAGTGTTCACTAATACTATGTAATCCGAATCTTAAAAGCTCTTCACAGTAGCATTCTCTCAGGAATCTACTGCTGATTGGCTTTACACTTAGCCACCAAGGCATTAGAGTGGGCTAAAACCTGTTGCTCTCTAGCTTTTGCCAGTTCCCCCTAGTTTTGCCCTCTGGAACCTGATAGAATAAGTCTAATCCCTCTTCTCCATGACAGTCCTTCAAAAAATTGGAGACAGGTGTTGCATGTGTTGTTTTGGATGGATGGATGGATGGATGAAAAAAGCATTTATTAAGAGCAAAGCACTGAGGATACAAATAGAAGAGTAAAACGGTCTGCTCCCGCAGAGCTCATATTTATATAGGAGGTTTCCTGTGCAAATCAAATGGAAAGATTCTGTAGTCCTCAGGATTCAGTGGTAAAGCAGATTGTGACGCATTGGTCTTAATGTTATCCCACTGAAAATCATGTCGCTTTCTGGTGTTAAACTATTGGATAGTGCCAAGGACTGTGGTGGTGAGAATTGTCTCTTCTGAGTGTTTCAGAGCTGTGGCTACAGGACCTGGCCTAAAAGCACTGTTTCTTCCCAGGGCTCTGGAATTCAGGGGCCTGGACTTTCTCCCTCCAGATCTGAAGGGAAGTGGTGGTAGTCCAGGTTGGAGAAGTGGTTTCATTTCATCTCTCTCAGTATACTCTGTTGCTTCAGGTAGATGAGCCAATTCTCCTAAGGGCCTCAGTTTCCTAATAACATGAAAGAAGTGGATTAGATTAAATGACCTAAGATTGATTCTGCTTCTAAACTTGTGATAGCTAAATAGACTGTAGAGTTCCAGTTCTGTAGAGATCATCCCGAAATCTTGCTTCTCTGAACCTAAGTTCCTTAAGGGCAGAGTTTATTTTTGTAAATTGAGGTTCATAGAACTAGGGCTAGAAAAAATTACGTTTAGGCCAGTCCCTTCATTTTAAAGATGAGAAACTGATGCCCAGGCAGGTAAGTGAGTTGCTAAAGGTCATACACGTAGGGAGTGGCAGAGGGGAATATTCCCCAGCAGAGTGCCTTGCCCATAGTATGTGCTTTATAAATGTTGAATTGATTTATTGTACTTGGAGTAGTGACCTGCCTGAGAACTGAGAGTTTTAGCTTTAGCAATCTCAGCAAGGCTTAAGAATCCAAAGGGTACAGAAGACTTGAATTGGTAAAAACTCAGCACAAGTTTGACAAGGGTTATTTATATTTACCCAGCTTTACCAGAGACCCCTTGGGACTCCTTTAAAAACCATTTGTACATATCCCCAATTCAGTTAAATCCTCTGAGCTTTGGAAATGTACCTAGAATTGTAAATTGGGCATTAGGTTAAAGGTTAATTAATTGTGCCTCTCATTTTTTCTGGAAAAAATGCATCCGGGTAACAAACAGCAAGCTATAGTCAAAGCACAGAATGGCAGAATAGCTTATGTTGCTTAGTGGTAACTGTCTGCAGCCCCAGATTAATGCATCTTGCCCCCCACGTTTCAGGAGTGCTGTAGTTTTAACAAAGAACATGGAAATTCTTCATTAGAGGAGCTGAGGAAGATGGGAAAGCATATCCTCAGCAAAATATACCGTTGCATTGATTTCCTAAAGGCTATTGGTGATAACCACTGGGTTATCAAAGTCACTTTGACTCGGATTCTGTTTCCTCTGCAGATGTCTGGTCTCAGAATACCACAGCTAACGTGCATGGCGTTATATTTGAGGTTGAAGTGCCTTTCCATATCCCTGAGCCTGATGGGTGTAAGTGCGGCATTAACTGTCCTATTGAAAAAGGCAAGACCTATAACTACTTGAACAAACTGCCAGTGAAGACCGAATACCCCAGTGTAAGTGATATTCCTGTCCTAGGCCTTAGAGATCTATCCTTTTAGGACAGTAAGTAGGTTTCTTACATGTATATATAGTAATGCTATAGCCAAGTCCCTGAAGAAGGAAGAACTTTTCTGATACTTAGTGATGGTGGCTATGGGTATAAGCAAGTCCTCATTTATCCATTTACACAATATCCTAGGGAATAAGTTGAGCATAATGATACTTCTGTGTTTTTGTCTTTATGAGAATCCTCTCTGCTGCTGCTGAAACTCATAAGCCCTCTACAATTAGTTGGTTGTGATCAAAACATTCATCCTGCCCCAACATTAGTGATGAACTTCTCCAAACTTCTCTAGCTTGGTCCTCAGATGCCCGCCACATGGCCCTTGGGGTACAAATGACACTTTGTAAGCCAAGATTGTGCTTTTAATTTTTATATAAACCCATAAACTTTTTTCTGTGTTAAGGGCACAGACTGCACCCCAGCCCCACCCCTGTGTATGCCATTGGGCATATATCAGACCACATGAGAGTGCATGGACCAGCCAGTCCAAGACCATTGCCTTTTTTGAAAAAGCACTTCAAATGTAGCACATGTCCTGAAAGTGAGTTTTGCATCTTTGTACACAGATGCTTGATTAAAAATGTAAGGGTCAGGGCAGTTAGGCTGTGATGTTCCTATGGAATCAGCTTTGATTGATGTTGATTTGGGACAGCTGGGTGGTGCAAGGTATAGAGCACTGGGCCTGGAGTCAAGAAGAGCTGTGTTCAAATCCTGCCCTAGACACTTAATAGCTGTGTGACCCTGGACAAGCCACATGATCAGTTGATGGCCTCAGTTTCCCTATCTGTAAAATAAGAGTGATAATAACAGCACCTCCCAGGATTGTTGTGAGATAATGTAAAAGTGCTTAGCCCAGTACCTGGCACACAGTGCTATATAAATATTAGCCATCCCCATCATCCATCCCCATGTCGAAAGTGGGAGAGGAGCAAAGGGGTACGGGGACCTCTGAAGGGGCTGAGTTCTGATCACCGTTTCATCTTCCCTTCTATTCTTTTCTCTAGATCAAGTTGGTGGTAGAGTGGAAGCTTTTGGATGACAAGTCAGATCTTCTATTTTGCTGGAAGATTCCAATAGAAATTGTAAGCTGATGAGCTACACTTCACCAATATATTTGTCTCAGGATGAGGGGGGAGAGGGTGGGGAGTTGGGTTATTGGGAAAGGTTGGAACCTGAAACAAGCTCAGTGCCATAAGAAGAAGGGGATTTCCAGTGTGCTGCTCTATACATCCAGACCCCTGCAAGATCAAGAGCTGTGCAGTTATGCTACGGGACCCCAGAGAGTGCAAGTATGGACTGTTTGTCAGAATTTTCTAAAGCTGACATGGGGAGGGCCCAAGAGGAGGTTAGTTAACTTAAGGGATGACTGTTTTGAGATATCTAGGAAGTTGGCTTTGAGTCAATTCCAAACTGTGGTGATGCAGGGTGGGCTATTAAATCTCTAAGCTTTTTAACCTAAGTGCCTCATTGTGAGTCTAACATTCCTAGCATCTTGTATGACCATTCCCTGACCCCAGTTCCTACATCTGTCTGTGCTTGAGTGTCATCTGCCTCCTTCCACCAAAGTGCTCAGTTCCCAGGAGCTCTGGATGGATGGGTGGCTATTGGTCTTAACTGGTGTCATGTTTCTGCTTTAATTCTGCCTTATGTGGCTTTTACTGAACAAATGGATGGTTTGGGTTTTTTTGCACTAGTTTGTGGTGAATTCACAGTAGCACATATCAGCTGAATCTGTCTTTTTTTAACCTCATTAACTTGCAAATTCTTAATGTACCTGGAAATTCCTTTGAATAAAGTCTTTATGAATCTTGCCTCTTCTGTTTAGGATCTTGCCAGCTACTGCTTTTCAGATAAAACTCCATCTGGAGGCTCTGGTTGCACAGGGGTCATAGAGGAAAGCTTAGAACCTCCAGGGGAAAATAGCTAGAATGGTGAATGACTTTATGAATGTGCCATGTAAAGACTAATTGGGAACAATGGGATTTTTTTGCTAGAGAACTGGGGGAACATGATAGCTGTCTTTAAATCTTTGAAGTATTGTTTTGTGTAAGACCAGGACAGGGGAACTTGTGGCCTTGAGGCTGGCCACATGTGGCCTTTTGACTGAGTGCAAGTTTTACAGAACAAATCTTTTTATTAAGTGGATTTGTTTTGTCAAGCTTGGATTCAGCCAGAGGGCTGCATTTGAGGACCTAGAGGGCCTTGAGGCCACAGGTTTTCCACCCCTGGATTAGATGTTACCTGTTTGGCCCCAGAGGGAAAAACTGACGGCAATGGGTCTAAGTTTAAAAGAGAAAAATTCAGGCTCATGTCAGAAAATGTTCTTCACTAGTCCTAAGAGGTGGTAGGGTTCCCCAATTTGTGGTTGAGGAAACAGGCAAATACAAGTTAAGCGACTGGCCTGGGTAACACCACAAGTTGTTACTGTTATCTAAGGCTGGATTTGAACTCTGGGCTTCCTGACTCCAGGGCAACTAATATCTAGCTTCCTCAAAAGTACTCAAGAAATACTATAGAAGTCATTATCCTTTCTTTCCAAATGAGGAAATGGAGCCTATTGGCCAAGGTATTTAAGTGCCTACTTACTGTCTGTCAGGCTCTGTGATGAATGTAGGGGATACAGAAAAAAGCAGACTATTCTGCTCTGGAGGAACGCACAACGTGATGGGGAGATGCTAAGCAAACTAATAAGCAAACGAGCTATGTGCAGGATAAGTAGGAAGTAATTAAAAGAGGTGCAAGGCACTAGAATGGAGGCATTGAAAAAGGCTCCTATAGAAAGTGACGTTTTAGTTGGGACTTGCAAGAAGCCAGGAAAGCCAGAAGGCAGAGATGAGGAGAGAATGTCCCAGATATGGGGGGCTGTGGGGCAGTTAGGCAGCCGGCATGCCTTGTTCAAGAAAGACCTATGTTACTAGAGCAAAGAATGGTGGGGGAGGAGGAATGCAGAATAGAAAGTGCAAGAGGCCTGGCCTGGCTTTGGGGAGTCAACTAGAATAATCCTAATTGGTTATATCAGTTTCTGGAAAGGAAATTTCATTGGCCTTCCTCCTTTCATATCAGTGGTTCCCTGCCTTTGGTTTTAGATGCCCTATAAGACCACCAGGGGACAGCAGCATGTCAAGAGCAGAGTTCCAACAGTCCTGAGGTTTAGATGCAGGAGAAGAGGGTCTTTACGAGGGAGGAATTCCTTTAACCACTTACCTGATTAAAGGAATACTTGTGATGATACTGGTTCTAGTCTCCATAATAGACACCAACACGTTATATTCCATCTGAAAATGAAGCCTGAAAACCATCAGTTCCAAATTCCATTCAGTATCCAAGGTCAGAGGATAGAGACTCAGAATGAGCAGAGTGTTAAGAGTCTTTGGAAGACAGATATCGGACTGCTCTAGAGGAAGGATAGTCACAGGAACACTGTATTAGTAGGAGAAACTCCCAGCATTTTTGATGTGTTTCCTTCTATGAAATTCTGGATCTTTGGTTAAGCCTCATGAATCTGCCAAATTATTCTGTTTGCCTTCTGTACACAAGGGTGTCTTTGTTTCATTTTTTGTTAGCACAGGAAGTTGAAAAGTAGGGAGGGGTGGAAGTGTACATGGGGCCTGGGCCCATGATAAAGGAGTCCAGAGAAATGCAGGCAATTGGAAATGAAGGGATGACTGGCCCAGATGCCCTCCTTTTGGAGGTTCTGGAAGGTGCTCTTCCAGATGCACCCTCTTCATTCAGAGGGAGGGGTCCCAGAGAAAAAGGCTACCAGTGAAGAAAGATTCAATTAATGATTTTGGAAAGTAGTTCAAAGAGGCAGGGTGCTAGTATATACAATACAAAGACTATTAATTTTGGAGTTAGAAAATGTGGGTTCAAATCCTGTCTTTGGTACTAAGTAGCTGGGTGCAGTGTGTCTTTTGGGTAAGTAATCAAAAACCACCTTTGGCTTCCATTTCCCCA
Organism: Pseudocheirus occidentalis; assembly: GCA_028646575.1. Classification (NCBI taxonomy): domain Eukaryota; kingdom Metazoa; phylum Chordata; class Mammalia; order Diprotodontia; family Pseudocheiridae; genus Pseudocheirus; species Pseudocheirus occidentalis. The sequence goes on from CM053598.1 coordinate 190,086,236, forward strand.
TATATAAAATGAAGAGGTTGGGCTAGATGGCCTCTGGATTCCCTTCCTCCTTATTCTGTGCCCTCGATTGTTTACTAACCTTCCTCGGCTGTTTACTGTGAGGCAAGCTGCAGAGAGCTAGGGGAGAATCCGAGGGTAAGATCTGTCAGAAATGTCTCCCTCTGAACAGAAAGTTTATTGAAACCCCTCTGAGTCATTGAAGCAGTAAGAAACCCAGGCTATTGCTCTATTTGGATTTAAAAAAAAGGTCAAGCTCTTTCTGAGTCAGAGTTGCTCATTCTCTGTTTCTGTACCAAGCCACGAGGGCAGGCTTCTCAGACACAGTCATTTTCTCCCTCCCGTACAAATGGCATCCCAAAGAAACAAGACCTCCCCATTTTCAAAGAAAATAAACTGAACCATTCCCTCCCCCTCTCCCCTGAAGTGTCTGAGATTTATGTAGCCAGAGAATATGATGGAGCATCTTTTCTATCTGCAATTTGAAAGACAGACACCAGATGCAAGATACAGGAGAATCTGGCCCGAGGCTGAGTTGATGATGATTCAGGTAATTTTCTTTTTACAGGGTCTTTGTAAATAGTAGTAGTGGTGGTGGTGGTGGTTGTGGTGGTGGTGGTAGTGTAATGATAATTGACATCAATTTAATGATAATTGAAAATCAATTTACATATGTGATACCAGATTAGAGGCTCACAACAACTCAAAAGTGCTACATTTATTATTATTAGCCACATTTTACAGACTTCCTGGTTAAATGATTTGCTCATGGTCATGCTACTAGTAGTTGTATGAAATGGAATTCAAGCCCATGCCTTCTTGATTTCAAGTCCAGCATTGTATCTTTCATGCACTTCAAAATAGTAACTAATGTTTATATATTGCTTCAGAGTTTGCAAAGTACTTTACATATAGCAATGAATTTGAGTTTTGTAACAGCCCTGTAAGGTAGGTATAACAGACATGATTAATCCTGTTTTACAGGAAACAGATTCAAACATTAAGTGACTATGGCGCCAATGCAATATTCATATCACTGACGGCAACTATAAATATGCCAGCGTAATTCTTTTTTTTTTTTTTGGAGGGGGGAAGGTAGGGCAATTGGGGTTAAGCAACTTGCCAAAGGTCACACAGCAGTGTAGTTCTGAATCACAAAATATAACAGACTCCATATATAAAACAGAAGCAAAACATTTATTCAAACACCAGAAGTCCAAATCCCAGTAGCACAAAACTGAATCCATCATATCAGCAAAGAAGTTAATACGCCAAAACATAGCAGGGAGCAACACCATACCTAACTGTCCCCTTGCCTGGGTCCTCTCCTCTACTTTCTAGCTGCTCTGACTCCCAGCTTCCTGTGGGCTCTGCTCCACCCATTCAGCAAACTCCTCCCACCACAGGCTCCATGTGATTATATTCAGCCTATTAAGGGGCAGGGAAGATCTTCCAATTCCCAATACCATTACAGCGACTTAGTGTGTTCTTATAACTAGTCAGCATCAGAATCCAAGTTTGAACCTAGATCTTCCTTACTGCAAAATCAGTTAACTCACTAACTCTAGCTGGCCCCAGATCACTAAATCAGATTGTTTCTAGCCCATCCAACCGTCCTCCTCAGTCATTTTGGCAGCCCCCGCTTCCACTTTTTGCTCTAGGCTTAGTAATAAAAATCTAGTAATAGTATTTCTTAAAAGGGAAAAAAAAACTCAGAAAAATGGATACAAAGAAAGTCAGAAAACATGCAATGTGTAATACCTGTTGACCTCACACCTTCATGAAGGGGAGGGTTGGGGGATGTTTTCTCCTACCTTTTCATTTAAGTCATACTTGATCTTTATAATTTTTATTATATGCACTTTTAATTTCTGATGTGTAGCTGATCTTCCATTTACATGGTTGCAGTAATTGTAAATATATGTGTGTGTGTGTGTGTGTGTGCATAGTTTTCTTGGCTCTGCTTACTTCACTTTTTATCAGTTCATGTAGAAGTTTCCATGCTCTGCGTTCATCACACTCATCATTTCTTTTAGCACAGTCATAATCCATTACATTTGTGTGCCATAATTTGTTTAGCTATTCCTCATTGTTGGGCATCTACTTTGTTTCCAATTCTTAGCTATCAAAAGAAGTGCTACTATAAATATTTTGGTGTATATGGGGACTTTCTTATCCATGGCTTCCTTGGGGTACAAGCCCAGTAAATGGGTAAGAAGTTTTTAAATTTATTTCTTTTTTGTTTGTTCCATTGTAGTTAGATTTATTCTATCTGAGACTAGGTTATTTAAAATCTCTATCTGGTCTTCTGATATTTTATATTTTTGAAAGCTTCCTTTTTTGTGTTCTCAGTTTTGTTAGCATATGACTGTGTAATATGTTCTGCTTATTCATATTATTTCTTCTAGTTTTGTTGTAATTTCATTCTGATCATTTGCTATTCTATTAATTTGAGTTTTTGCTCTGTTAGTAATTTGGAGCAATAGACTCTCAATAATCCAAAGCTCCAAGGTAGGGTTTACTAGCCTTCATATCGTTTTGAGAAGTACAGAGATGGGTAGGTGGGGAAGACAGTGTGATTGATTATTGGGTAGATGGCACCACGGGAGTGGGGACAACATGATTGGTTATATCAGAGAAAGAGGGCCAGCACCCAGATGGGACTAGTAACCACCCTTCTCTGACAATTAAGTAATGTTAATCCACCTGCATCTTATAATTTTTGGTAGTGGATCAAAACTACCAGATTTGCTATTTCCTTGAAAGAGATAAAAACTCCCTTTATTACACAAAGACATGCAAGGATGGACAGTGTATCTTTTGGGGATGGTAAAAAGTTAACATGTTGGGCTTAACCAACAGATATCCAAGAAGTATTCCAGGGGGTTCCATTATGAGAGATAACAACTTTTATTTTTTCTTTACTTAAAAAACATGTATTTTTCCAATTACATGTAAATTTTTTTAACATTTGTTTTTTAAAAATTTGAGTTGCAAATTCTCTCTTCCTCCCTCTCTAACCTCTGTCCTCATTGAGAAGGCAAGCAATTTTATATAAATTATACATGTGCAGTCATGCAAAACATATTTTCATATTAGCTATGTTGCATAAGAAAACAACCCCTCCCTCCCAAAAACCCCTAAGAATAATGAAGATAGTTTTTTTAAAAAGTATGCTGCTATCTGCATTCAGACTCTATTAGTTCTTTCTCTGGAGATGAAAAGTATTTTTCTTTTTTCTTTTCTTTTTGCAAATAATTATAGTATTTTCTTTTTCCCCTAGTTACATGTCAAGAAAATTTTTAGCATTTGTTTTTACAAGATTTTTTTAGTTCTAAATATTTCTCACTCCCTCCCCTCCCCTCTCTTGAAGTTGAGAGTCAATTTGATATTGTCTCTACATGTGCTATCATGCGAAAATATTTTCCTATTAGTCACAGCTGTGAAAAAAGAAATCAAAAGGAAAAAAAAGACCATGAGAAAGAATAAAGTGAAAAAAATATGCTTTGATCTGCACTCAGAGTCAATCAGTTCTTTATCTAGATATGGGTAAAATTTTCCTTCATGATTCCTTTGTGCTTTTCTTGGATTATTGTGTTGCTGATACTGTGTACAATGTTTTCCAGGTTCTGCACATCTCACTTTACATCAGTTTGTACAAGTCTTTCCAGGTTTTTCTGAAATCTGCCTATTCATTTATTATTGCACAATAATATTCCCTTACATTCACATACCACAGCTTGTTCAGCCATTCCCCAATTGATGGGCATCCCCTCAATGTCCAGCTTTTTGCCACCTTAAAAAGGGCTGCTATAAATATTTTTACATATGTAGCTTCTTTTTCCTTTTTTGTGATCTCTCTGTAATATAGACCTAGTGGTGGTATTGCTCGATTAGAGGATATGCACAGTTTTGTAACCTTTTAGGGCTAGTTTCAAATTGCTCTCCAGAATAGTTGAACCAGTTCACAACTGCCAGCAGTGCATTCATTTTCCCACATCCCATCCAACGTTTGTTGCTTCCTTTTTCTGTCATATTAGCCAATCAGATCAGTGTGAGATAGAACCTCAGAATTCTTTTAATTTGAATTTCTCTAGTCAGTAGTGATTTAGAACTTTTTTCATATGACTACGGACAGTTTTGTTATCTGTGTCTGAAAACTGCTTATTCATGTCCTTGTTGTTCAGTTGTTTCAGTCATGTCCTACTCTTCATGACTCCATTTGGGATGTTCTTGGCAAAGAAAATGATTTACCATTTCCTTCTCCAGCTCATTTTGCAGATAAGGAAACTTAGGCAAACAGGGTGAAGTGACTTGCTCAGGGTCACACAGCTACTAAGTGTCTGAGGTCAGATTTGAACTTAAGAAGAAGAATTTTCCTGACTCGGGGCCCCGCGCTCTAGTCACTGCACTACCTAGCTGCTCTTTCATATCCTCTGACCATTTATCAATTTTTTGTAAACTAACTTTAAAGTAACACAGAGAGAGAACTAAATTCCTGAGCTCAATTCAAGAACTTAGAAATGTGGCATGTAGGCAGATGCAGACTCAATTACAAAATTAATACAGCATAAAATCAGTTTTCTCATTTTACATATATAATCCTATGTACATCCTTCACTTGTAGGATTAGTACAATAGAGATGAGGTAATATTAATTTTGATATATTTTTTAGTTCCCTTGTTTTTAGTCAGAGTAGCTGTTTATCAACTTTAGCAGTCTTCAAAGAACCAATTTTAGTTTTATTTATAATTTATATGGGGTTTTTTGTTTACAGTTTATATGTTTCTCCAATTTTTAATATCTCCTGTGCGTATTTTAGGTTTGTTTATCTGTGGTCTTTCTAATTTTTTAAAATGGTAATTCAGTCAATTCATCCTGTCTTCCTCTATTTTGTTAATATATATTTGTAGAGATATGGTTTTCCTCAAGGACTACTTTGGCTGCCTTCCAGAAATTTTGACCTGCTGTTTTATCATTATCATTTCCTTTCATATAATTGTTTCTACAATTTGTTCTTTAGCCCATTTGTTATTAGAATTTCATTGTTAGATCTCCATTTGGGTTCTTTGTGGTCCCTGAACCAATTGCTATTTTTATTGTGTTATTGTCTATAAAGGATGCATTAACTATTTTAAAACTATTTCTGCTTTTTTTACATTTGTTTGCAATATCTCTCTGCCCTAGTACATATTATTCCATTCCCTCCTGCATTTTCTGGTGGATGCAGAGTAGTCTTGTATTATTCAGATTTCCTTTCCTTTGAATTTGAAGGTCTCCCTCCACCCCCCATATGATGACCTTTTCTAGAATCCTGTCCTACTCCAGCACCAGGAGTTTAGTGGAGTCACTTCCATAGTTTGGGGTCATCAGGGCCCAGGGAGTAGTGGGGTGAGGCGGAGTGGAGCATCGAGCTCTTTTTCAAGACGCCTCTGATCCGCTTCCTTCTGTTCCTAGCTCTCCTACAGAGACCTTTTGCAGCACAGACCACTGGCTCTCAAGCAGGCTTCTGCCCCCGGAGCATTGCCACAGCATTGACTCTCCGTCGTAGCCAGAACAAGCTCTGTGTCTTAAAGCCAGGATTTCCTTGGTATTGGAAGGAGAAATCAGGGACTGAAGTGTGAGGAGACGATGGGTGTGTGTGGGGGGGGGGGGGGTGCGTTGCTCTGTACTTGCACTTTGAGACTTTAGATCTGGTCTTTGGGCGGTGGGGGAAGGACACTGAATGAGGTCAGTAGAGAAGTCAGTTTGTGGTTTGTTTTTTTTCCCTTTTCCTTCTTTTGGATTATGAGCGTTCTGAATCATGGTGACAGCTGAAGTTGCTTTATCTTTGGCACATAATTTCTGTTTTAGAGCAATCTGAGAGGTGGGAGGGAGATTAGAGAAAATGTTTAGTGCTCCATTTTGTTGATCCTCCTACACACATGATCTCATTTAAGTATCACAACACCCCAGGAAGTAGGTTCTCCCATTTATTATTATTCCTTCTTTACAGATGAGGAAACTAGAGGTCACATGACTTAGTATATACTGCAGACAGGGTCTGTGGAGAGAAGGCAGCAGCCCGTGAGAAGGGCACCTCAGGAGAGCCCAGGAATCTAGTGCCTCAGGTGCCAGCAGGGGAAGAAGGCACCAGCTGCTCAGAGCTCATCCTCTTTCACACCCAGCAACCTGGGCCGTCAGAGACTTTGACCTTTCTACCACCATGTCCTTAGCAAGGTGGAACTGATGCCGACTGAAAAGTGAGACCCTTCCGCAATCACCTAGCAAATCCTCAAACACTGGTTTTTGGGCGCTGTTTATGAAATGGGAGTTGAGGGGCATTAGATTGGCTGACACGCTAGGCCCTATGGAAAAACTCAACACTGCATAGCCTTCTAAACTGATGATTATAGGACTCATTTGGTCAAGAAACTCCCTCGCTATTTAAAAACTGGGAGTCCAGTTTTATCAGTGCCTCAGGAGGCTCTCAGTTCTTTCATAGTTAAAGAATAGAAACCAAAAGCTAAGCAAACCATTTTAAAGAACCTTGATCTACTGAACAAATTCAGAAGCAGAATTTATCACCAAAGGGACATAGTTCAGTTAATTTTAGTATTTGTTTTTAGAAAGGTAATGCTAGCAAAAACTAATATTCTGAAGATGAGTCTGAAGCCATAAATGTTATACAGATTTTTTCCCCCAAAGACCATACTGTACTGACTGATATTCTTAATTCTCTTTTGCATAGGCTAATATAAGTATGAATTTATATTCCCTAACCTCACACCTGCTGACTGTAGGGGAAGCAACCTGGGCTAGAATTTAAAATTTACTTCACTTAATCTGCAAAGTGATTAATCCATATGCAGATAACAGATCTGAGTAAATTGGTCTGGGGATAGGACTGTGGTGAGTAGGAAGGGAAATGAGCACAGGGTTGGGGATAACTGGATGAGGAATCAGTGTGAGGTTAGAGCTGATCCAAGAATGGAAGTCCTGTGATGATGTGCAGCTTCAGATAAGTAACCCCAGAGCTCTCAAGGGCAGAAGGGGGTGGTGAGGAAGAGACTGGAGCAAGAGGTAGAGCCGGGGTTATTGTTCAGAGACCAGGGACACCCAGATAAACTGTTTGGCCTTATATTATTCTGGCCTGGGAATGAGAACTGTTACTGGTACAAATCATTGCCTTCAAAATAATTTTTAGGGTATTGGGGTCTTTTAGGAGGGGCATTTTTTTTCTTAAGGGAGAAAATTTCTACAGCAAGAACAGCTTCGGGGCTCCATCTTTACAGCCAATTTGAGTTCTGGATTGAGCCTTGTTCATTTACCACTGTCATTTGACAAGGAACTGAATGGTCTGAGTGTTTGTTGCCATGGAAACAGGAAGATGAAAAGCCCATTGCTATGGGAACCTGTCATGATCTCAAAGCCTGGGTTCCAACTCCTAAAGGGGAGGGTTGGGACTTAGAAAATGGGGGTTGTGACAACACGAAGGAGGGACATTACCTTTAATTATGGGAGTGAGGGCCAAGCCACCTAGATGCCTGTGACTTGGAGGGTAGAAACCACGTGGGACCTGGGCTGTGGGTAAGCTGGCCACAGTATCATTGAGCAGGATACAGATCATGGCATCCTAGACCTAAGAGAACCTTTGCAATTATCTAATCTAGTTTAGAGTGAGGAGAAGATTGGGATAGTCCTGCCTACCCTGGTCTTCAAGACTGATAGGTTGCAGACATCCCTTACCTACATCCCAGACAACCAATTAGAGGGAGAAAGGATAGGCTTAGCTAGTAAACCAGGCCAATAGCTTTTTGTCTGCACTCTCCAATCATCTCCATCCTAATAGAAACCAAGGATTGCGCCCCTGGCTCTGATAGGTGAGCTTACTCTTTATCTAGCCATGAAACAGCATACCAGCACACTGCCTGTAGCCTTTGCCTCCCCCATACCAGCTTTCTCTTCACTACTGTCTTTTCCCATTAGAATTCTCTCTCAGCTAGTCAGAGGGGCTAGTCAATCTTGAGAATCTCAAGATTGCTATGTGTCTAGGGAGACACAGAATCACACAATTGGATGTGCTATACATAGTTTTGTACACCAATAGTTTTGTATGCCAATTTGAGTGGAGGAGACCTTAGAGCACAAAAGGGCATCGGATCTATCTTCAGGCCAAAGATTTTAACTTCCTTATTTGTTTAGTTGTTTTTCAGTCATGTTTGACTCTTTATGACCCCATTTTGGGTTTTCTTGGCAAAGATACTGGAGTGATTTGCCGTTTCCTTCTCCAGCTCATTTTACAGATGAGGAAACTGAGGCAAACGGGGGGTTGAGTGACTTACCCATGGTCATGCAGCTAGTATCTGAGGCCAGATTTGAACTCAGGTCTTCCTGACTTCAGTGCTATATCCAGTGAGCCTCCCCTAACTTTCTTATAAGCCATGTCAAATATCTATGGAGTAGAATATCAGATCACGTATCACTCTCATTTATTTCATTCAGCACTCCTCACCCTTGTCTTGACTTCCTCTCTGTGTTGGCATCCTTGCTCTCATCCATCCCCAGGTGGCCAGTAGCATTCCTAGGCTGCTGAGGCTAACATTGGGGAGGCCACTCAGAATTTGTACCACAGAAGAAAGCAATTCATTGCTTTCATAAGTCCTTCAGAGGTAGGATGCTCTTTACATATTTAATTTAATAGAAGAAATAGCCATGACTGTTGCACCTTTAATTCTCTCTGAAAATTACTTGGCAACTTGATATGACGGAAACTTAGTATAAGTTGTTCATCTAACTTAATGCCACCTTCCTTTCAAGGAATAACTTACATTTCTATAGCTTTCAAGTTTATAAAGTATTTTTCTTCATCACAACCCTGTGAAATAATAATAATTTAGAAATCATTTGTCCCCATTTTGCTGATGAGCAAATAAATAGGGTTTCAGAGGCGTGGCTTGCTCAAGATCACAGAATTAGTCAATGTAAGATCTGTTCAAGAGTTCTTAATCTAGGGTCCATGAGCTTGTTTTGAAAATGTTTTAATAAATGTATCCCAATATAATCAGGGTTTTTGTTTTTTGTAATCTCACATATTATTTTATGCATTAAAAACATGATTCTGAAAAGGGATTCATAGGTTTCACCAAACTGCCAAAGGGGTCCCTGACACAATAAGGGTTAATAACTCCTGAGCTAAGATTCAAACCTAGGTTTCCTAACTTCAGGTACACATCTGTTTCTACTATACCACCCTGCTTAATTCATCTATCTCTGGTGGTCCTTCCTCTGTTTAATTTCTCCTCATCTAGGCCCAGGGCTCTGTCAAATCCTAATCACTAATCCTAAACATTCTGGGCCTTCCCAGTTGTCCCCTATTACAACTCCTGACTCCAAAGTAGAGGACACAGTGCCTGTTAGATTAGTGAGAATATTTTGTAGACGGACACGGTGCTGCCCTGTTCCAGGTAGGCAACTTTTAGCCAACAGGAACCATGCCTCTTGGCTCCCAGAACCCAGCAGTCACAAACGTCCACAGCTCATCAGCAAAACCGGCATGTCTCCAGCCTGGCAGCTCCTTGGCCCTGGACCCCAGAGGAAACAACTACCCTCCCCCTGCCTCTGGCTGCTGTCTTTCTTCAGCTGAGTGAGTCTCCCAGCCGCCCCAGGCTGTCTGGCTCACACTGATGGTTCTACAGCTTTGGTTTGCATCAGTTTGCCTTGCTAGCTACTAAAAAAGGAAGACAATCTTATTTTTCTCACACACCTCCTCTTTCTTGCTAGTGCAATGGATCCTTGAAGACATTAACAGATATCTCCATGTGCCCCTGGCCACAGCCTGCCAGCCCCCTCCTAGCCCAGCAGGAACGGGACATGGCTGTGAGGGGCACCTTCATCTTTCTGCTTGATCTTTTTTTTTTTTAATTTCCTCTTTGTTTTCTCAATTATATGTAAAAAAATTTTAGCATTCATTTTTTAACATTTTAAGTTCCAAATTCCCTCCCTCCCCCTCCTTGAGAAGGCAAGCAATTTGATACATGCATGGGCAGCTAGGTGGTGCAGTGGATAGAGCACCAGGCCCAGAGTCAGGTAGAGTTCAGATCTGGCTTCAGGCACTTACTAGCTGTATGACCCTGGGCAAGTCACTTAACCTTGTTTGCTTTAGTTTCCTCATGGGTAAAATAAGCTGGAGAAGAAAATGGCAGACCACTTCAATATCTTTGCCATGAAAACCCCAAATGGGGTCAGTCTGAAAGAGTAGGATATGACTAAAAAACAACTGGAACTGAAATACATGTGCCGTGATGCAAAACCTATCTCCATAGTAGCCATGTTGCAAAAGAAAACAAGACTAGAAAAAACAAAAACTAAGTATAAAAAAAATGCTTCTCT
>CM053598.1:190096704-190110960 GCA_028646575.1 Pseudocheirus occidentalis
AAAAAAAAAAAAAAAAGTTGTCTTGGACCATTGTATTGCTGAGAAGAGCTGAGTCATTCACAGTTGGTCACGGGGGTGGGCAGAGCCAAGATGATGGAGTAGAAAAAGTACTTAGCTGAGTACTCCCAACATTTCCCTCCAAACAACTTTAAAAATAATGTCTCAAATCAAATTCTGGAGTGGCAGAGCCAACGTAAGATCAGAGTGACACTTTCTTCCAGCCCAAGACAACTTAGGAATTCAGAAAGAAAGATCTGAGACACGGGGGCAGAAGCTTGCCTTGAGTCCATGTGGATGAAACACCAGTGGTGGGACTAGGTGGTGGCAGGCAACAGAAGCAGCAGCAGCTTCAGGACCTCCAGCCAGAGGTAATACAGTATTGACCTGGTAACTGACCACAAAGGGAACACAGAAAGGTTCACAAGGACTCCTGTGCTAACTTTTGCAAAATCACATGCTGCTTGGCAACTCCATTGCCTATAACCACTTCTGGGTGAATTCAAGGGCAGAGAGGAACACTTTTGGTCTAGAGGGAGTGGAAGCCCTAAGAGGGCAGTATCACTTCTAGTCTCAAGGGATCAATGACCCTTCCTGGGTAAGAACCAGAGTACAGACCAAGAGAGCAGTGACCATAACTCTCCCCAGATCACACTACCTTGGAAGCACCAAAACCTTCCAAACCCTTAGAAATAGTTCTAGAAATAGCAGTGAAAAAAAAACCTGAAGCTTGAAACAAATCCCCTCCTTCTCCTAATCGCCATTCAAGTAATAGAGTCTATCATTAACATATCATTCCAGATCAAGAAATAGGATGGAAAAACAGGTAAACAATGACAAAAGAACGGTCCACAAAAATTACTATGATGACAAGGAAGATCAAGACACAAACTCAGAAGACAAGTCAAAACACCTACAAGCAAAGCCTTGAAGAAGAATGTGAATTGGACACAAGCCCAACAAGAATTCCTGGTAGAGCTTAAAAATATTTTCAAAAGCAAATAAGAGTGGTAGAACAAAAATTAATCAAAGAAATGAAAGCAAAGGAAGAAAAGTATGAAAAGACAACAGTTTGGTAAAGAGGCAGCAAAAATACTGAAGAAAACAATTCCTTAAAATAAAGAATTGGCCAAATGGAAAAAGAAGTACAACAGCTCATTGAAGAAAATAATTCCTTAAAAGTTAGAATTGGGCAAATGGAAGGTAATGACCCCATCTACTTGCCCAGTGTCTCATTGGAAAAACAATTACCATGGAAAATAGATCAAGGAGAGGTCATTTTAAAAATTATTGGATTATCTGAAAGCCACAATTTAAAAAAAAGAGCCTAGAACTTATATTTCAAGAAATTATAAAGGAAAACTGTCTTGATATCTTTGAACAAGAGGGCAAAGTAAAAATTGAAAAAAAAAATCCATTGATCACCTCCTGAAAGAGATCCAAAATGAAAACTCCCAAGAATGTTATAGTCAAATTCCAGAGCTCTCAGGTCAAGGAGAAAATATTGTAAGCAGGCAGAAAGAAACCATTCAAATACTGTAGAGCCACAATAAGGATTACACAAGATTTGCCATCTGCCACATTAAAGAAGTGGAGGGCGAGCTTGAACTAAAATATAACAGAAGGCAAAGGAGCTAGGATTACAACCAATAATAACCTACTTGGCAAAACTGAGTGTAATCCTTAAGAGGGGAAACGAATATTTAATGAAAGAAAGGACTTTCAAGCATTTTTGATGAAAAGACCAGAGACTAGGGCTTTCGAACATAAGACTCAAGAGAATAAAAAAAAGTAAACATGAAAGAGTATTCATAAAGGACTCAATAAAGTTAAACTGTTTACATTCCTATATGGGAAGATGATACATGTAACTCCTAAGAACTTTGTCATTATTAGGACAGTTAGAGAAAGTCTACATATATAGAGGGCATGGGTGTAGGTTGACTATGATGGCATAATATCAAAAAATAAAAGTAAGGGGTGAGAGAGGTATGCATTGGGAGAAGGGGGGAGGGAGACATAGAAAGAGGTAAATGATCTCACATAAGAAAGATACAAAAGGAAAAACATTTATAGTGCTAGAGAAAATGGGGGTGTCTGGGCAATGCTTGAACCTCAGTCACATCTAAATTGATTCAAAGAGAGAAAAGATAGATAGACAGATAAATATTCAACTGGTAATAGAGACCTAAAAAACTAGTTGAAATAATTAGCAGCTTCAGCAAAGTTACAGGATATAAAATAAACCCTCACAAATCATTAGCATTTCTAGATACTACTAATAACATCCAGCAGGAAGAGATAGGAAGAGAAATTCCATTTTAAAACAGTTCAGAATATATAAAATATTTAGGAGGCTACTGCCAAGACATCCCCTTGATTTCTAATTCTTTGCCACCAAAAAAAGAACTGCTATAAATATTTTCATATAGATAGGCTCCTTTCCCTTTGATCTCTTTAGGAATCAGATCTAGAAATGGTATTGTTGAATCAATGGGTATGCGCAGCTTTATAGCCTTTTGGGCATAGTTACAAATTGTTCCCCAGAATTGTTGGACTGGTTCACAACTCCTCCAGCCATGCATTAGTGTTCCAATTTTTCCACATCCCCTCCAGCATTTGCCATTTTCCCTTTCTGTCATGTTAGCCAATCTGATAGGGGTGAGGTGGTATCTCAGAGTGGTTGTTAATTTGCATTTCTCCAATCAGTAGTTATTTTGTGTGTTTTTTTGGATGGCTATCGAATGCTTTGATTTCTTCTGAAAACTGCCTGTTATCCTATGACCATTTATCAAGTGGGAGAATGGCTCTTTTTTTTTTTAATTTGACCTAGTTCCCTACATATTTGAGGAATTAGGCCTTCATCAGAGAAGCTTGTTATAAAAAATTTCCCTCTGTTTTCTGTTTTCCTTCTAATCTTGACTGCATTAATTTTGTCCGTGCAATTTTTTTAAAATTTCATGTAATTAAAATTGTTTATTTTACTTCCCATAATCCTCTCTGTCTCTTGTTTTGTCATAAATTCTTCCCTTATCCATAGATCTGACAGGTAAGATAGTCCATGCTCCCCTAATTTGTTTATGGTATCACCTTTTATGTTCAAATCATGTATAGATGTTGACCTTATCTTTGGTATACAGTGAGAGATGTTGGTCTATGCCTAGTTTCTGTCAAATTGCCTTCAAGTTTCCCCAGCAATTTTTATCAAGTGGTGCGTTCTTACTGCAAAATGTTAGATTTTCGTGTTTATCAAATACTTGATTACTATGATTGTGTACTGTTATGTAATATGTACTTAATCTGTTCCATTGATCCACCACTCTGTTTCTTAGGCAGCACCAGATTGCTTTGATGATTACCACTTTGTAGTATGGTTTGAAATCTGCAAGTGCTAGGCCACCTTCCTTACCCTTTTTTATTGATTCTCTTGATATTCTTGACTTTTTGATCTTCCAGATGAATTATTACTATTTTTCTAGCTCTATAAAATACTTCTTTGGTAGTTTAATTGGTATGGTACTGAATAAGTATATTAATTTAGGTAGAATTGTCATTTTTATTGTATTTCCTCAGCCGTTTTGTTGTTGAATTGTTTCAGCTGTGTCCAACTCTTCATGACCACATTTCAGATTTTCTTGGCAAATATATTGTAATGGTATGCCGTTTCATTCTCCAGTTCATGTTATAGATGAGGAAACTGAGGCAAACAAGATTAAGTGACTTGCCCAGTGTCACACAGCTAATATATGTCTGAGGCCATATTTGAATTACTAAAGATGAGTCTTTCTGGTTGCAAGCCTGACACTGTATCAGTGTACCACCTAATTGCCCATGAGCAATTAATATTTCTTCAATTATTTAGATCTGTCTTTATTTGTATGAAATGTGTTTTGCAATTGTGTTCATATAATCCCTGGGTTTATCTTGGTGGTCAGACACCCATATATTTTATATTGTCTGCAGTTATTGTAAATGGAATTTCTCTTTCTACCTCTTCCTACTATTTTTTATTGATAGTATATAGAAATGCTGATGAATTATATGGGTTTATTTTATGTCCTGTAACTTTGTTGGAGTGGTTATTTCAACTAGTTTTTTAGTTGATTCTCTCAGATTCTCTAAGTATAATGTCATATCATCCACAAAGAGTGATAATTTTGTTTCCTCATTGCCTATTCTAATTCCTTCCATTTCTTTTTCTTCTCTTATTGCTATAGTTAGTTTCTAGTACAACATTAAATAATAGTGGTGACAATGAGCACCTTTGCTTCACCCCTGATCTTACTGGGAAGGCTTCAAGTTTATCTCCATTGCAGATAATCGTTATTCTTGATTTTTAGATAGATGCTACTTTTCATTTTAAGGAAAACTCCATTTATTCCTCAACTTTCTAGTGATCTTATTAGGAATGAATGTTGTATTTTGTCAGAAGCTTTTTCTGCATCTATTTAAATAATCATTAATTTTTGTTGTTTTTGTTATTTACATGGTCAATTATCCTGATAGTTTTCCTAATATTGAACCAGCCCTGCATTCCCAGTCAGTATAAATCCCATCTGGTCATAGTATATTACTTTTGTGATATATTGCTGTAATCTCCTTGCTAGAATTTTATTTAAATATCTTTGCATCTTCCAAAGGACTGAGGATGGAAAATTCTGTCCATATCCAGAGAAAGAATTAATGGAGTCTGAATGCACATCAAGGCATGTATTACTTTTACTTTATCTTTGTGGGTGTATCAACAATGCAGTATTCACAATGCCTACAGTAACTATAAGTATGCTGATATGATTATTAATCACAAAAATGTAACAGGCTCTCTACATGGGAAATATAGATAAAACATTTATTCAAATACCAGAAAACTTGAGTCCCCAAACCATAAAGTCAAAGCCATCATAGTAGTTATGAAGTTGGCACATGTAGTTAATGTAGTAAACACCCACATTCTCAAGCCTTCAAACAGGACAGGTTACCTCAGGCAAAGATCTTCCTCCCCTCACTCACGACAACTGCTCAGCATCCAGGCAGCTTGCTCCCAGCAGCTCTGGCCCCGCCCTCACAATTCCCCTCCTTGGCAGTCCCCAGCAGGAGTCCTTAGCAGAGATTCTGGCTGGCTCAACAAAAGGAATTCAAGCCACAACCACAACTGCAGCCACTGCTGTTGCTTCCAGTAACTGCCTCACAGACTCTAGCTTGGCTCCTGCTTTTTCTTGTTCCACCCCTTCCTGCTACAGCTAAAGGACAGTAAGTTCAAGGGGCATGGAAGATCTTCAAATCCCATTACCATTACAGTGGGGAGTCTGTTTCTTCCTTTACAACATGATTAATATGGAAATCCGTCTTATCTGATTGTACATGTGTAAACCATATCAAATTGCCTGCTGTTTTAGGAAGGGGGGAAGAAAGGGAGGAAAGGAGAAAAATTTGGAACTCAATTAAAAAAAATTTTTTTAAAATTAATGTTGTGTTATATTTTCTCTTTTGTTAATATGGACAATTAAAATTTTTGTAACTATTCATCTATTTCACTTAGATTGTCAGTTTTATTGGCATATGAATGGGCAAAATATCTCTTAATTGCTTTAATTTCATCTTCATTGGTGGTGAATTCACCCCTTTCCTTTTTGATACTGGTAATTTGGTTTTCCTCTTTCTTTTTATAAAAATCAAATTAGCCAATGCTTAGGAATTTTATTGGCTTTTTCATAAAACCAGCTCCTAGTTTTATTTATTAGTTCAAAGACTTTCTTACTTTCAGTTTTATCAATCTCTCCTTTGATTTTTGGATTTTCCAATTCAGTGTTTAATTGGGAATTTTAAATTTGTTCTTTTGCTAATTTTTTTTTTTTGCTTTTTTGGAGGGCAGTTGGGGTTAAGTGACTTGCCCAAGGTCACACAGCTAGTTTTTTGTGTTAAGTGTCTGAGGCCGGATTTGAACTCAGGTACTCCTGACTGCAGGGCCGGTGCTCTATTCACTGTGCCACCTACCCACCCTCTTTTGCTAATTTTTTAAAAATTGCAAACCCAATTCATTGATCATCTATTTTATTGATGTATTCATTAAGAGGTATAAATTTTCTCCTCAGTACTGCTTTGGCTGCATCCCACATATTTTGGAATGTTGTCTTACTGTTGTCATTCTCTTTAATGAAATAATTGATTGTTCTTAACATTTGTTCTTTGACCCACTCATTCTTTAGGATTAGATTATTTAATTTATTCTCTTAAATGTAATTTTTTATTGCATTATGATCTAAAAATGATATATTTAATGTTTTTATTTTTCTGAATTTGATTGTGAGGTTTTTATGGTCTACTACAAGGCCAGTTTTGTTTAACATGGCCATGTACAGCTGAGAAAAAGTTGTGCTCCTTTCTATTCCCATTCAATTTTTTCCAGAGGTTTATCAGATCTAACTTTTCTAAGATTCTATTCATCTCCTTGAGTTCTTTTTTTTTTTAAATCTATTTTATGGTTAGATTTGTCCATTTCTGAGAGGGAAAAATTGAAGTCTCCCTCTACTACAGTTTTACCACCTATTTCCTCCTGTAATTAATTTAACTTTTTCTTTTAGAATTTGGATGATATGCCATTTGATACATATATATTTAGTATTACTTCCTTTTAGCAAGATGTAGTTTCTCTGTTTATCCCACTCACTTAGGTCTATTTTTGTTTTGCTTTGTCTGAGATCGTGATTGCTACTCCCCACCCTTTTGTTTTACTTCAACTGAAGCATAATAGAGTTTGCTCCACTTCCTTATTTTTCTCTCTATGTGTCTCTCTGTTTCAAGTGTTTTCGGTTGGGGTTTTTTTTTTTTCTTTGGTGAACAACATATTTTTGGATTCTAGTTTCTAATCCATTCTACTGTCATCATCCATTTTTGTGGGTGAGTTCATCTCATTTATACTCATAGTTATTATAACTAACTGTGCATTTCCCTCCATCCTATTTTCTTCTATTTATCTTTCTCTGTTTTTGTCCTATCTCTCCTCTAAAGTCTATTTTGCTTATGACATGGCCTTCTTTTATCTGCCCTCCCTTTTATGACTGCCCCACACCCCTCTATCCCTTTCCTCTCCTATTTCCCTATTGGGTAAGATAGATTTCTATACTCAACTGAATATGTATTTTATTCCCTCTTTGGGCCAGTTCCTATGACAGTAAGATTCAAGAGTTGCCCACCTCCCTCATTTCACCCTCCACTGTAAAAGCTTTTCTTTTTGTATCCCTTTTTTGTTTGTTTTTCTTTTTGGAGGGGGGAAGGCAGGGCAATTGGGGTTAAGTGACTTGCTTACTTACATAGGTGTCTGAGGCTGGATTAGAACTCAGGTCTTCCACCCAGGACTGGTGCTCTATTCACTATGCCACCTAGCTGTCCTTGTACCTCTTTTATGTGAGATAATTTTTCTCTATTCTGCCTCTCCCTTCTGTCTTTTCCTAGTACATCCCTATTTCTCATTCCCTAATTTTATTTTTTTTATATCATCCTATCATAGTCAGCTCACACCTATGCCCTCTGTCTATGCATACTCCTTCTAACTGCCCTAATAATGATAAAATTCTTAGGAGTTACAAGTATCATCCTCCTATATAGGTATATACAGACAGTTCTCATTTTACATAAATTCACATTAAATAAATTCAACTTTGCATAAAGAATTTTGAAATTAATCTGCATTCCAAAAAAACTGTTAACTTTATTATATTTCTCCCTCTCTCTCCACTGCTGCCCCTCAGTCCAGAGCTCCACAGCTTCCTGCTACCCTCCAAAAAACCACCCTAAAAATAAAAACAAAAACAAAAACAAAAACATTTAATTAAAAAAAACCTTCCAAGTGAAATCAGAAGAATCTATTTGGACAGACCTCCACCATCAGCACTAGATGGTGGCTTGGCTTGAGACCTCTGGTGTCAAGAAAAAAGACCTTTGCTTTGTTCCTTCCACCTGCCTATGGGTCCAGCCCCCATGTTTCTCTCTTCAGTTCTCTGTGTTCTGGTACTACATGTCTGTCCCAGCCCTGAGTATTCCTCCTCTTGCTCTCTGTTCTCTGTCTCCAACCTCCACAGGTGCATGTCCCTCTACATGCCTCCCTCCCTTCCATCCATCCCGATGTCTGCAGGCAAATTTGCATTACATAAAAATAATTTTATGTAGAAGTCTATAGAATGGAGGGTAGCAGTTCCACTTATGTAAAGTGAGAGTGGTCTTGAAAGAGAGTAACCTTTTTTAATCTGTTATGATTTCTCTTTCATGTTTATCTTTTTACACTTAAGTCTTATATTTGAAAGTCATATTTTCTGTTCAGCTATGAACTATTCATCAGGAATGCTTGAAAGTCTTTCATTTCATTAAATATCTATTTTCTTCCTCTATTTCATTAAATATCCACTCCTCACCCCTTCTACGCCCTCCCCACCCGAAGGATTATACTAAATTTTTCTGGGTAGATTATTCAAAGTGAATAACAGGAGGAAAGTCCCTGCCTCAGAGGGGAGTGAAGCAATATGGTCTAGTGGAAAGAACTAACCAGGAGGTTTGGCCTGACCTGATTGATTGCCAGTGTCACCTCTGTGATATTACTCTGACTTGCTAGTGCCGAGCAAAAACAATTTGTCCTATACTTCCCATTCTGTTATATGGACATAGTTGGTTTCAGCCAGGTGTGAACAAGACCAAGGTCATGATCACCCTGGGACCAGAGCAGCTTAGAAGAATCCAAATAGCCCTGTTCTATGGCAACAGGCTACCTCTCTAACATAACTGCCTATGTCACAGCATAGCAGGGTGCAAAGAATACTGACGTTGGAGCCAGGGGCATCTAGGTTTGAATCCCAGTTCTACCACTTTCTATGTATGTAGCCTTGGGTAAATCTCTTTGGGATATGGTTTCCTCATCTGTAAAATAAAGGAGGTCAGACTTGATTGCTTTTAGTTAAATCCATGAGCCTTTCAATCATCTCCTTATCCACTCAAGGGGACTGATTGGAGTTCCATCTAGGACAAAGGGTATAGCTCAGTACAAACCCATCCTTGCTACTGATGGGGAAAAAAAAGACAAAAGTTTGCGTCCTACAGATAGTCTACTAATAATGTTATTTTTGAGCAGTGATGACTAGCGTGCGTTTTCAGAAGTGTCATGATGGATATGCCTCAGCAGGGGGAGCTCTGAGAGTGCTTGCATATGAAACAAGACTAAAGGTGGAGAGACTGATAGAATTTTTTTAGGATTTTGATCTGGAAGGAACCTTGGAGATTATCTACTCCAAACCCCTCATTTTGCAAATGATGAAACTGAGGTCCAGAAATGTGAAGCAACTTGCCCAAGTTTACACAGGAAGCACCTGGAGCTGTTCATTCATTTTCAGTTGTATCTTCATGTCCCCTTTTGGGGTTTTCTTGGCAATGATAACAGGGTGATTTCCTTCTTCAGCTCATGTTAAGGATGAGAAAACTGAGGTAAACAAGGTTAAGTGATTTGCTCAGGGTCACAAAGCTAGTGTCAGAGGCCAGATTTGAAATCTGGAAGATGAGTCTTGTTGACTCCCGGTCTGGCACTCTCCACTGCCCCACCTGGCTGCCCCAAGTAGTTGGGAAGCCAGGATTCAATTCTATTTAATTCAGCAAACAATCACAAGGTGCCTACTACATGTAAGACAATGTGTTAGATATATATGAAGGCAAAAATGGAAGTCCTTTCTCCCACCCAAGGAGCTTACATCCTAACTTGTAGGCAATATGTACACAACATGTTTTTGAATAGAAGGTGATTTAAAGAGAGAAAGAGAATGCCAACAACCAGACAAATTAGCTCCGACCCCCATCCTGGAATTGTGCTTTTTCACCCTTGCCAACTTCTCTGTTCCTTCTCCATCCTCCAAACTGGATCTTAAGAGACCATGCCCAAGAGGAACTAAGTCACTCCATTCTAATTTCCACGCTAACACCATGCTTCTTCACTCTAGGCATTTTCTACCCCGCTGATTCCACTTCCTGCTCTACTTCTGGAAATCCATGTCAAGTCAATGTTATTACTGCTTCTAAAGAAAGAGAATACCAAACAACTGTTCGATTACTCTACTCACCATCCCAATAACTTCTTAGACCAAAACACCTTTTGGCAACTGCTCATATTAAGTTTTCTCCCTCTACTAGAATGCTTTTGATGTCAGAAAATTTCTAGATTTTGAATTTTTTCTGTAACACTTAGGGTGAGGAGTCAAGGATAACATCAAGGATGGGAGGACTAGAAGGAGGATATAGCATCATTAGCAGAAATTTAAAAATAGCAGAATTTCAGAAAAATAGTAATTTTAATGACATGCCTAGGGGATATCCATTTTGAAATGCTCAGTAAGCAGTTGGAGACCCAGGACTGGAGTTCATGAGAGACACTAGAGATATAGATCTGGGAATCATCTGCATAGTGGTGATGCCCATAGGAGAGGATGAGATCACTAAGTTAGAGAGTGTATTATAAAAAGAGGACCAGAGGGGCCCAGGATAGAACCTGGAGAAACACACATGGTTAAGGGATATCTACCAGCAAAGGAGGTTAAGGAATACTCAGACAAGTAGAAGGAGAGCCATGAGAGAGCAGTGGCAGGAAAATCCAGGAAGGAGAGATGATGGTGGTCAAGAATGTCAAAAGCTACGGAGAGATCGAGAAGAATGAGGTCTGAGAAAAGACCATCAAATTTGGCAATTAGAAGATCACTGGTAACTTTGGAAAGAGCATTTTGAGTTGAGTGATGCAGTCTGGAGCCAGATTACATAGGGTTGAGGAGGAGGAGAAATTGTATAGACAATGGGCATAGATAGCTTTGTTAGGCATTTGACTGTGAAAGAGAGGAGAGTTCATAGGATGAGAACTTGAGAGGATGGCAGGTTTAAATGTATGTTTAAATGTTTAAAGGTATGTTTATTGGCTAAAGGAAAGGAACCCATAGCTAGGGAATGATTAGACAAATGAAAGAATAAATTGTAGGAACAATCTGTTGGAGAAGATGGGAGAGAGGATTGAGAGTATATATAGAAGAAAGGAGGGAGTACATCCCAGGCATGGGAGACTGTTGTAAAAAGGCACAGAGACAGGTATGAATTCAGGTAATATAGGTCCAGTCATTTTTGTGACCCCATTTGGGATTTTCTTGGCAAAGATACTAGAGTGGTTTGCCATTTCCTTCTCCAGCTCATTTTACAAATAAGGAAACTGAGGCAAACAGTTTAATGACTTGCCCAGGGTCATACAGCAAGTATCTGGGGCTGGTTTTGAACTCAGGAAGATGAGTCTTTCTGATTTCAATTCCAAGGCTCTATCCACTAC
This sequence comes from Pseudocheirus occidentalis, assembly GCA_028646575.1. Classification (NCBI taxonomy): domain Eukaryota; kingdom Metazoa; phylum Chordata; class Mammalia; order Diprotodontia; family Pseudocheiridae; genus Pseudocheirus; species Pseudocheirus occidentalis. The sequence continues at coordinate 190,108,037 of CM053598.1, forward strand.
ACCACCTAAATGCCCTCAGGTAATATCTAGTAGGCCAATTTTGTTGGAACACAGAATACATGAAGGAGAGAAATATGAAAAAAAAAAGCCTGGAAAGATAGGTGGAAGTCAAATTATAGAGACCATTAAAATCCAGGCTGAGAAATTTGCATATTATCCTAGAGGCAATAGAGAATTATTAAAGATTTTTGAGTAGAGAAGTAATGTGGTCATACTTCTTAGGAAGATCATTTTGGCAGCTTTGGGGGGCACAGATTGGAAAGGGAGTGACAAAAAGCAGAGGATTGTTACAATAATCCAGGTGACAGGTGATGAGTACATGAATTAAGTATAATTGTAGGAAGATGAGCAGAGAAAGACAAGAGATATTAGGTGTTTGACAAGACTTGGTAAATAATTGAATATAGTAGGTGAGGGAGAGGGAGAGGGAGATGACCCTAAGGTTGTAAACTTGAGTGAATAGGAGGATGGTGGCACCCTTACTAAAAGTAGGAAAACTTAGAAGACTGGATTTAGGGGAAAGATCATGAGTTCTAATTTGAATATGTTGAGTTTAAGATTTAAAAAAATTTTTTTTAACTTTTGTTTATTTTAAGTTTACATCATTCATTTCCATGAGATTTTGAGTTACAAATTTTCTCCCCATCTTTCCCCTACCCACCACCTCAAAACAGCCATCCCACTGTATACCCTCTCCCCCAATCTGCTCTCTCCTATATCCTCCCCCATCACCCCTCTGCCTTTCTGGTAGGGCAAGATGTATCTCCTTACCCCTGTGCCTGTATATCTTAATTTCCAGTTGCGTGTAAATAATAATAATAAATATATGTATACATATATATATACACACATAAAACATTTGAATATAGAACTTTGAATTCTAGATTCTTTCCCTTCCTCCCTCATCCCCCACCCCCACTGGAAAGAGAAGCAATTCAATATAGCTTATACACGTGTAGTTACACAGAACATCTCCACAATGGACATATTGTGAAAGACTGACTATATTTCCCTCCTTCCTATCCCGCCCCCCCCTTGTTCTATTCTCTACTTTGTCCCTGTCCCTTTACAGAAGTGTGTGCTTCTAACAATCCTCCTCCCCCACCTTGCCCTCCCCTCCATCATCCCTCCTGTCATCCCCATACTCCTTACTCTCCTATAGGGCAAGATACCCAATTTAGAGTGTATGTCATTCCTTCCCTGAGCCACATTCAATGAGAGTAAGGTTGACCCCTTCCCTTTTGCCTTCCTGTTCTTCCCCTTCATTGTAACAGTTATTCCTTGCCTCTTCTGTATGAGATGATTAGCCCCATTCTGTGTCTCCCTGTCTCCTCTCATTCTATTCCTCTCCCACCTCACAATTTCATCTTTTAAAATATCATCCCTTGATGGAGAGATCCTCTTATTTTTCGAGAGAGTACGGGAAAATAATATTTTAAAAAGAGGCAGAGTCCTATATTCCAGTAGAGTTTGGGATGGGCAAATGAGAGGATGTAGCACAGCTCTTAGCAGAAACTGATCAGAAGTAGCATTTGGGCCAATAAAAAGGCTGGTGTACAAGTGGATCTTGCAGTGCACCCTGGGACAGTTCAGCAATGCAGTCCATTCAGGGTGTGAAGTTAAGAGGTTTGGTTTTAAAACCCCATTTGGGTAGAGGTAAAGTGTTTGGATTCCACCCAGTCTTGGGTGTGGTCTGAGATGAGAAAAGGAGAGTATTCTTTTAGAAATATAACTGAAATATCCATGATGAGGAGAACTGAGAGCCCGGCCATATTTGATTCTGTGAGGGTTTTTGATTCAATGGTTGTTAGTGTTATTTACCTGGTTGTTATTTATAATTAACAGGATGATTATAGTCAATCATTAGCCACCAATAAAGAAAAATTATTTACAGTATAACCCAGAATGCTATTAAAGCTGTGGGATGCAGATTGTCTGGCCAAGGAAGCCTGTTTTCTTATTTAAAACGTATTTTTATAGGGGCTCCTAGGCAGAGGGCGGATGATCAGGGCACCTGGAACTTGCTGTTTGCAGAAGGGGCCTTTTGAGCAACTCGGTCCCAAACAGACTTCACTTCACGGTGGGGGTCCAGGTGGCGCCCCGGGGCTGGGCCACGCACCTCTGCAGCTGTTACACAACCTGTTGTTGAAATAGTCTAATAAAGGTCGCTTAAACTCAAAAATAAAATATCATCCCTTCCTATTAAATTGATCCTGTGTCCTTTGTCCATGTACACATATATACACATACTCACATATGTATTCATATGCATATATATCCTCCTATATAGACATATGTGTATGTATGTGTGTGTGTATATATATACATTTATATATATATATATATACATACATATATATTTCCTTCACCTAGCCTCATACTAAGAAAAGTTTCATAAGTTACAATTATCATTTTTCCTTGTTGGCATTTAAATAGTTCAACTTTGATAAGTTCCTTATGAATTCTTTTCCATGTTTACCTTCTCATGCTTCTTGTATTTGAATGTCAAGTTTTCTATTCAGTTCTTTTTTTTTTTCCTCAAGAATGCTTGAAAGTCCTCCATCTCACTGAGTGACCATATTTTCCCCTGGAACATTATACTTAATTTTGCTGGATAGGTAATTCTTGGTTTTAATCCTAGCTCCCTTGATCTCCAGAATATCATATTCCAGGCCCTTCGATCCCTTAATGTAGAAGCTGCTAGATCCTGGATTATCCTGATTGTATTTCCACAGTATTCAAATTGTTTCTTCTTGGCACCTTGTAATATTTTCTCCTTGATCTGGGAACTCTGGAACCTAGCTATAACATTCCTAGGAGTTTTCTTTTGGGGATCTTTTTAAAGAGGTGATTGGTGAATTCTTTCAAGTTCTATTTTACCCTCTGGTTCTAACATATCAGGGCAATTTTCCTTTAGAATTTCT
>CM053598.1:190111460-190155759 GCA_028646575.1 Pseudocheirus occidentalis
TTAATAGTATCTTGATTTCTCATAAAGTCACTTGCTTCCATTTGCTCCACTCTAATTCTGAAGGAATTCTTGTCTTCAGAAAGCTTTTGAGATTCTTTTTCCATCTGGCAAATTCAATTTTTTAAGGCATTCTTCTCCTCATTGGCTTTTTGGGCCTCTTTTGCCATTTGAGTTAATCTATTTTTTAAGGTGTTATTTTCTTCAGTCAAATTGTTGACTCTCTTTTCATGATTTTCTTGCATCATTCTCATTTTTCTTCCCAATTTTCCCTCTACTTCTTTTATTTGGTTTTCAAAATCCTTCTTAAGCTCCTCTATGGCTTGTAACAAATTTACATTTTTCTTGGAAGCTTTTAGTGCAGGAGTTCTGACTGTGTTGTCTTCTTTCTGTCCCATCCTTTGATCCTTTTTGTCCCCAAAAAAGGAATCTAAAGTTGGGTTGCTGAGCTTGGTTTGCTTCCTTTGCCCACTTGTGTTGCGAATCAATTAATTTGATTTTTGAGCCACAGTAGATCTCTGCTTCCAGTGGGGAGAGCTTTGTCCCAAATTGCTGGGATTTTTGCAGCTGCCAGAGCTATTAGGGAGCCACCATCTCTGCCGACCCCACCAGCTTTGGCTCACTGATCCCACACCTCAGGACCACCACCCAAAACCATGATCCTGATCTAGGCCAGTTAAGGCAAGAGCACTTAGCTCCTGAATGATTGCTTGGCCCCCCTGCAATCTGCTGGCTGAGAGCTCTGAAGAAGCCACATGGAGGCTGCTGTTTCTGCTGTTTTCTTGCCCTGGTGGCAGACAGCCAGACTGCTTTTCTCCCCCAAATTTAGCCAAGTTCCACTGACCTTTTACTTTGTCCTTGGCTCTTATGGGTTGATAATTTTGGAACTGCCACAGCTGCCGGTGATCCCAAGTTCTCCAGCCCCAACTTGTGCTGGCTGCCTTTGGGGTAAAGTTGGTCTTGGCTCCCAGTGTGCTGGGATGAGCCTTCCTGTCAGCCTGCCGGCTGCCTTCAGCGGGAACTTTGTTTCTCTGTACTTTTGTGGGTTCTGGAGCTCTAAAATTTGTTTAGAGTTGTATTTTATAGGTGTTTGAGGTGGTTATGGGGGGAGCTTCAGAGTTCTCCTACTTCCATGTTGCCATCTTGACTCCGCCCTGAGTTCGAGATTCTGATAGTATGTACAGGTGAATGTCTTTCCTGAGATTTCATAATACTATTCTTTTCTGGTTTTCCATCTACCTGTCTGATCACTCCCTCTCAGTTTCCTTTGCTAGCTTTCATCCATATCACATCTTCTAACTGTGAATGTATCCCAAGGTTTCATCTGGGCACTGTTCTCATCTCTCCTTACTCTCCTACTTGACTTTACCAGCTCCTCCTACTCATCCCTCACTAGAATTACATCCTGCCACCAAGAGAAGTGCCAGGCAAAAACTTTCTCACTCTTTTTTTTTTTAGGTAGTAGTATTTTTTTTTGAAAATTTTTATATATTTTTTTCCAATTACAGTAAATGCTTTTAACATTTAAAAAAAATTTTGAGTTCTGGATTCTCTCTCTCCCTTCACTCCCTCCATCTTGAGAAGACACATTATGCAAAGCATAATTCCATATTAGCCATCCTGCCAAAACAAACAAACAAAAACCCACAGAACAAAAAAAACTCCAAGAAAAATAAAGAAAAAAAATTTTTAAAGTGTGCTTTGATCTGCATTCAGACTCCATCAGGTCTTTCTCTGGAGATGATAGCATTTTTCATCATAAATCATTTGAAATTGTCTTAGATCATTGTATTGCTGAGAATAGCTAAGTTATTCACATACAATATGCCATTGTTGTTCTGGTTCTGCTCACTTTGTTTTGCATCAGTTCATATAAGTCTTCCCAGATTTTTCTGAAACTATCTGTGGCACCACTGTGCCATCAATTCTTCTGACTCAGCAACCACTCAGAGGACTAGTAGCAATGAGTCGCAGATGGCCAGAAGCTGGCCTCTCAGATCTCTCACAGTCTATCAGAAGCTGGCAGAGAGTATCAGCATGTGCTCTATGTATGGTAGCGGGGTTGTGGTTCATAAAGGGACCCACTACAGTTATATATGTACATATTGTCTCCCCAGATAGAATGTAAGCTCCTTGAGCGCAGGGACTGACTGTCTTTAGTCTCTCTTTGTATCCTCAGCTCTTAGCACAGTGACTGGCAAATAGCTGATGCTTAATAAATGCTTCTTGGGTGATTACCTGAGCTAAGATACGATTATTTTACTAGATGATTGAGGTAGATCAAAGATTTAAGTGATAAGAGTTCTGGGGGGTTGACAAACTGAGAGGCCAGTATATTCAAAGGTATATCAGCCTGCATATTGATGACCCAAAGTATGAATATAGTTTTTGGGATAAAGAGGAAGACTTAACTGAATTCTGAGAAATTAAGGAGAATGACTTCAATTTATATAGATGACTATGTTAAGTAGCTTGACTAGCTGATATTAGATGGAATGAACCTCAAAGAAAGAAGACTTTGGGGAGTGATAATGCTAAGGGGAATGGGCAGCTAGGTGGTGCAGTGACTAGAGTGCCAGGCCTGGAGTCAGGAAGACTCATATTCCTGAGTTCAAATCTGTCCTCAGACACTTATTAGCTGTGTTACCCTGGGCAAGTCACTTAATCCTGTTTGCCTCAGTTTCCTCATTTGTCAAATGAGCTGGAGAAGGAAATGGCAAAACTGCTCCAGTATCTTTGCCAAGAAATTCCCATATCGGGTCGCAAAGAGTTGGACACGACTGGAAACAATTGAACAACAAAAGTGGTAAAAGGATGGTCTTGAAGAGACGTTGAGGATCAAGGAATAGAGTGACCCCATTTGCTGGTGCAGGGTGTCAGGGAGCATGAGAGAGAGGATGACGAGGGATACAGTGTCTTCTTCAGAGAGTCCATGACCACCAGAAAATAGACCATGAAATGAAGTAGCCTACAATAAAGGGAAGTTTGTTAGTGACATGATGAGTGTTCTAAAAAGCCAGTGGAACAGGGAGACAGAGGACACTTTGGACCATGGACAAGTGGGACCAAGGTGGGTAAGGATGAATACTGGGAGAGGTAACATTAGGAAAAGGGTTTTACCTAATTCTGGATCATAGAGGTATGGGGTGGCAGCGAGTAGTTTTCTGGTCATAGGATGGGGGAAGAACTAGTTATTCCAATCCTTGAGGGTCCTATCATGATTGAGCATGGTGTTGGTACAGATGTGGTAGTAACCACATTTCACACCTTATCATGTCAAACCCTGAAGACACAGGAGTAAAACTACCAGATATACCTAACAGCACAATGTATACTTGATCATATTCCTTTCTATCTCCTCTGGTAGCTTCTCTTCCCTGCCCCTTCTCCTCCCCTCCCCACACTCTGGTTTTAATCTTCAATCTCTCCTTATCTATAGATTATTCCTCTTCCACCTACAAATATGCCCAAGTCACCATCATCCTTTGAAAAAAAAGGAAAAGAAAAAGAAAGCTGTTCATTTAGTCACACCATCCCCTCAAGGTATTGTCTACTAAGTCTTTCTTTTCATAGCTATATTCCCAGTCATCTACTTTCCTTATCATCCCTTCCTCTCCTCTTCCTTAAAATAAAGCTTTTTAACCTCATCACACAATTGAAACTACTCTCTCCCAGGTAGAGTCTCCATGACATCTTAATTGTTAAACTCCATGTCCTCTTCTCACTTCTCATCCTTCTTGACCTCTCTGCAATACTTAACACTGTTGAACTCTTCCCAGCAAAGAGAAAGTCCAGAAGGAGATTTTCATAACATGCTTGGTTCTGGGTCTTCATGGCAATGCTCTCTCTCTCTCTCCCTCTCTCTCTCTCTCTCTCTCTCTCTCTCTCTCTCTCTCTCTCTCTCTCTCTCTCTCTCTCTCTCTCTCTCTCTCTCTCTCTCTCTCTCTCTCTCTTTCATACACACACACACACACACACACACACATTTTTCATTTTCCACTGGGAAAAAATGAGCAGCACAGGATGAGCATATGTGGTGAGCGTATATGGATGGCTTTTATTTAAATTGTCTTTCCTCCCAGATAATATTAAAGAAGAGATATTATGATCTATTTTGTTCCAACACCCTAAGGACCAATGGACTTTTCCATCTGACCTGAGGCTGAAACCTTCTATATATAATGTCTCTACCCAATTAGAATGTAAGACCCCAGGGGCAGCTAGGTGTTACAGAAGGTAGAGCACCAGTCCTGGGGGAGCTATTTTCAGTTGTCCTGATCTATTTCTCACCGCTGGACCAAGATGGCTCCAGAGAAAAGAGTAAGGCTGGTGACTTTACATAGCCCTTCCTCACTTAAATCCAATTCACTTACAAGGCACACATCACCTTTCTGATGGCATGGTCCTCTTTGAGAATGAAGGACAAACAAGAACCAGAAGGACAAACAATAACCACCCCTGGAGTCAGGGGGACCTGAGTTCAAATCTAGTCTCAAATATTTACTAGCTGTGTGACCCTGGGCAAGTTATTTAACCCTGATTGGTTTTTAAAAGAAAAAGAAAAAAAAAGAATGTAAGCTCCTTGAGAGTGGAAACTTTCTTACTTTTCTACTGGTATACCTAACAGCACAATGCTTTGCACATTGTAAACACATAATAAATATTTATTTATTTGTGTATTCTTATCATTTGTACCTTGTAGCATCACCCTCCATTCCCTTATTCAGCATTTTTAAATCCAGTGTCATTACCTCTCATCTAGATTGAAGTAGCCTTTTCACTGATTTTCCTGCCTCATCTCCTCCTCTTCAACTGGGCCTCGACTTAGATGCCAAAGTAATTTTCCTGAAGCTAGATCTGATCATGCCATTTCCCTACTCATTAAGTTCCAATGGCTCTTAAAATATTATTTCATCCTTATCTCTTCCTTTTTAAATTTCTATTTTGTGTCTACATAATTGTTAAGGCAGCTAGCCTGGTAGTGTGATAGATGGAGCCTACACTAGGTCACCATTTCAAAACCCATTTCCTATCCTCCTCAATATTCCCATCCCAAAGTTCCAACCAAATGCCACCTACCCCTTCTATGGTACCATCTTGAATGTTTGTCCATAGTCAATAAACTTCCCTTCATCCTAAATCTTTTCCTCTCCCATTCCTTCCCTCTACTAACTATCACTGACCTCTGACTTCCCTCTCCCTGGCAACCCTTTTCAGTACTGACTGTACCTTTGTCCTCAGTTTATGGGGTTGAGGCAGGGGAGTTGTAATCCTCCTTGTTCTCCATTTCCACTTCTAGGTTCTCTCCTTACCTCCATCACTCTTTCAGGTCCATGCTGTTTATATATAACACCCAATCAAAATTCTGGTATCTGTTGTCTTACAGACCTCCAAACCTTTCATTCCTCCATGCGTTTGGTACCTGGCTCACAACTTTTCTCTCCTTCTCAACTCCTGCCCTTGTAATAGTAGAGTTCAACATACATATTGACTCTCCTCCAAACACCTTGTGTTTGTACTCAGTTCCTTGACCTGTTCATTTACCAAGACCTTCTCCCCATTCCCCATCTCAGTCATGCACAATCTTGCTGTCACCCACAAATGCACTACCTCCCTGTTCAAGAATTCTGAAATCCTCTTATCTGACCAAAATCTATTGGCTTTCCACTTCTCCCTCTGCCTTTCTTTACCAAACCCTACCATTTTCCCACACCATGACCTTTTATCTTTTGACTTCTCAGTTCTTTCCTAGATCATTTTCTCTAGACGAACAACTCTCTCCTTTCCCCATCTTGTCTTATGTTGAATCACTTCAGCCTACACCATCCTCTTCTCTTGAGCTCCTTTATCATATCACTGATTGAATCCTGCCAAACCTCAGCCTTAGATCACTCCCACCGTCCTCTTCTTTTGTCCTACACAAGTGCTGCTGAATGAAGGAGAAAAAAACACACAACTGCTCTGATTAGGTCCACTACAAATGTATATTGCACAACTTCAACTGGACCTTCACTGATGCTAGGTAATCCTACTACATCTCCCTTATGAACTTGTTCTTCACTCTCCATAGTGACTCTTCCAAACCTTTTTGTCTCTCCTCAAACCTCCCATTCTCTCCTTCCACCCACCTCCACACTTTTAGCTGAGAACCTTGCTTCATATTTTAAAGAAAAAAAAAGTAAGCTCTCTACTGAGCTTCCCCTTTTCTTCCTTCAACCCTGTTTCAAATGAAGACGTACCCCATTCAGGGTAAACCTCTATATTCATAAGTGATCCCATTCCAATCCTTCTTCAGTAGATTACTCCTATCATTTCTACCCTCTCACTTATTTTCAGTCTTTCCCTGCCTACTGGCTTATTCCTTGCTGCCTACAAACAAACTTATGTCTCTCTCATCCATAAAAACCCCTCATCTGATCCATCCATCCCCTCTAGTATAGACCTATTATCTCTCTTCATTTCTGTGGCTAAATTCCTTGAGAAGGCTGCTTACAATAAGCAGGCACTTCCTTTCCTCTTACTCTCTTTTAATCCTCTACAATCTGGCTTCCAACCTCATCATTCGGCAGAAACTGTTCTCTCTAAAGTTACTAACAATCTCCTACTTGCCAAACCTAATCCTCTTTCTCCAGGCCTCATCCTTCTTGCCCTCTCAGCAGTCTTTGACACTGTTGATCACTCTCTTTTCCTTGATACACTCTTCTCTCTAGGTTTTCAGGACATCATTCTTTCCTTTTTCTTCTATCAGACTGCCCCTTCTCAATCTCTGTTGCTGGATCCTTATCCAGGTCATTCCCTCCAACCATGTGTGTCTCACAGGGTTCTATGCTGGGCCTTTTCTTCTTCCATAATACTTTCCTTGGCGATCTCATCAGCTTCCGTGGATTTAATTATCATCTATGCAGATAATTTTCAAATCCACCTATTCTGTCTAGTCTCTACTGACCTCCAGTCTCACATCCACAACTACCTTTTAGACATCTTAAACTGGATGTCCAGTAGACATCTTAAACTCAATATATCCAAAACTGAACTCATTATCTTTCCTCGTGTTAAAATGATCTGAGATAAAATGGAAACTTAGGACAAAGTTACCAATTATTTAATTTAATTTAATTCACAACACTAGTATTTGCATATCAAACCAGCTCACCTAATTCCTCAGAGGTCAGAGACAAGGAGTGATTTACAGGATGGTTTTTAAAACAAAAAAGAGGAATTTGAAAAATGACAGAAACTTGTTTTTATCATAATTCAGTTGTTCAAGGCAGATCACCTAACTAGTTAGTTTCTTTCAGACTTTCTTAACCTGATACCAGACAGCCTTTCCTCCAGGTGGTAACTTGTGTAACTAGAAAGTGTAGCGGGAAACAGGAACTTGTGGTCAGTGGATAGCAGTCATCCCCTATACCCTATTTTCCTTTGAAGAGTCCATTCAGCTTAGACTCTAGCTCAAAGAAAACGGGGGCTTACACACTAAGGCTGGAAAAGAGGAACTTGACATCTGGCTAACTTTTTCTCTAGCTTCCAGAAAGGGAGACTTAGCCTCTGGTCAACCCACCTTTATGCCAGAAAGAGAAACCTAGCTTTTAGAAAGCATAAACCTATGATTATTTTACTATGTCTTATTCTAAATTATCTGTTGCTAAATGATAAAGTTTTTTCAATCTATCTATTCACTAAATCTATAGGTAACCTAAACTTAAGAGGATATCTATGTTAGTCTGGCTTATTTTAGGGTTAGGTCTTCCTAAAGAAGATCTAATCAAACTAAAAATAAACCAAAGTCATCGAAAATAGCTGATTTCTTTGTCACCCCTAAATCCTCTCTTTCTCTTAACTTATTAGTGAAGAAAACAACACCATCCTCCTAATCCTTCAGGCTTGAAACCTGTCTGTCATCCTCAACTCCTCATTATCTCTCACCTCCCAGATGTAATCTGTTGCCAAAGCCTATTGATTTCACCTTTGCAACTTCTCTCAAATGCACCCCCTTCCCTCCTCTGACACTGCCACCATTCTAGTGCAGGTCCTCATCACCCCACCCCTGGACTATTATGACAGCCTGCTGTGGCTCTGCCTGCCTCAAGTCTCTCCCCACTCCAATCTATGCACCATTCAACAACCAAAGTGATTTTCCCAAAGCACAGGTGTGACCTTGTCACTGCCCCTACTCAGCGAACTCCTGGATCAAATATAAAACCCTCAGTTTGTTATTGAAAGTCCTTCATAACCTAGTCTGCCCTCTAGTCTTCTTATACCTTCTTTTACTCTGTGCCACATGCTCTTCTATCCAGGGGCATCGACCTTCTTGATGGCTCATGAAGAAGGAACTCATCTTTGAGCTCCAGGCATTTTCTCTGGCTGTCCCTCATGCCTAGAATGCTCCCCCTCTTCATCTCCATCCACTGCTTTCCCTGGCTTTCTTAGAGTCCAAACTAAAATCCCATCTTCCACAGGAAGCCTATCCCAACACCTCTTAATTCTAGTGCCTTCTCTCTGTTAATCATTTCCTATTTATCCAGTGTACAGCTTGTTTGCGCATAGTTGTCATTGTGTTGTCTCCACCATTGTATTGTGAGCTACGTGAGGGCAGGAAGTATCTTCTCTTTTTGTATCCTCAGCTATTCTCTGCCTCAATTCTTATTAAACTTTAATCAGGGAATGGGTGTTGCCTCAGTCAAACTGAAACCCATTAAAGACCTTAGCTTGGGAAGACCAAGGTCCCCTACTGCATCCACAACATCTCCAGTTGTCCTGATCCATATTTTGCCACCGGACCCCTATGGCTGAGGAGGAAAAAGTGAGGTTGGTGACTTTGCACAGCCCTTCCTCACTTAAATCCAATGTACTTGCATGTCATGGCATTACCTCCCTGATGTCATGGTCTTCTTAGAAAACGAAGGACCAACAACACCAACAGAACAGTGGCTGGCATATAGGTGGTAATTAATAAATGTTTATTGAATGATTGAAGAAAACTTGAATTCAAATATTGCTGCAGACACTTATTAATTGTGCTACCGTAGGTAAGTCACTTGACCTTTGTCTGTCTCACTTTACTCATCTGTAAAATGGGAGTGTTAATACTTACCTCCCATGGTTTTTGTGAGGATAAAATGAGATATTTGTAAAGCACTTTGCAAAATCCTAACTCACTATATAAATCCTAGTTATTATTAGCAGTATGATACTATGTAACTTATAATTAGATAAGTATACTTATATTGGTCACGTTGTCTCTTTTTTTTCACTAATGAAGGTACACAATAAAAAATGTGGAGATCACTGCTTTTTTCTGCTTCTCTTTGTAATTTTCCTCTTATTTGTAATGGGTTGCAGCCTGTTTACTAATACAATATAAATCAAAAAGAAGATAAAATGAGTTGGAATTGCAGAGTTAAGAAGAGCTCACAGGTGGATGCAAGAGGATTGGGTATCTAATGGGAGTCTGGTGGATCCCCCTATCTAACAAGCAAAAATGGGTGAGCTGTGCTTTGCAGAGCATCAGCAGACAGTGTTGTGGTGATAACAGGGATTAATTTTCAGCAGGGCCGAGATGAAAAGGCGATGTTCTTAAGCTTAATCACTGCTTCCAGCCTCCTGCTACAGTCTTGAATGACTCCTGTCTAGTGAAGCATTGTGCCGTGGCCCTTAGATATCTTACTCTTCGTTTGCCTCTCTGGTTGAGACCCCAGATGACTCACTTAAAGGATCATAGGAATGTAATTTGACAGCTGGAAGGGACCTTAGAAGCTATTGGAGTCACCCCCTACAATTTTACAAGCAAGAAAATGGATTGCCCAAGGTCACATAGCTAGTAAGTGTCTGAGACAGAAATTGAACCTAGATTTTCCTGACTTCAATTGCAGTTCTCTCTCCACTACTGCACATTGTCTTCAAAAAGCAGGTGCTGATGCTGGAGACATCACTCCCTAATCAATGTATTGTTGTCGAGCACAGTAGTGGTTTTAATTGCCCAGGGAACCTCAGGACCCAGGGGCCAGAAACTGTGGTTCTGCTTAAAGAAAGAATGGAAACCAAGAGCTTGCAGCCAAGACAATCTCCTGGAGACTGAGCAAAATCCACCCCTTAATTAGAGACCCTCTAGGACAAATGACAGAAAGCCTGTCACCATGAATCAGACAATATGGAATCATGGATAGAGAGCTGGAATTGGAGTCAGTAAAAGGTAGGTTCAAATAAATCTCAGATATTCCCTAGCTATGCAATCTTGGGCAACCTCTCTGTGCCTCAGTTTTCTGGCTTGTAAAATTGTAAAGGGTAAACTCAATGGCCTCTAAGGTCCTTTCCAGCTATCAAATTATGTTCCAATGATCCTATGAGTGAGACATCTGGGGTTTCAAGCATGGAGGCAGAAGAGAAGCAAGATACCTAAGGACCAAGGCGCTTGACTAGTGCTGTTCCTGGGTCTCCAAAGGAGAACTGGTCTTTATTATTCATTCTCAAAGAGAATCAGGAAGGCGATGTCTTGATTTGTGAATGAATTGAATTTAAGTGAGGCAGAGCTGTGCAAAGTCATCAGCCCCACTCTCCTCCAGAGTCATCAGAGTCCCAAAGGAGGCCAGTGAGGACTAGGTGAGGAAGTTAGATTCATCTGTAATAGAGGAGGAGATTGTCCCCAAAGCTGTGAAAGACAGGCAGGAAAAGTCAGAGACCAACATCCTCAGCCTCTCTTATCTCACTCTTGGTAAAGTTTCTTCTCTCTTCACAAACTCCCATACTAATCACCTGCACCAGACAAACTCTTTCTGCTTGCAAATTACAATCTGGCAGCCCTAAGTGCAGCATCTGAAGCTGTTGTTTGTCACGAGAAACAGAATTCTTGTTTATTTTGGTAAATTAATTGCTGGCAAGAGGGCCCTTCCACTATCCCACCAAAATGAGAATGAAAGAAAGTGGCAGGTGGTGGGCAACTGAGGGATTAATCTGAGCTAAACTGCCTTGCTAGCAAGAAAAATGGACAATTACTGATACCTATGGGGTCCAAAAAATGTGAAAAAGACCTGTATGTATGACTGAGCACCTGAACAACAAACTACCTGCCTGCCATTTGCGAAGGTTCAAACAGCCAATCAAACCAAATGTTAATTCTTGTCATCTGTGACAACATCTGAACCCCCTCTCTGAGAACCCCAACTTTCTTTTCTAAAGTCCTGAATTAGGAATCAGAAGATTTGACTTCTACTTTTGCCAGTTTCTCACTGTGTGACCCCAAGCAACTCACATCCATTCTCTGAATCTGTTTCCTCATCTGTGGCTCAGTGGATAAAGCACCAGCCTTGGAGTCAGAAAGACCGGAGTTCAAATCTGGCCTCAGACATTTACTAGCTATGTGACCTTGAACAAGTCACTTAACCTTGAGTAACTTGACATCTGTAAATTGAGCTAGAGATGGAAATGGCAAATCAATCCAGTATCTTTGCCAAGAAAACCCCAAATGGGGTCACAGAGTCAGACATGACTGAACAACAACTAAACAACAACAAAATGGAAAATAATAACCTGGCTCTCAGAGTTGTTGTGAAAAAAGCATTTCAGAAACTAAGTGCAAATCAGATTAGCGCATGATGCCCCAAATGAAAAGATCCTAGAAGCTCTCTGGTCATCTGTATTCCTTTGCCAGAAGCTGCCCCAGGTGACAGGTGCTCTGTTCCCAAACGGCACCTTATCCTGGGTATTCAGGTACAGAACTGGGAGACAAGCTGAGAGTGCTCTTTCTGCCGGGTAAATCCCCATGAGGTCTAGATCACAAGGCAGGTTCCTTCTACGATGCTGGGAGAATTACTTGGGACAAGCAATAATTTTTGATATAGTTTCATTTTGTGACAGTCATGGTCATATATTTGTGCTTCCACTGATGCTAGACTGACCCAAAATGATTGACCTTGACCCCGTGAAACTGGCTTCAGCTGGCTTCCTGTTTTTGGTTAGTTCTCTATGAGCCCAATACTGGGTTTTATGCCACATGTGCATTTCATTTCTCTCTTTAGTTGTGTTTTGAATTCTGTGGTTTTAAAGAATGGGTATCAATCACTCCAACAAAACCTGTAAAAAGAAGCTGCCCCAGGTGACAGGTGCTCTGTTCCCAAACAGCACCTTATCCTGGGTATTCAGGTACAGAACTGGGAGACAAGCTGAGAGTGCTCTTTCTGCCGGGTAAATCCCCATGAGGTCTAGATCACAAGGCAGGTGTGATCAACGATTAAGTGATATTGCAGCAAACGTTGTTGGGAGAGTCAAGAATTTCAAGAATTATTCAAGCCCACAACGGATCAGGATCAGTTGCATTGAAATACGAAGGAAAATTTGGTCAACACCCAAAAACAGTTCCAAGAACTGGAAAACACAGCAGCTTCTTGTTATTTAGTCATTCCCAGTCATATCTAACTCTTTGTGACTTTATTTGGGGTTTTCTTGGCAAAGACACTGCAGTGGTTTGCCATTTCCTTCTTCAGCTCATTTTACAGATGAGGAAACTGAGGTCAACAGGGTTAGGTGACTCGCCTAGGGTCACACAGCTAATAAGTATCTGAAGTCAGATTTGAACTCATGAAGATGAATCTTCCTGACTCAAGGCCTGGCACTCTATCCACTGTGCCACCTAGCTGCCCAGTCAGGAGGTAGAGCAGTGGTTAATGATTGATTCCTCTAAAATATGGCGTAGGCTTCTTAAAGTTGGGAAAATAGGAAGATCAGTTGAAAAAAAGAAACAACCTCATATTTACATAATGCTTTAAGGTTTGTGGAATGCCTTACAAATAATGATTCTCAGTATAACATTTTCTCTTTTTTTTTTTGTCGTCATCATCGTTGAGGCAATTAGGATTAAGCCACTTGCTCAGGGTCACACAACTAGGAAGTGTCAAGGGTCCGAGGCTGGATTTTACCATTTTACAGATGTGGAAGGTAGATGAGCAGTCCTGAAAAATGCTTGGCAAACTCTCACACCAGAGGTGCTAATCTACTTAGCAGGCCGTGTGCTAAGTGCAAGGGATATATAAAAACAAGCAAAAAAGCATTGGAAGACTTCCCCTGGTGGAATGGGCACATTTTGTTCCAATGGCCATGAAGGCGGCTGTGGAACACTTAGAACTTGGTCAGACATTGAAGACCCCAAGGTCATTCACTACATCCCAGGCATTCACCCATCGTCCTGACTTTTGTCTTGCCACTGGACTCTGGTGGTTCTGGAAGAGAGAGTGAGGTTCATGAGCTTTGTGCAGCTCTGCCTCACTTAAAGACAATTCATGAGCAAGTAAAATCATCACCCATTATCCACTATTTAATCCCAACATCGTGATGTCATTGGTCTTCTTAAACGAAAACAAAGGATAAACAACAAAAGATGAATAAACAGAATCAAACAGAAGTTAAACAAATAACTGATCCAGGGTCACACAGCTAGAACGTGTCTGTGGCAAAATCCAAACTCAGGTGTTTCTGATTCCAAATGCAGTGCTCTATCCACTGTACCACCTGGCTGTCTCAAAAGACAGAAATTCCCAAATAGAGAAGACAGCAATATGGACTTGTACCCTACTACATGTCAGGAAAGACTAAGAAATATATCCAAGAGATAGAAGTAAACATTCTCCAATAGCTTGGGAGCTCATTTGATTTAAACCCCACTGAAAAACCTATAGGCTATATTCAAGACTAAATGGAAAAAAATGAATTGTTACCGAAAGAAATGCTAAATGTGATAAATCTGTTTTTATGATGTGTCATTATGATGTTTTAAGGATATGTGTCAAAATCTTGGGAACTCAGTGCTAATTCATGTAAAACAAGTGATTTCACTAAATGGACATTACGTATTAGAAGTTTTAATGATTTATGTAAAAAGCTGTAAAGTTTTTATAAAAGTCAGTAGGTTTAAATATTTTACTTGTTGGACTCACGATGAAAAATGTTATCTACCTCCAAAGAAAGACAGAGTCTGAATGCATATTGAAGCATATTTTTTTTACTGTGTGTGTGTGTGTGTGCAAGCGTCATCTGTTTTCTTTTATACCATGATTAATATGGAAATATGTTTTGCATGATTGTACATTTATAACCTATATTAAATTGCTTACTGTCTTAGGGAAAGGGACAGGGAGGAAAGGAGGGAGAGAATTTGGAACTCAAAATTTTAAAAAAAATGAATGTTAAAAATTATACCTGTAATTGACAAAAAAAAATGTCATTCAAAAATATATTTTATTTTGTCCCAAGTAATTTGAACACTTATAGGTAAGTAGTCTATTGCTGCTCTCTATCCTTACCCAGAAAAAGGAAAACTAATAATAACTAATTTTCATGATTCTTTTTGTTGGCAAAGCTCTTTTCTCATAACAATCCTTCAGGATTATTGTTGTTATTCATCCTTCATACTCAGAGAGTACCAATGACATCATGAGGGTGATGTGTTGATTTGCTAATGAATTGGATTTAAGTGAGTCAAAGCTGCACAAAGTTGGCAGCCTCACTCCTTCTTCTAGAGTCATAGAAGGCCAGTGGCAAAACAAAAGTCAAGATGACTGGTGATGACCCAGGATGCATTGGGTGACCTTGGTCTTTCTAAATTAAGGTCTTTCCCAGTTTGTCTGAGGCAACACCCATTCAATGCCTACTATGTTAGGCACTGTGCTAATTACCCAGGATATAAAGAAAGGAAAGAAACAATTCCTGCTCCCAGTGTAGTGGAATTCATGCTACACTTGGAAATAATAGCCTTGAGTTCAAGTACCAATCTTGATGTTAGTCATGTGAGCACGGGCAAGTTACCATAATTTCTGTAGCCAGTCATGGTTTCTATCTTTCTACAAAGTTCCTGTAGATACCTCTGATTTCTATTCACTAGAATGTTCTTCAAACATGCTTGAGTATCTTATCGTTTATTGGGCTTTTTTTACCCTTTTTAATTCAGAAAGGTTTTTTTTTTTTCTTCACTCTTCTTCACAGAATCAAAGAACCTCAGAGTTGGAAGAGACCTCAGAGGCCATGTAGTTCAACTAGTCCAGACCCAAATAAGAATCCTCTCAAAAACTCATCCAACAAGTGATCATCCAACTAGAAGTCTTCCATTGAAGAAGAACTCAGTACCTCTCAAGTGGACCATTTTAATTATTAGGAATTTTTTTCCCTTACCTTAAGCCGAAGAATGTTTCATTCAAATGCTCCCCTATTGGTCCTGACTTTTCTGTGAATCCAAATAGAACAAGTCTATTCCTTCATCTCTATAATAGCCCTTAAAACATTTGAAAAGAGCTATTATGCTTCTTAACCCCCACCTCTACTTTTCTCTTCTCCAGGCTCTACTATCTTCTTTTCCTTTAACCAAAACACATATAGCATGAACTTGAGGCTCTACATCTTCCTGCTTGCCTTCCTCTGGACACTGTCCAAGATCACTTCTATGACATTTAGTTTCTTAAGTATCAGGTGGGAATGATAATGACAGTGGTTTTACTACCCTGCCTCACATAGTTGTTGTGGGGGAAACTATTTGAAAGCTTTAAGTTCTACAGAAATGTCAGCAATTACTATGTTGCAGGATAGGTAGTGTGGCATAGTAAATAAAGAGCCAGCTGCTAAATCAAGCCCTGCGTCTGATCTGGTCACATTGATTGTGTGACCCTAGGTAAGTCATTTAACCACTCAGTGCTTCAGGTGGCTCTCTTGCACCATAAATGAAAGAACAGGGGCTGATCGTGTTCATAGAAGGAATTTCCCACTTGGAGTTCTTTTTAGCAATGAAACTACAGGTCTTGTCTAAAAGAAATCTTTATGAGTGAAGAGACTGAGACTCACAAAGGTGAAGCAATGTGCTTGGGGCCACCCAGCTAAGAAGTATGGTGTTCAAATCTAGTTCTTCTGACTTGGTCTTAGGACCAGAGCCCCTGCCGCCTCATAAGAGATGCTGCTCCTTCCTGAAATCTGGGGCCATCTCCAGTTGTCCTGATCTATATCTGGCCACTGGGCCCCTATGACTCCAGAACAGACCGTGAGGCTGGTGTCTTTGCACAGCTCTGCTTCACTTAAATCCAGTTCACTGGCATGTCATAGCATTACCTTCCTGATGTCATGGTCCTCTTTGAGAACGTAGGACAGACAACAGCCAAAAAACTAAATCCTGATTTTGGAAAATTCCCATCTGAGGGTGGGTTACTCTGCATTTGGGGTCTGATCCCTTTAGAGGGCATAAGCTTTTTCTGTGTCTTCCCCTAACATCTCCTGCCTAGCTTTCATGGGCCAGGCACAGGTCAGATTAGTGCCTGTGTGTTCCTAGCTAAGGCAGCTGCCAGCTAGGTAAGGTGCAGCTCCTGCTTTAATCAGGTCTTCCCTCCTGCTGGCTGCCTCTGCTCAGTCCCTACCTCCCCCTCTCAACAGGATACTTCATTTCTCTTACTGGAAAAAAAAAGTAATTGGCTAGATGGGAGCATACAGGCATTTTATGTAACAGATATGAAATTCCTTATGTGCCCTGATTAGAAGTAGTCCACTCACAAGGATATCCAAAAGCAAGAGACAACTTCATTTGGTTTCTGATGTTCCAAGGAACTTGGTAGACTTATGAGTGTCACTGTTGGGTGTTGTAATTGGTAACAGAACCTTTTGCCCGACTTCTCCCAGCAGAGATCAGGCTCTGCCCTTTTCCCCTTAGAGGAAAGAGGGCAAGGGCAGCATAGGCTTGTTGTTGTTTTACAAAGCTGCCTTTCTATTAGTGCTTCCTGAAATGAGGAGTTTGCTAGTATCATTATAATGCAACGTGGTCCGTTGGAAAGAGCCCTGACTCTGGAGAAAGAGGATCTGGGTTCAAATCTTCCTTCTGATAATGTCTGTGAATCTGGATAAATTACTGAGCCTCCCTGGGTTTCAATTTTTTTTATCTATAAAATGATGGGGTTTGAGGAGATGGTTCCTTGTACTTAGAAACTTGTAATCCTAGGAATGACTTTGGGCAAGTTATTGATGTAAGTTGGTGGGCTACCTGTGTAAGATGTGAAGTTATGTGTATCCAGGTGGGTTACCTAAATGTGATTCATGGGTCGGCATTGATATTTCTTGAGTTTTGTCCACCTTTCTCCAAGCAAAGTTGGGATTCCTGCCTTGAGGGGAATAGAAGAAGGATACATGAGACCAGTCAGTCTCTTTTTCTCTGAGAAAAAGGTACTGGATTAGAATGATATCTATCTGCTCTCCTGAATATTGCTAGTCTCATGATGAAAAATGCTATCTCCCTCTAGAGAGAACTGATGAACTTTGAGTGCAGATTGAAACATACTTTTTTCGCTTTATTTTTCTTGCTTTTTATTTTTTGTTTTGAACCATGGCTTATGTGGAAATATATTTTTGCATAACTTCATATGTATAATTAATATTGTATTGTTTGCTTTCTCAATGGGTAGGGAAGAGGCAGGAGAGAATTTAGAACTCAAAACATTTTTTAAAATAAATGTTAAAAATAAATTTAAAAAAATCAACTGTTAAAAACAAATAAATGCTGCTAATCTAGGGGTACATGGGTTCAAAACAGAACTACTTTTCTGGCTGCTATTCCTTAAATGGGGAGGGATATTCCATATTTATACCTACAGGATTAACTCCTTCCCACCAGATGCTAAGTGCGCAAAGAACCATCACAGATAGTGTAAATAGAGATTGGAATGGTTCTACCTGCTAGAATATACCAGGAAATATGTAGAATAAGTCCTTTAGAAAGGATCATGTGTCTTTTCCCTAAGAAGAAAAAGAACATGTCTCTCCTCTCCAAAGCTAGAGTGTTAATTCGACCCCTTATGTGTCTTCATGTTCAGTGATCTCCCCCCAGATCCAGAGTTGTGATTACACAGCATAGGAAAGAAACATCTCAGGTTTTTCTTAAAACCCAAGTTACTTGTGATCTCTCTGGGCCTCCATCTCCTAATCTGTAAAATGAGAGGGTTGGACTGGATGGCTTCTGAGATCCTTTCCAGCTCTAAAATTCTTATTCTATCAGTGAGGGTAAAGGGTTGAAGGATCTTGAAGCGGAGAAAGATTCATTAATAAGGTGCCTCTCAAGTCTCTAAGGGAAGCAGCCCGAGTGAACAGACCAGGGACCTTGGCTATGTGAGCCTGGCCAAGTCAACTTATGCTTCCTTCCTCCTTCACAAGGGGTTGTTCTGAGAATCAAATGATGTTAAAAAATGCTTAATAACCATAAGGTGCTATGTAAATGTGAACTTTTACTAATACCAACTTACTTCAGACTAGGGAGAGGGGAAAACATCTGTTTAATATTAACCTGAGGAGAGGGAAATATTTTGTGATGATCTGTTGGTACATAACCTTATGCACTCCCCTCCCCCACACTTCCACTTTACTGATGGGGAGACTGAAGTAGGGAATGATGGGTTAGACCCAACGTGTTCCCTGAACCATTGTGTGCTACCCAGGCAGTGCCTGGTAACAAACATGTTCACCCAAACAGCTCAAAAGATCAACCTGTCCCACATTGCCATGTTCTTTCATGAATCAAAGGATACACCTGAGCTTTAACACCACCACTAGGGGTCTCTAGTGACCTCTGGTACCCAAAGCAGATACAAAGTGGTCGCATTCCTCTTCCTTTCTCCCAACTCCAGACCTCCAAATGAAGAGGCCAGCATTTCACTCTCTCCTGGGGAAGTCCTGCCAACCATTTTTGGGTCAGAATTTGGACTTAGAGCTAGGAAGACATGAATTCAAATCTTGTTTGCGACAGTTACAAGGTTATCACTTAAGTTTAATTAGTCTCAGTTTCCTCATCTGTGAAATGGGAGTAATAGCAGCTACCTCACGGAGTTGTTCTGAGGTTCAAATGGGGTTATGTGTATTAAAGCATTTTGAAAACCTCATAGAGCCATATAAATGTGAGTTGTTATCTCAGCAAGAACCAACTACTCAATAGACCAATAACCAGAGAATTCTTCCCACTTTCCCCAGATGCACCCCCCTCCTAACCCTTTTCCTGTACTATCTCTTATTCAGGCACCTAGCAGACAGAGCTAAAAATAGAATTGAGGGCAGGACTGTAGATCAGCAGCAAACAGCCCGGTCAGCCGATGTACTGAGGAAGAGGAATCCTGAGCAGGGTCAAGCTGCTTCCATAAAGCAGCCAGGATAAATGCTTGTGATCTCCGGAGAGTCTCCAGAAATCACTCTGAGTTTTACTTCTGCTCTTGTCTCTCAAATTTCGGCATGTTCATGACAGATACCCATCCTAGATCTGAACCCCAAGCTGTCCTCAGCCCTTGCCCCCACTGTAACTTCTGGGCCACTGGTGTATGGATCATAGAAACAGAGTCATAAGGGACCTCAGAGTCCAACTCCTTCACTTAACAGAAGAAGAAACCAAGGCACTAATTAGAGAATGGACTTGCCCAAAGTTAGCAGACATCCTACCTCCACAGGAGTAGTCTACCCAGACTCAGATTCATGAGTGTTAATAACAGCTAATATTTATATAGCACTTTAGGTTTGTAAAGAGATTTATGTATACATATGTGTATATTTACAAGTATATGTATATATATTTATATATGATTTCATTGCATCCTTCCAATAACCATATGAGGTAGAGGCTATTATTATGCCCATTTTGCTGATTAGTAAACTGAAGCACATAGAAATTAAATGAATTGCCCAAGGTCTTTCAGCTAATAAACATCCAAGGCACAATTGGAAATGAGGTCTTCTTTCCTCCAAGTCTAGCATTCTATTCACTGTCCTACTTAGCTGACTGTAATAGGGGACAGTATTGAAACCAAGGTAACAGAAAAATCTCTTTACTTCTCTGGTCTTTAATTTCCTCACCTGTAAAATGAGGGGATTGGATTAGACATTCTCTAGACTCCAAATCCTATAGTTTTCTAACTTCAGGTTCATGCCCCCTTCTTCCTAAATTGTCTCACTAAACCCACTGCAACTTCTGTTTGTCTTGGTTGGGCTGAGTATGGAGTCTTCATATGATATAATTCTAGCATGGCATCCAGAATGAGGGAAGCAATAGATGTGCTGCATTTTTTCCCTGGTCAGATCACATCTAGAGTTTCAGATTTAGTTAAGGATACCGCATTTCAGGAAGGATATTGAAAAACTGAACATGGCAATCAGGCTTGGTAACTATTCCATGTAGGGTATGAGCCATATCTACTAATCTACCTGTCAGAAAGACTGGGCTAGTTTTTCCCTAAAAAGCAAGGAAGCTGTTTCCAATAACTGGTCAAGGGAATTAGGGATAGAGCCACTGACTAGGTTTCCTGGACACCAAGGACATAAAAACTGAACCCACAAGCAATCAGTGCCCCTTTAATTTGATAGATGCCCCACTGCTCTGTGTCAACATATCTTTCTTATCCAACACACCCTTCTGACTACATAGTGAAAAATGGATCTGAACCTTACTAGAGATTAGAGCAAGGTCCCAGGGAGATTCTGTGCTCTCTGTTGTATGTTTTTGATTCTTATCTTATTGCAATAATAATTATTAATGATAACAATTCTCCTATTTTCCACATAGAGACCAACAGAGCTGTGTCTACCTGACATTGCTGTGTCCTTTCTGAGTATTCTTTCCATGCTATTATTAAGTATCTCTTTGAACCAATACTGTATCCTTTTGGAGTATTCTTTCCATGCTATTATAAATGTCATTTTGTTAAATGTTGAGAGTGTCTCATTTCATTCCAATCCTGATACTGCACCAGCCACCTGGCTTGAGTCAGACCTACCCCAGAAGTCCACAGGAGAGTCAGCTGAAAGAACTGGGAATATTTAACCTGGAGAAGAAAATACTTAGGTGGGATATGATGTTTTCATATATTTGAGGGGCTGTCATAAAAAGGGGGGATCTGACATCTTCTTGGCACCAGAGGGGAGACCTAGGAACAATGAAAGGGAGCGCAAATGAGGCAGAGATAAGCTTGATGTGAAGGAAAACTTCCTATCACTTATAACTGTCTAAAGTGGAATGGGTTGTTTCTAAAGTGGGTTTCCCATGACTGAGACATCCCAAGTTGCTTCAGCTTATTGGAGCTTCCTTGCCTGATCTGCCCATTGTACTCTACCAGCCAAACATCAGAGAATATCTGGAGCAACTTGGTATTCAGGTAACCTGGAAGTGATGTCAACAGCCTGAAGGAAGCTGAATAACCATTTGTCAGGGATATTGTCAAAGAGGTGATGTTTCCATGAGTTGACAAGTTAGCCTGAGAAGTCTCTCTCAACTCTGAGATTCTGTGATACTATTTATCTTATCCCTATTTCCTTAGCAAAGAAAATTTCTCTCCTCCGTGGAAAGGTTGGCAGGAGTGATGTTATGGGGTAGGCCTGCCTCAGGCCAGTCTCCTTGTAGTCTATGTTCCATATCAGAACAAAATGAGACACCTGTAGGTCATTTAGCTATTAACAGAAGGAGATTTATTTAACCATAGCCAGAGCAGGATATTAAACAAGGATAGACATTGAAGACATTCCAAGTTCTTTTAGCCAACTTGATCTCCCTTGCCTGAGTTGCCCATTATGGTCTACCAATCAAGAACCAGACCTTGGAACTCTTCAGGGCTGTTTTGTACTTAGATAACCAGGATATTATATCAAAAGTCTAAACCTTTTATATTTTTATACAACCAAGTCTCATGGATGAACTTAATACCTTTTAAGAAAAAAACTAACCTAACTTGCTTGGAAGGGAGGTGGGTGGACTAGGCTACTATTTTTAGTAATGGAACGGAATGGAGCATCTCTTTAGAGCGTACGTGTCATGGACCCTTTTGGCAGTCTGGTGAAGCCTATCAGATGCAATCTCAGAATAATATTTTTAATGCATAAAATGCATAGAATTGCAAGGCAAACCGAAGATTAGTGGGAAAACTAAAGTGTAATTTTTCTAATCCAAGTTCATGAACCCCCTGAAATCTATGGGTTCCTGGACTCCAGGTTAAGAACCTGGGTGTGTCTCCAGATCACATTCCTTTTGGCTTTTCTCTCCATGTCTTGGCACTGTCTACTTCCCTTTCCCAAAACAGATATAGCCAAGATTCTTGGCTGGGCTGTCAGTCACTTTTTTCCAGTAGCTTTCTAGCTGCAATTCCCAGGAATACCCCCTACCTTCTGATACTAATCCCAAACACGTTGAGCCCACAACTTGAAGGTCAGGCCAAAAGAAATTTGGATCGAGACTGACTGCCTAGTTGCTCCCGTGGTATTGGAGTGAAGAGAAAGACATGAAGCCAGGAAGCAGAGAGGCGATAGCACACTGACCTTGTTTATTCTTGCTCAAGATAAGGGAACAAACCATCCAAAGCAGGACTATTTGCTTTTTGCTTTTCCCAACAACCAACTAGCAACAAAGGATTAAGTGGAATCAGTGAAAAACAGATCATAAAGAGGGGGCAAGTAAAAGAAGCATCAGTAGATCTCAATGACCATAGGGGTCCCAAGGAGTCTAGCAAGGTAATTTTACGCCAGTTTTGAGTCCAGTCTGGTAGATTTGGGTAGCTAGATGGCACAGTGGATAGAGCACTGGCCCTGGAGCCAGGAAAATGAATCTTCCTGAGTTCAAATCTGGTCTCAGACACTTACTAAACTGGGTGAACCTGAGCAAGTCACTTCACCCCCTTTTGCCTCAGTTTCCTCATCTGTAAAGTGAGCTGAAAAAGGAAATGACAAACCACCCCCAGTATCTCTTCTAAGAACACTCAAATGGGGTCACCAAGAGTTAGACACTCCTGAAAAATGACTGAACAAGTGGTAGATTTAACCCAGCTTCCCTGGGAAGAGACATTATGGGCACAGGACTGTTAGGCCAATCTCAGACCAAAAAAACCTGAGGTTGAGTCTCGCAGATTTATCTAGATGTATATGATAGATGTAGATTTGGAAAGAGCCGTCTACTCCTAGGTAGCCTACAAGCCACTTAATCCATCCTCTCCGTTTTGCAGATGAGGAAACTGAGCCCCAGAGAGGTAAAGTAGATTTGCCCGAGTTACACAGGTAGTAAATGAAGGAGTCAGGATTGAACCTGTGTCAGTCCAGCTTGAAGTCCAAGCACTCATCCCATTGCCCTATGCTGTCTTTGGCACTTACATGTGACCTCAGGCAAGTCAAAGCTCAGATGAGCTAATATACCGGGGAAAATGGATAACTGTAAAGTACTATTTTATGTTATATGATGTACTGTTATGTTGTTTTATCTCACGTTAGGTTAATTGCCCCCTAAGCCTGGCCATCTTCCTCATCCTTGTGTTCTCCTTTACATATCCTTCCTTTGTTAAAATATAAATTCCTTGAGGGTGGGGACTGTCTCCATTTTGTATTCAAATCACCAGCACTTAGCACTGCATTCACCATAGAAGGACTTTGTTGTTTAGTAATTTTCATATCTGATTCTCTGTGGCCCCATTTGGGGTTTTCTTGTCAAAGACACTGGAGTGGTTTGCCATTTTACTCTCCAGCTCATTTTACAGATGAAGAAACTGAGGCCAACAAGGTTAAGTGATTTGCCCAGGGTCACCCAGCTGGTGTCTGAGGTCAAATTTGAACTCAGATCTTTCTGATTTCAAAATACTCTATCCACTGAGTCACAGATTAGGAAACAGAATGGAAATGAGTTGCTTAGGGGGTATACCTAGCTGTCCACAAAGTACTTAATAAATGCTCTTTTTTTTTTAAACATTGAGATTTATTTTGTCATTTCTTTTTTTTTTTTTTTTTTGCTTTATGGAGGGCAGTTGGGGTTAAGTGACTTGCCCAAGGTCACACGGCTAGTTTTTGTGTTGTGTCTGAGGCCAGATTTGAACTCAGGTCCTCCTGACTCCAGGGCCGGTGCTCTATTCACTGTGCCACCTAGCCGCCCTTAATAAATGCTCTTAATTCCTCCATTCATTATTTTATTACTACTCAACCACTTGTTAGTCCACTCTAAAGCCTGTTCCATCATCCCCCTGTCTTGTAAGACCAAATGAAAAGATGAAGGTGAGGGTGCTGCCATTTGCATTTCCTAGAACTCTGATGCCTCCAGACTGCAGTTGACAAATAAGTATTAGGTCTCCAAGGAATCTCAACCTTTAACATTATGTTAAAATTGACCTTTCTGAGTCAAAGGTCTTGGTGACTGTACATTATCTGATAAATATGTGACAGTCCTGAGAGGGAGGAAGGTGGGAGTAAGCAAGGAGGGAGGGTGGAGAAGGGATGTGCCCTCTGGCCACATGACCTTTAATCCAGAAATACAGGAGCCATGTGGCCCATAGGGTTCCTCCATGAACATTCTGGGCAAGAAGAATTATGATGAAAATAATCATCCCTGACTTCTGTGCATTGCTTTAAAAAACCACATAGTTTATCAGAGTACTTCCACGTTATCTCATTTGGATCATGCATCTCTTTCTGGTTTACAAAGCGCTTTTTACTCCATCCGTCTTCCCTGGTCTTTACAACAGCTCAGAGTATGGTTTAGTAGAAAGAGCTCTGTATGAACAGGAAGGAGACCCAGGAGCTAGTTCTTTTTTAATTAATTGAATTAACAACAACAACGCTGTTTAGCATTTGCGCTTCACACATTACCTCATTTGCTCCTCACAAAAACACTGTGTGGTAAGGGATATTATTATTCCTATTTTACAGATGAAGAAACTGAGGTCAAACTAACCTGTCCAGGGTTCACACAGCTTCCAAGTATCCAAGGCAGGATGTGATCTCGGGTCTTTCTGGCTCCAAATCCAGCCCTCTCTCAACTGTGGCCATTTGGCTGTTCCCAGGTCTTTCACTGGGCTCCCTTGTCAGAGTCATTCCATTTTTCAAAGCCTTAAATTTCCTGATCTGTCAAATTGGGTTAAAACTATGCGGTCAGGAGGCAGCTTGGTGGAACAGTGGGCTGGAGTCAGGAGGACCTGAGTTCAGATCCTACCGCAGACACTTACTAGCTGTGTGACCTTGGGCAAGTCATTTAACCTCAATGTCTCCCCAAAAAAGGACTCTATGTTCAGCCTACCTTCTTGCTTGTGGGCCCTCAACAACCCACTCAGGGATCATGGTTCAGTAAAAGAATGATAGATTTGGAGGTAGAAAACCCAAGGTCAAGTCACCTTCTGCCACTTACTACGAAGCCTGTGTTTAGAGCCAGTGTCTTAGAGTCAGGAAGACCTGAGTTTGAGTCTTCCGTCAGTCGTATACTCGCTATAAAACCTGGACAAGTCGCCTCATCTCTCTGGTTCTCAATTTCTTCATCTGTAAAAAAAATAGAGGTAATAACAGCGCCCATCTCACAGGGCTCTTGTGAGGATCAACTGAGAAAATGCTCTTACAGCACTTTGCAAACCTTGAAATGCTTTACATACACTAGCTATTATTATTATTATTTCTATAACCTTTAGTAAGTCACTCTACTTTTGGGGGGCTGCAGCTTCTTCTTTTATAAAAATGAGGGGACTGGATTATAGTATTCCTGAGGTTCCCTCCAGCGCTGCATCTCTGACTAAATGAGATTTTGGTTGTTCAGTCGTGTCTGACTTGTTGAGACCCCATTTGGGGTTTTCTTGGCAGAGATACTGGAGTGATTTGCCATTTCCTTCCCCAGCTCACTTTACACATGAGGAAACTGAGGCAAACAGGGTTAAGTGACCAGATGTAAACTCAGGAAGATGAGTCTTCCTCACTCCAAGGCCAGCAGGCACTCTATCCACTGAGTCACCTAGACACGGTATGAAGGTAAAGAATTTGTATTATCCAGATGTGAAGGAGGAATTAGTCCACTCCACAGACTGTTCCATCATCCATGTATCTATGGCCAACAGAGTTAAGTGATTTGCCCAGGGCCACCCAGCTAGTAAGTGTCTGAGGTCAGGTTTATCCATTATCTATGCCTCCTAATAGTTCATTATAGCACTGAGGTGATTGTGGGTTCTTACAGTTGTACCAGGAGAACCCAGGCTCTAAACTACCCTACTAAGCAGGAAAGGCTTTGAGTGCAGGCCCAATAATGGACTCTAACCTAGTCAGACTGAGGCAGCTTGTCAAGGTAGGCAGAATGCTGGTCTTGGGGTAACAAAGATTTGGGTTTAAATCTTGCTTTCACCTCTACAGCAGATTAGTCGGTTAACCTTGATGAGCCTCAAGCAGCTCCCTATATGTCAATACTGAAGAAATCAATTCACTACAAGTTTATTAAAATGGAACTAGCTTGCATCTGCACAGATCCTTGACAAAAAACATCTGGGATGAAGCAGAGGCCTGGGCAGGCTTTTGAGTTCCTCTTCTTCCTGTTCTGCAAAATGGTCCCTGCCCCATCACCTATAGACAAGAGTAAGTAGAGAAAGACAAGAAAAGCCAGAAATAAATGCTGAGAGTAATAAGAAGAGAAAGAAGCAATGGATAGTGGCTCTTCCGGGGGAGGAAAATGAGGAGGGAGCCTGAGTGAAGCTGAAGGCAGGAGAGTGAGGGAGAAACTCTCAGTGAATCAACTGGCCAGGCAGCTACTTGTTCCACCTCAGTGAAGGATTATTGATGGCATATTGACCAAGGGAATGAAATCAGGCATATTGGAGAAACTCTGTGCTTCTCTTGGACTGCCACAGAGGGGAGGTGGGGGAAGGGGAGAGGAAAAAAAAGGGACAGAGCTGGGGGAGGAGTAGGAGCTGGAAGTGGGGAGTTCGGAGAAATGATGGAGGAGAGGTGGGCATGGGAGGCAAGAGAGGGTGTCAAGGAGAGGAGTGGGAGAGTAGAGAAGAAGAAAGAGTAGGATGCGGTTGGGAGGAGAGAAGGGAGAAGATGGAGGCCTTTAAGGGGATGGTGAAAGTGATTCACTTGCACTACCCAGCTGATTTGAGAAGGGAAAAGGGGTACAGGTCAGATTGGCTCCCTGTGGTACACACACACACTCTGCAACTGCATTGTTCCTAAAATTCCTTCCTGACTAGAAACCTGTGCCCTGGCAATGTCCCAGGTGTTTAGTATGCATTAGACAACATACAAACTTGTGAAATTAGCCAATTTCCAAAATCCATTAAATACGCCTCCTGATAACATCTCTCTCAATACTGCTCTGGGGAAACATAAAACACACTAGGAGGCTTCATTGCCACTGGGTCTTCCCAGCTCTGTCCTCTCTTATCTGCCTTAGAGTTTGCTCCATTTTGAAAGGTCTTCATTCTTTCTGAAGGAAAAAGAGCGAATACTCAAGTGGCCTGAGATCCCCTGAATACCTGCCCTATGACCTCCATCATAAGTAGCCTCGCATGCTTTTAACCCTGAGGTCTTCTACCCCCTTCACCAAGGCCTGCATGGCTTCTAACAGAAGGCACCTGAAGGAGGAAGGCAGCCTACTACAACAGAGAGCTCTGGAATTGGAGGAACTAGATTCAAATCCCACCTCAAGTTCTTACTGCCTATGTGACCTTGAGTAGAGCATTTAATCTCCCTGGCCTTGGTTTACACATCTATAAAATGAGGAGCTTGGCCTATCTGGCCTCTGAGGTTCCTTCAAGACTAATGGTTTGTTTTTGCCATGTGTCATTTTTCTGTTTCTCAGTTATTTCCATCTGTAAAAGGGGAGCCTACAGCTAAGAGTGGCACACAGGGACAAAGGCAGGTTTGAAGTGTTGAAAAATACCGTCGTGGAGCCAAGTCAGAGTCATCAGTCCTCTCCTCTGTAGGAGCCAAATAGCTCTGGAGTCTCACCCCTCTGTTGCCTCAAAGACTTATTGTGAGTGAAGTTTTCCAGGACAGGAGACTCTTCACTGATCAGGATGGTGATGTCTGGTGCTGTAAAGGCTCTTTACTCAGACATGGGAAGATGAGCCCCTTCCACCCATCAGGATTAAGGGAGATCTCCCCACTCCTGGAAGGAGATGATTGTTTTCTTGGTGTCTTCTTGTTCAGTCGTTTCAGTCAAGTCTGACTCTTCATGACCCCATTTTGGGGTGTTCTCAGCAAAGATACTGGAGTGGTTTGGCATTTCCCTCCCTGACTCATTTTACAGATCAGGAAACCTAGCCCAGCAGGGTTAGATGACTTGCCCAGGGTCACACAGCTAGTAAGTGTCTGAGGCTGGATTTGAACTCAGGGAGATGAGTCTTCCTGACTCTAGGCCTGGTGCTCTCTCCACTATGGTACTTACCTGTCCCTTTCTTGGTATGACATGAGTCATTTTTATGGAAAGAGTTTGAGATATTAGATTGTGATCTAATATCTTAGAGCTGGAAAGGGACCAAAAAGGTCACTTAGTCCATTGTCCTTATTCTAAATCTGAGGAAACTGAACCCCAGAGAGGATAAGAGATTTTTCCAAAGTTGTCCAGATACTAGGTGTCAGAGGCAGGATTTGAACCCGTGTTCTCTTCCTCTAAGAACCAACGTCCTTTCTCCTGAACCGTACTCAGTCTGATTCCATATCAGATGGGGACCACCCAGACCTTTATAAGGGGCCAAAGCACAGGAAGACACCAAGAAGGGATGTGGGGAAAAGGAAACCAGAAAAGAAATGTCAGTGGGAAGAAGGCAAGACTCAGAAGGGAGAAGAGGAGCCCGAAGGGAATGGGGAGAGAAGGTCCCTGGGAAGGAGAAGCAGGACAAAGGAAAGGATATTTTTTCATTTATGATTCAGATTGGTGGCCAAGCTGACACTGACAGAATGGAGCAGCGTGAGGTGAGCCAGATTCCAGGGCAGGCCGGGGTCAGACGAATGCTCTTCATTCCGTTTGGCCTCCCTCGCTCTCCCCACCGCTCTTTCATCCCCATCTAGCCAGAGTACAAAATGATTTTAAAATGAAAGTGAAGCTGTTGGATTGTTATGAGCCTCTGTCTGTTCCTGGTCCATAGGAAATCAAGAGCAGCGCTGAGGATGGGCATGATTTATCTGCAATTTATAGTGTTTCAAAGTTCGCAAATAACTTTACATATGTTACCTCATTTGATTCCTGCTACAACCCTAGGAGGTAGGTGTTATTCATTAATCCACATTTTACATATAAGGAAACCATGCCTAAGAAAGGTTAAATGATTTGCCTAGGGGTCACACAGTAAGTATCCGAGGTGGAATTTGAACTCAGGTCTTCCTGAATTCAAGTCCAAACTTCTATCCACTCTACCACCTACCTGAACTAGTAGTACTGACTAGGTAGCACTGAAAATCCTTTACCACCAAAATCATGAGTCCCCAACTCATCACACTTTTGTGGTAGCTACTAACTAGCTTTGTGACAGAGCAACTCTGAGCCTGTTTCCTCATTTATAAAATCAGGACATCTTAGCTAATCCCTAAGTTACCTTCTAGCCCCTATGATCTTAAATGAGAGAATTATTAATTCCCCTTAAATGAGGGAATTATTTTTCCAGTTATAAAATTACATGACTCATAACCTGCCTTTAAGACATTTACAATCTGATTGGGCAACTTTATTTTTTTTAAACATTTCCACATTAGTCATGTTGTGAAAGAAGAATCAGAATAAAGGGGGAAAACCATGAGAAAGAAAAAAGAAGAAAAAGAGAGAGAACAAATAGCATATCTGCATTCAGACTCCATAGTTCTTCCTCTGACTGTAGATAGCATTTTCCATCATGAGTCTTGGAATTGCAAGACCAACTTTAAAGATAACAGTAGGAAACAAGATTGATTGTAGTTAAAGAGAGTTTTTTTCACAGTGTGGTAGAAACTATGTATGGACCAATATCTCACACTGCATACAGTGACTACGTAAAAATTGGTGCATGATTTATACATAAAGGGTAATACCATAAGCCAATTAAGAGAGCTTAGAATAGTTCATCTGTCAGATTTATGGTTAAGGGAAGAATTTAGGGCCAAAGAAGTTACAGAGAGCATTACAAAATGTAAGATAGATAATTATGATTATATAAAATTAAAAAGTTTTTGCACAAACAGACCAATGCAGCAGGAAACTGGGGTGGAAGGGATTTGAAGCAAGTATTTCTGATAAAGGCTTCATTTCTCAAATATATAGAGAACTGAGTCAAAATTACAAAAATACAAGTCATTCCCCAATTGATAAGTGGTCAAAAGATATGAATAGACAGTTTTCAGACAAAGAAGTCAAAGCCATCTATAGTCACGTGAAAAAAAGTTCTAAATCACTCTTGATCAGAGAAATGCAAATTAAAATAACTGAGGCTCCGCCTCACACCTATCAGAGTGGTTAATATGACAAAAAAGGAAAATGTTGGATGCTGGAAGGCATGTGGGAAAACTGGGACACTAAGACACTGTTGGTGGAGTTGTGACCTGATCTAAGCGTTCTGGAGAACAATTTGGAACTATGCCCAAAGGACTATAAAACTGTATATGCCTTTTGATATAGCAATACCACTGCTAGATCTATATCCCAAAGACATCCAAAAGAAGAGAGGAGGGGGTGGAAAGGACCTTTTTGTACAAAATATTTGTAGCAGCTCTTTTTTTGGTGGCAAAGAATTGGAAAACAAAGGGATGCCCATCAATTGGGGAATGGCTAAACAAGCTGTGGTATATGATTATAATGGAATATTATTGTACTATGAGAAATGACAAGCAGCAAGATTTCAGAAAAACTTGGAAAGACTTACACGAACTGATGCATAGTGAAGTAAACAGAACCAGGAGAACATTGTACACAGTAACAGTAATACCGTATGGTGAAAAATTGTGAATGACTTAGCTATTCTCAGCAATACAATGATTCAAGACAATCCCAAAGGACTAATGATAAAGCATGCTATCTGTCTCCAAAGAAAGTACTGATATTGTCTGAATATAGACTGAAGCAGGACATTTTTTACTTTTTTTCATTTTTCTTCCTTTTATTTGAGTCTTCTTGTACAAAATGACTAACATGGAAATGTTTTACATAATTGAAAATAATGAAGTGTTTTTTCTCTTTCCCACCTGGACCTGGAAAAGTACAGTAACCATAGGGAAGATGCTTGATTGCCTTTCCCTAGGATAGGACTCTCCCAGAGAGCCACTGGGCAGTTATCTACAGCCTGACCTTTTGTTGTTTTCTTAGGAATGGGGGTAAGGTGGAAGTAGTTTTCTGCTTCTTGGCCTATAATGATGAAAATTTGTGTAAGTATTCTGACTCTTTCAGCTGCTCTGCTCACTAATGAGAATCATTCCAATGTGACCTCATGTTTTAAAATTGCTTGACTCTGGACATATGCAGGTGGTCTGCAAGGGAGGGGGATCCAAATGCACTAATCAATCTCATCTCCTCATAAGGAGTACATAGCAGCAGCTGCCCCACACACTCACTTGCCCCCATCATCTCATTTGAAACATGGGTCAGTCAAAATACTTAGGGAGAAGCAACAGTAATCCCTCCTCCTGATGATTGTGTGAGCCAATCAAAATGCCTTTGCCTTCTTATGGTAGACTTCCTCCTGTCTATAAAAGCAATTGTTGGAATACCAGCATCAGTTCACCAGCTCTTGATGCTTTGTTGTGTTAATAAACTTTCACTATCTCTTACTGAGTTTTGCTTCTTTAATCAGGGTGAAAGCACATACTTGGTGAAGTTGTGAGCTGATCCAACAATTCTGGAGAGCAATTTGTAACTATATCCAAAGGACTATAAAACTCTGCATACCCTTTGATCCAGTAATGCTACTCCTAGGTCTATATTCCAAAAGACTCTTTTTTTTAAAAGGAAAAGGACCTATTTGTACAAAAATATTTATAGCAGCTCTATTAAATAGGAAAGTACTTTCCTTTTTACTAATCCACACACACTCATGTATACACAGGTTATGTGCATGCACACACACACAATATATATGTATATATATACACATATACATTTTTTCAAATAACTTAATTTTTTTCTCCTTCCTACTTCCCTTCCTATTGGGAAAAAAAGAAAAAAGAAAAAAATGCTGTAAGAAATATGAATAGTCAACTAAATCAAATTCTCACATTGTTCATGTCCATAAATGTGTCTTATTTTGCACTATGAACCTCCCACTTCTCTGTCAGGAGGTGGGTGGCAAGGTTCATCTTGGATCCGATGGAATTACACTTGATCATTATTACATGGATCAAAGTTCTTAAGTGTTTTGGAGTTGTTCGCATAATGTTAGTGTTATTGTAGGAATGTTTCTCCTAGTTCTACTTACTTTCCTCTTCATCACTAATGGCCCCTCTTTTTTTCCATCTTCCATCACCATCCCTACAAAAATACCTGAAAATATTCAGGTTGTCAGTTATGTCATTCTGGAGAATTTAAATACACAAATCGCATTTTCCTCAGACTATTACAATTTCATATGTCAGAGACCATGTTCCCAGAGAGCTGATGGTGGGCACTATTGGAGCAAGAGGTTGTTCTTATTCATTTGTTCAGTTAAGTCCAAGTCTCAGTGACCCCATGGACCTTAGCATGCCAGACCCTTCTATCCTCCACTCTTCTCTTGAAGTCTGTCCAAGCTCGTGCTTGTTGCTTCTGTAACACTATCTATCCATTTCTGTCTCCTTTTGTCTTCAATCTTTCCTAATATCAGGGTCTTTTCCAATGAATCCTGTCTTCTCATTATGTGGCCAAAGTATCTAAGTTTCAGCTTCAGTATTCATCCTTTCAGTAAATAGTCTGAATTAATTTCCTTTAAGTATTGACTGATTTCATCTCTTTGCTGTCCAAGAGACTCTCAAAAGTCTTCTCCAGCACCACAATTTGAGAACATTGATTCTGCATTGCTCAGCTTTCCTCATTGTCCAACTCTCACAACCATACATTGCTATGGAAAAAACCATAGCTTTGACTAAATGGACCTTGGTCATCAAGGTGATGACTCTGTTCTTTAGTCTGCTGTCCAGATTTGCCATAGCTTTCCTTCCAAGGAGCAAGCCTCTTCTAATTTCATGGCTGTAGTTGCCATCTGCAGTGATCTTTGGGCCCAAGAATATGAAATATGATTCTGTTTCCATTTCTTCTCTCTCTATTTGCCAGGAAATGATGGGATCAGTTGCCTTAGTCTTAATTTTTTTATGTTAAGTTTCAAGTCAGCTTTTTATATTTTCATCTTTTACTCTCAAGAAGTTCCTTAATTCTTCTTCACTTTCTGCCGTCTGATTGGTTATCATCTGAATATGAGATTGTTGAGATTTCTCCTGGTAACTTTCATTCTGACTTTTAAGTGAGCCTGCCCAGCATTTAGTATGATGTATCCTACATAGAACTTAAATACGATAACAATATGCAGCCTCGTACTCCTTTCCCAATCTTGAACCAATCAGTTGTTCTGTGTCTGTTCTAACTGTTGCTTCTTGATTTGCATATAGGCTCCTCAGAGACAAGTAAAATGATCTGGTACTTCTATCAGTCTGAGGACTTGCCATATTTTGTTCTGATTCACAGTCGAAGGCTTTAGTGTACTCAATGAAGCAGAAGGAGATGTTTTTCTGGAGCTCCTTTGCTTTTTCCATAATCTAGTGAATGTTGGTCATTTAGTCTCTAGCTCCTCTGCATCTTTAAAACCAGTCTGTACTCCTGGTAGTTCTTGGTTTACATATTGCTGAAGCCTAGCTTGCAGAATATTAAACATAACATTGCTGGTGTGTGAAATGAGTATAATTGTTCAGCATTCTTTGGCATTCCCCTTCTTTAGGATTGGGACATATTCTGATCTTTTCCAATATGTTGTCCACTGTTGAGTTTTCAAATTTGCTGGCATATTGAGTGCAGCCCTTTAACAGCATCATCTTTCAGGATTAAAAAAAATAATGTTTTATTTTCTCCCAATTATGGGTTAAAACAATTATCAACTTTTTAAAGTTTTGAGCTTCAAATTCTATCCTTCCCTCCCTCTCTCCTTCCCTCTGTGTCTCCCTAAGATGGCAAGCTATCTGATATAGGTTATAAATGTGCAATCATATAAAACATTTTCATATTAGTCATTTCATACAAGATGACTTGAACAAAAAAAGAAAGAAAGTGAAGATAGTATGCTTCAGTCTGTATTCTGACAATATCAGTTCTATCTCTGGAGGTGGATAGCATATTTCATCGAGTCCTTTAGGATTGTCTTGGATCATTGTGTTGCTGAGAATAGCTAAATCATTCATGGTTCTTCAACATACAGCATTACTGTTACTGAGTATAGCATTCTTCTGGTTCTGCTTACTGTGCTTTGCATTGGTTCATGTAAGTCTTTCCAGCTTTTTCTGAAGTCATGCTGCTTGTCATTTCTTATAGCACAATAATATTGCATTACAATCATATCCCACAACTTTTTTAGCCATTCCCCAATTGATGGGCATCCCTTTGATTTCTAATTCTTTGTGACCACAAAAAGAGCTGCTATAAATATTGTTGTACAAATAGGTCCTTTTCCCTTTAAAAAAAAGTCTTTGGGGATATAGACCTAGGAGTAGCATTACTGGATCAAAGGGTATGCAAAGTTTTATAGTCCTTTGGGTATAGTTCCAAATTGTTCTCCAGAATTGTTGGATCAGCTCACAACTCCACCAATAGTGTATTATTGCCCCAGTTTTCCTATCTCCCTTCCAACATCTATCATTTTCCTTTTTTTTAATCACATTTGCCAATCATACAGGTGTGAAGTGGTACTTCAGAATTGTTTTAATGTGCATTTCTCTAATGAATAGTGATTTGGAACTTTTATTATATGACTGTAGATAGCTTTGATTTATTTGTCTGAAAGCTGCCTATTCATACCCTTTGACCATTTATCAATTGGGGAATGACTTGTAGTCTTATAAATTTAACTCAGTTCTTTATATATTTGAGAAATGAGGTCTTTATCAGAGATACATGCTGCAAAATCCCCCTACCCCAACCCCCAGTTTTCTTCTTCCCTTCTAATTTTGGTTGCATTGGTTTTGTTTGTGCAAAAACTTTTTAATTTTATATAATCTAAATTACTCATTTTACATCTGGTAATGCTCTCTATATCTTGTGTGGTCCTACATTCTTCCCTTATCCATAAATCTGACAGATAGATTATTCCACACTCTCCTAATTTGCTTATGGTATCACCCTTTATGTATAAATCACACACTCTTTTTGAGCTTATCTTGGTACACAGTGTGAGATGCTGTTCTGTACCTAGTTTCTGCCATACTGTTTTCCAGTTTTCCCAGTAGTTTTTGTCAAATAATGAGTTTTTGTCCCAAAAGCTTAGATCTTTGAGTTTATCATATGATAGATTATTATGGTCATTTACTACAATGTATTATGTCCCTAATGTATTTCACTGGTCTACCACTCTATTTCTGAGCCACTATCACATTGTTTTGATAATTTCTGGACATCACCAGGTGATCAATATCAAAATCAGATTGATTACAGACTCTGCAGCCAAAGGTGGAGAATTGCTATATAGATATTTAAAACAAGACCTGGAGCTAAGATCATGAGCTGAGATCATAAGCTTCTTATTGCAAAATTCAGACTTAAATGGAAGAAAGTAGGGAAAACCATCAGACCATATAGTATGACCTAAATAACATCCCTTATGAATATGAAGTAAAAGTGATGAATAAATTTAAAGGATTAGAGTGACTGAAGACTTATGGACAGAGGTTCACAATCTTATGTGGGAAGCAGCAACAAAAAATATCCCAAAGAGAAGGAAGAACATTTAGGGTTAGGGTATTATTGCAATAGCCTTCTAATTGAGATCCCTGCCTCAAACCTCTCTCTCCTCTTTCTAATAAATCCTCCATGCCCCAAACAAACTTATATTCCTAAAGAACACAATCTAACTGAGTCTACACTGTAGACTATAATGGCTTCCTATTGACTTTAGCATCAAATATTAGAGATGACAACTGCACTCGTGATTTCACTGGTGTAGGAGAGCCCCAAGATAGGCACTTTGCCCTAATAATGTAGGTCAGTATCTACTCTGCAATTTATAGGAGATTTGCCTAGGAAAGTTCAAGTGACTTGCCCAAGATCACAGTTTATATTAGAGGCAGGATTCGAATTCAGGTCTTCCTGTCCTAGGGGTCAGCTTTCTATTCACTATGCCACATTGTTGTTGGTCAGTCATTTCAGTCATGTCCAACTCTTTGTGACCCCATTTGGAATTTTCTTGGCAAAGATACTTTGCCATTTCCTTTTCCAGGTCGTTTTACAGATGAGGAAACTGAGACAAACAGGATTAAGTGACTTGCCCACAGTCACACAGCTTGTAAGTGTCTGAGACCAGATTTGAACTCAGGAAAAGAAATATGCCTGATTCCAGGCCCAGCACTCTATCCAC
The DNA here is from genome assembly GCA_028646575.1 of Pseudocheirus occidentalis. NCBI lineage: Eukaryota > Metazoa > Chordata > Mammalia > Diprotodontia > Pseudocheiridae > Pseudocheirus > Pseudocheirus occidentalis. The sequence continues at coordinate 190,147,700 of CM053598.1, forward strand.
TGTGCCACCTAGCTGTCCCCTATGTCACATTACCTCTAATCAAATAATATTTTATCTGTATCTTATGCCTTTAAAATTTTTTATATAAGCATTATAATGTATATAATTAGTAGTACATAACAATGTATATAATTATATATGTGTATACTTTACAAATAAATGTACATATATTGTATAGGGCACACAATCAGAAAAGCTTAGAAACCCCTGGTTTAGATAATAGATCTGTAGAATAATCAGTTCTGTGCTCTAAGGAAATTCTTCCGAGCCACCTCCTCACTAAGCTTTTTGTACTATAAGCAACATCATCTTCTGTCCTCAGCTGCAACCTTGTACTCTGCCCCTGGGTCCCCCAGTTTTGATAGGTGAACTTGTGTCTTGTTTTGCTCAGAACCCGGTTTCCATACTATTTCCTGACCATTTATTTATCTTTCTATTAATTTTAATTTGTAATTAAAATTTCGTTTTCTTCAATAAATTACAATCTGCCTTCTCTTCCTTTCATCTTCTCCCCTCTCCTCCTTCCCATTGAGAAAGAAAGAAAAACAAAATCCCTGCTAGAAACATGTACAGTCAAGCAACATAGTCCACCATTGGCCATGTTCCCCTTGGAATATGTCTCAATCTGCACCGTGAGTCTATCACCCCTTTGTCAGGAGGCAGGCGGCATGTTGTATCGAGTACTCTGAAATCTTGATTGGCCATTGGGTTGATCAGAGTTTTAAAGTCTCTCAGAGTTGTTTGTCTTTACAATAATTTTATGTATAAATGGCTCTCCTATTTCTGATCACTTCCCTCTGTATCAGTTCATACAAATATTTCCAAGTTTCCCTGAAACGATCCCTTTCATCATTTCTTGCAGTATAATAGTATTCCATTACATTCATATACTACAACTTGATCAGTCATTCCATTGTCACTGGACACTCTCTCAGTTCCTGATTTTTCGACACCACAAAAAGAGTTTCTATAAATACTTTTTATACATGTGGGTCCTTTTCTGCTTTCTCTTGTTTCTTCCCCCTTTCCAACTCCCCTTTATGTGTTGTCTTACCTCAGTAGAATGAGACTTGTTAACAAGCATTTATTAAGTGCTAAATTAATTAAATATAAATAAAATTAATTAAAGTTTACTATATGCCTGGTATTATGTTCATTTCTGGCAGTATGAATATAAACAGAAAGACAGTCCCTGCCCTCAAGAAGCTTACATTCTAATAGAGGCAGACAATACATAAAAGGAGACTGAAAAGGGGCGGGGGGGGGGGGGCAGGGGAGTGGGAAGAGTCAGAAGTCCTGGAGACAAATGAAGATAAGGTTGACCTGTGTGTCTTCCTTAAAAATGGAAGGAATGAGCCATGGGGAGAGACCCCAGGGCAGAGAATACTTCCAGCAGGTAAAGCCCAGGAGTGCAGAGAGCTTCCTGATTGAAGGGATTGTTATGTGTTGAGACGTGAGGTCCCAGCTGTAGCATCCATGTTCATCATGCTATCAATCACAGTTTTTACATCACTCCTTATCCGTCCCCTACCACCAGTAAGTGTGTTCCTAAAGAAGCTTCTTTCTTGGGCTTTTCAATCTTTTAGAGGGAAAAAAGGTAAACTGTATTGATTTTTTTTTTTGAGTCTTGCTGCCCTGCTCCCCTATCCTGGGGATTTACAGAGAGAGACAGGGATGGAGAGACAAAGAATGAATCCCTCTAGGAGATTTTTGGTTTGGCCCTACAGCTAAAGGGGTTTGACTCAGGAGGTGGAACAGAGGAAAGGAAAGGAAGAAAAGAAGCATTTATTAGGTGTGTGCTACTGACCAGGTAATGTGCGAAGTGCTTTACAAATATTATATTATTTGGTCCTCACAATGGTCCTGGGAGGTGAGCACTCTTATTAATGTCCCATTTTATGGCTGAAGAAACAGAGGCAGATTAAGATGAAGTAACTCGCCCAGGGTCACACAGCTAGTGCACATCTTCCTAGAACTGAGGCTGTTCTGCCTCTTTAGTCCAGGGCTCTATATCCATTGTGCCCACTATGCGCTCTGTAGTAGAAGAGAACTGTGAGCACAGTCACTATTTTCCCTAGCTGCTAGGGATCCTGTTTATGGAAACATGTTTTCTTTCCCAAGGTTATGGCCTTGCCAGTTCTGTATAGTTCTGTCTGACTACTCCCTAGGGCATAGGATTCACTGAGGGGGCAGCTGGGATTTTGGCTTTTACCCTACAAGAACAGTCATTCAATATCCATTCAACTCTATTTTAAAAGCTTACAATTCTTCTCCTATTCTTATTTGGCCCTCACCATTCACCATATCTCAAATCATGCAGAGAATGTAGTGAATTTAGATTGGCCATGGGTCAGGTGACCTGGAAGGGGCGTAGAGAGAGGTTTACTGCCTTGGAAGTGGGTGGGTTGTGGTGATGGTTGAGGCCAGGGAGTGTAAGTAGAGAGCTAAAAAAAACCAGTCTTGTTACAAGCTCAAGAATTCTTAGACATTAGTCAACCCATGGTGGGGCCCTTCTGGAAGCTGGAAGAAGTACAGGGACCAGAACTCCTTGAGGTGTCTGATTCCATTTCTGGCTCAACATGCACTCAACCAGAGTTGCCAAGTGGGACCTAGGAAAGAGTTCTGAACCTGTACCCTGAGCCCTGAGATGGTGTGGAGATTACATTCTACATGGCATAGAAAGATAAGCCTGAAAGATAAGCAAGAAGAAGAGCTTGGAATGGTAAAATTTTAGCCCTAGGAGGAACTTTAGAGATCATCTAGTCCCAATCCACTTATTTTATAGAGGAGAAAAATGAGGCCTTTCACAGTAAAGCCAACTGTTTAAGGTCATACAAGTTAGTGGCAAAACCTGGACTCCTACCTTCAGATAGTTCTTTCCACTGCTCCATGCTGTCTCTCTTTGTGTTTTGCCTCCAGGCAATAACATATAATTATCATCATTAGCATTTGAAATTTTATCTGGTTTTTACTTCACTAAGTTTTTTATAATCTGTATAATTATTTCTGCCAGTAACTCTCTAAGAAGATAAAGGTATAGATGAACTGCCAATCTGTATCGGTAGAGGGAGTTTCTCCACAAGAAGCTCTATTTACTGATGAAATTGAAGTTTCAGATTTTTAAAAAATAGCAGCTCAATACATGGTCCAACTCTAAAGATAGATGGCAAAGAGAGTAATACAAACATAGAAGATGGCCTGGAGAATCAACATTGATTAGATCGGGAGATGGAGAGGGGGAGAAAAGCCTTGTCCTACTACAACAGTATTTATTCATCAATCAGATGTTGAGGAGTGGTAATTTCAGTTCTGCAGTGGCCTTGGAAGGAGGCTTTATGACTAAAAGAAAACCTTTCTGTCTTTGAGGAGCTTAAAGTCTAATGGAGGGATGAGAAAAACACGCACATTTTACACATATAATATTTGGATGGATCTGTTATCCTCTTTCTCCCCCAACAACTTAGCACAGTTCCTTCTACATAGGGGAAACTTAAGAAATGTTTGTTGAATTTGGATTATCTCCAATGTGGATTCTAAGCCACATTCAAGAATTCATTCACCTTCACTTTCTCATCTATGTAATTGTTGTCAATGTCTTTCCACAGAGTTTTTATGGGAGATCTGACAGGCCTGCTAGTTCCTTTAATATCTCTGGGATACCAGTGGAGCATTTAAGCTACCCATATCTTATCTCTATTTCCCACTGTGACCTCCTTTTTCTGTTTTGCATGTCATCAATGATACTGGAACATATCGTTTTATAACACTACTCATGCTCCAGTAATCATTGACCAATATATAAAGAACTTACAGTCACCATGCATCCTTCTGTCTCCTTCTTGAACCACGTACAATTTTGAGTTTTCTCAGATCATCACAGCCATATAGCATTACCTGGTACAAATCAGAGTTCAAGAGATGGACCTTTAGCATTAATACAAGTAATAAAGACACAGCCAACCATAGATAAACTGAAATGTGTATAGAGAGCTACATTCAGCTACATATGTACTGAATGAATATGAATATGGTTGGGGGTATGAGAAAAGGAGGGAGAATTACAGGGCACTGAGTACAGTTTACATGTCACAGCCATTACTCAAGTCTCTGATCTGGAGAGGAAGGAGCTGGAGAGTGGCAAGGCTCAAGAGTGGGAGCATCTAAGGTCTCTTTAATAATATATCCCAAGGGATCAATTGTTGAGCTGAGAACACTATAAAATGCTCTTCTTGTTGTAGTTGGAAGGCGAAGTCCAGAACTAGGAAAGCCACTCCTATTAAAAATTCCAGAATCATTGTCTCACAGACCAAGAGATCAGAAAGGTAGGAGGGCAGAAACCTGGCCTGATGGGAAAGAGGGACTGGGTCCATCAGTTGTGGTTCTTAACTTACTACCGAATAATTCATCTTGAGCTTGCTCTAACTCCTAATCTCAGCCACAGCATTTTCATTTCTGTCATAAATTTAGAACTGGAAGGGAATTTAGAGAGTATTTCATCCAGCCTTATAATTTAATAGATGAGGCAATGGAAATCCATCTAGGTTAGCTGACTTATCCAAGGTCATCAAAGTATCAAGTAGAAGAGTTGGGATTTGAATCCCCATCCCAGGGTCACAGATTGAGAGTTGAAAAGGGGGCCTTAGACTCCAAAAAAGGGGAGCCTTAGAGAGTGACTATATTCTAGTTCAATGCCCCCATGTTATGGATGAGGAAACTGAGACCCAGAGAGGATCAATGAATTTACCTAAGGCCGAAGAAGTAATAAGTGGTGGCAACTGGATTTGTACCTAGATTCTCTAAATGGCTAATTTAGTACTTCTGTTATACTACAGAACCTCATCAAAAGAGTAATCCCACCTCAACACCTTTTGGAAGGTTTAGCAGATTTGGGAGGAAAAAAGAAGGCATTCTATCTAAAGCATTTTCTTTCACTCCAGTGCTTTTCAAACTATAAAGCAATAAGTAAATACTTATAAGGCATTAGTAGTAATTATATTCCCATGGTACAGATGAGGAACTTCAGTAAAAAAAAAAAAGAGGTACCTCAGTGGACAAGGACAAAGGCCAGATTAGAAGCAAGACCGCTAACTGGTCTGCAGCACTCTGAGGCACAAAATCATAACATTTTAGAATCGGATGGGACCTTAGCAACCATCTAAATCAGCACTTACTGAAAAGGAATATGCACCATCATATCTCTGACAAATGGTATCCTAGTCTTTGTTTGTATGAACCCACTCACCTCCTGAGGCAGCTCTTTCCCTTTTTGTATACTTCTGATCAGGAGTGTGCTGGTAAAAAAATTCTTTAAGGCAATCAGGGTTAAGTGGTTTGCCCAGGGTCATACAACTCATAAGTATCTGAGACTGGATTTGAACTCAAGTCCTGACTCCAGGGTTAATACTCTATCTACTGCACCATCTACCTGACCTGTGCTGGCAAATATTAAACAACCATCTCTCTGAGGGGAAGTGTGCCCATGATGCACTTTTAATTTTAATCTGCACCATTAACATTTTCTCCATCACTTTAAGTCTAGACAATAAAGAACACAATAAATCAAGCCCTGATGTATAGAATTTGCCAATTTCCAAGGTAAATGTTCATGCTGAAAATTTAGCAAAATGTAACCTGGCTCACCAGCTCAAGCTGGCTTCAGCACACCTCTGTCATTGTTAAGAATTGTTTCTTGATATCAAAACTCTACAGTTTCTACCTCACTGCCCCAGGTTCCACTTTCTCATATCCACAAAACAAATCTAATCTCTTTTTCATATCACAGTCCTTCAAACACTTGAACACATGTGTTGGATTTTTTTGCCCTTTGCCCTCCCTTTTCCATTTCCTTCAACTGATCCTCAAAGACCTTTCATTATCCTGGTTACCCTCCTCTGGAAGTTATCCAGTCTGTCAAAATCCTTTAACTCAGAGCCCAGAAGTGAACATGTTATTCCACATGTGATCTGACCGGAGAAGAAGAGATTATCATCTTCTTATTCTGGAAGCTATGCTTCTCTTAATATAGCCCAAGGTCACATTAGCTCTATTTGGCCATCGAATCGCACTGCTGACTCATAATTGAGCTTGGAGTCTACTAACCTCTCCCCACCACACCATATCTTTTTTCAGACAAGCTACTTTCTAATGTGCTCCCACCCCCAGCCCTGCCGCCATCCTGTACTTTTGAAATTGATTTTTGAACCCAAGACTAAGACTTTACATTTATTGAACTTCATCTTACTAGATTCAGGCCAATATTCTAAACTCATCATCTTTCCATATTCTGACTGCCATTCAAAGTGTTAACTATCCCTCGAAGCTTTGTGTCATCTGCAAATATGGTAATGATGCCATACATGCCTTTATCCAAGTCATTGATTAAAAAAAATAATGTATATATTAAAGTAGCACAAGGCCAAACACAGATCCCTGGGGCACACAACTAGAGGCTTCCTGCCAAGTAAACATTGAACCATTAACAATCTTACTCTTCGAGTCAGACGATTCATCCAATTCTGAATCTATCATGTAGGCCACATCTCTCTTTTCTACAAGGACAATTTAAGATATTATATAAAATTCTTCACTGAAATCAAAGTAAACTTTATCTACAGCATTCCCTGATCTACTCATTTAGTAACCCTGTCATAAAGGAAAATAAGGCTAGTCTGGCATAACTTGTTCTGGATGAAACCAGACTGTCTCTTTGTAATTACCACTTTCCTTTGGCTCAATAACCATCTCTATAATCATCTCTTTAATGATCCAGTCTCAGATTTTCCCAGGAATTGAGTCAAGCTCACTGGCTTACAGTTTGCAGACTTTATTAGCTATTCCTCCACTTTATTTTTTTCTTCTTCAAATTTGGACATTCTTCCAGTTCTGCAGTACTTTCTCTGATTGCCCATGACCTTTCAGATATCCCTGACAGAGGCTCAGCAATAATGTTTGCCTATTCTTTCAGGACCAACGGTGATAGTTTATTTGGGTCAAGTGACTTGGAATTATCAGAGGCCACAAGGCTCTCTTCCTGGGTCTCTCTGCCCCCTCCCTACAAGCTTGATGTATTGGGAGGGGAAGACAAGAACAACACAACACAGGCATTTACTCCGGGGTCCCATGGGGAGTTTTACTATCTCCCTCTCCTCTGGAGAAGGGTCAGGCCAACTCTAACCCTGACAGCCTGCACCCCCAATCCCTTCCTGTGGGGGAGGGCACTTCAGTGACTTTCCCATATTCAGAATTGTGCCTTTCCCTGTGATTCCCTCAGGATTACAACCTGGGGGGCGGGGGCGGGGTGATTTGGGGAAAACACAGGAGACAGCGCAGTGGAGATGGGGAGGGAGGAAGCAGGAAAGGAGGAAGAGGAGGGACCCTTCTCGGCTGCGCCTATAAGTCGGAGAGAGCGCGGGCTGTGAGCTGAACAATCTCTCAGCCCGGGCCCTGAGGGTGGATCGTTGGGGAGAGGACTGGTAAGGCAGCGGCCCCGGGGGCAGTAATGCGGGACTCCCGGGACGCGGCTGGGAAGAGCCGGCGTCGATTAAGGAGGGAGACTGGGCCAGGGGAGAGCCTGGCAGCTTGCTGGAGGGAGCTGTCCGCGGTGCTGGAGCGTGCGGCGGCGCCGCCGAGCTGAGCTGAAAGCCAGAGAGCTCTAGCCCTCTGGGGAGAGGCGGGGGCACCCGGAGACGAGAGGACCATGCTTGGATTGCGGCTCCTGAGTCCCGTGGAGGCGGGAACCTACGCCACCCGCCAGGTAAGGGACTGTCCTGGGGCGGGGCGGCTAGCTGGACTGGGAGACACGCATGAGGTGAGCGGCTTCGCTTGGGGGCGACGGCGCGGCAGGGCGGGACAGCGCTCGGGACCAGGGGAGACTCTTGCTGTTCCGCACGTTCCTCTTTCCTTTCTGGATCCCTTACCCACCCCCAACCCCTTGGGAGTAAGATAGTCAGGCCAGGGAGCAGTCGAGGGGGGAGCGGAGACACACATGGAGGCAAGATCTGCCACCCCGTCCTCAGTTCAGGACTCACCTAGTGACCCGGGTACCATGCCTACTGACCCAG
>CM053598.1:190155859-190171375 GCA_028646575.1 Pseudocheirus occidentalis
GGAGTAGGGGTGGAAAAGGAAGAGAGAGAGAGAGAGAGAGAGAGAGAGAGAGAGAGAGAGAGAGAGAGAGAGAGAGAGAGAGAGAGAGAGAGAGAGAGAAAACGCTCCACACTTTGAATCCTTTCCCCTTTTCTGACCTACCGGTACCTGCCTTCAGAATCATAGAGTCTCTGGCTTCCCTGAGCCGTCTGGGACTGTTGTCCCTTCTTTTGCCCTCCCAAACTAGGAATAGCTAAGCACTCCCCTATCTTTCACCCCAACCTGACCCAGTTGGTCAGGAAAATGGTTAGGGCTTGGTGTCTTTCTCCTGGAGTGTGATTCACACACATCCCCAAATGTCACCTGCAGGAGCAAAGAAGGAGGCTGGTTGGATTAAGATTTATTCATTTCTCAGTAGGAGAACTAAGGCATGGAGAGATCTGACCTTAACCCTTTCTCCTCAAGACTGCAAAATTGTCCTTCCCTTTCAAGAAAACTAGCTTCACACTAGCCCTTCTACTAAACCGTGAAGAGATGGGAATCAGGATAGATATTAACGACTAAACATCTAGATGCTGTGTGATGCTGGGCAAATCACTCAACCTCTCTGTGCCACAATTTTTCCCTTTAAGTAAGGAAGAAGAAATATCTAATTCTTCCTCTTTCCTTTAGGTGTGATAAAGTTGAATGAACATCTTTGCAAAATGCTTTGAGTTCTTCAGACAAACTCACTATGTAGACAAAAGGTGGATTGTCAAAATGTTAATTACTCCTCTCATAGAACAGTGGCACCCCTGCTTTGGCCTGCTCTTTTAGAACTCCTCACCCTCCTCCAACACAAATCAAGCTTATCTCCTTTATCCCCAAGTGGTGAAAAGTATCTCCTGTGTTTCTGCTCTTCCCCTCATAGCAGACTCCTTTTGGGTCTACAACTGAATTCAAGGGGAAAGCATGGTCCTGGTAGGATATCTGGAACTTGGGGTGTGGGGTATACTATCTGGGATTAAATTTGTGGTTCTGAAGCAGAAAAGCTCTATTTGTACAATGTAGTATTTCACTTCCTACACAAACTCAGAGGACCAGAGGACTCTGTTTTAACTGTGGTCCCAGAAAATGTGGTCCAGGTTCACATTCTGTGCACTGAAACATGATGATATTCTTTAGCTTAGCTCTGTCCGGGATCCCTTTATTGCTGTGATACATTTATATGACCGGGCCATCAGCCCAAGTCTAGCTAACAGTAGTATGGTGGGAGGAGCACTGAAACGATAAGAGGCGGAAGACTGGGTTCATTTACTAATTTATTATCTACCATTTACTTGTGTGACTAAATTGCTTTATCTCTCTTGACTACCTGCCTTGTCCCAGTCATCAGCTCTACTCACTTTGATTCGTTCATAAAAGGATAAATCATTTGCAGGTTGACACAGTGTTCCCAAGAAAACTGTCCATCTGAAGCCCTTTCTTAAAATTTTGAAATATCAGACATAGTTTAAACATTGGATCAATAGTAACATGGACAATTTCCAGGCAAGATGTTCTGCTCAGTCCCCACCTTGCCATCTTCTCACTCAAATTACTATTGATCCCTCTGGTTTAGCAAGAATCTGTAAAACCAGAATTTCAAGTGTGTGGTGGGGGAATCATAGGGAAAAATTTGTGCTGGAAACCCTGTGTTAGCACATTGATGAGGCCTAGTCCCCAGTTCTGTTCTCTGCCACTAACTACACATGTAGCTGTGGGCAAGTCACAATAGCAGACTTCTCTGAGCCTTAGTTTCTACATTTGTAAAGTGAAGGAGTTGGATTAGATGGTCATCAGGTGCCTTTGAACTCTAGCCCTCCAAGATTCTCTTTGATGTTCCTTTGACTCTACCCTTCCTATAGAAATTAGATATAGGTTAAGAGTGGCTTTTTAAACTCAATCTTAAGAGTGAGTTGATGTTATTTCATTGAGTAATTGTCTAAAAGAGAACAGAAAGGAATTATGAGCTATTAGAGAGTAAATTATATTCCTACTGTTTTCCATTATTTCCTCGGAGTGACTTTCCAAGAAAACCATCAATGTCTTGCAAGAAGCTCAGATATAAACACTGGATCTTGATGTGGAAAAAATTAGAGGGAAGAAGGACCCTGTATTTAGACATCCTCTGTTCCCTCGCTGCTAAAGCAATGATGCTGGAACTAGGAGCAAAATAAACCCCCAACCTCAGTACATCCAGGAGCCAAAAGCTGGCCTCAAAGCAATTAGCCTCATTCTCTTAGGGACCTCATCTCAATCTCAGACTGCATAGGGTTCGTTTTTCCAGGCAGGGAGGGCATGAAGAATGGGAAAGGGGAAAAAAGGCATTATTCCCTAGGGAGCTCTCCTTTTGAAAAAAAAATGAGCTTCACTAATAATTCCATAAGAGAGTGGCAGGCCTTGCCAGTCACTCAAACTGTCATTAATTGGTACTTGGGTAGTGCTGAGTAAGCCATATGGTTGACCTCCACAAGTTGTCCTGCCAGAACATGTCCCAGTGTAGGAGAACCAGCTTCCCCCACCCTTTCCCAGTAATAGCCCTTTCTGATTTACAGCTGTCTGTGTAGAGCTGTTGAGAATAAGATTCCCCTGTTAATGGAGAGTCACTAACCCTTTGCAACAAAACAGCAAGAGAAAGCCAAGGGTACTGGGCCTTATTTTCCACATGGTCAGTCTTTAGGAGAGATTGCTTGCAATTGGTAATAAGGGAGTGGGCTACTCCCTATACTTCTTCCTGTAGGCAAGGCTGAGAGAGTATCATTTGGAACTGGCAGGATGAGGGGCACCTGTAATAACTGCCCCAGATCCAAACCTGCTCATTTCCTAACCATCAACAACAGAAAGCTTAGCATTTCTACAGAGAGAAAAAGACTGTGGCAGAGATCATCTAAGGACAACTGCACATTACTAAGGCCTTACATTTGTACAGCACTCTACATTTTACAAAGTGTTTTCACACCCCTTATATAATTTGATCCTTGGGACAAAACTGTGAGAGAGGCATGGCAGATGTTATCCTTCCCATTTTACAGTTGAAAAAACTGAGGTTCATGAAGTTTTTTTTTATGACATGCCCAAACTCACCCAGAATGACATCAGATCTTAAATTTTCTGATTCTTAGCCCAGTATTCTTTCCCCTAAACAACACTGAAAGAACTGGTACATGTACACTATTGGAGGGATACCCCATGTCCTCTTTCAGAGGAGGGAAAGCATCATGGTCAGGACAAAGACACTGCCTCTGTCTCTGGATGAAAGAAGGTTGTGGAATTCCCTAATCCTGCTGCTCCTTCTGTTTTCCTTCCTTTGCAAGGAACTCAGTGATCCAGGACATCTAGGACATAGGCCTCTGGACTCACAGAATATTGTTTTCCTGACCCTGGTATCACCACTGGGATTCTCCCTATCCCTCTTTCAGTTTTCCATTCTCTCTTTTCCTCCCCTCCTCCCATTCCTCCCTCTGTCACATCCTCTCCCTTACCCTATGGGCCTGATGTGCTATTTCCCACCATTAGATGCGCCACTCTGCCTTTAAGTGGTTGGGAAGGAACTGCTTCAGTGGAAAAACAAGGTTTTTATCAGTGAGAATAAAGATTTGGTGACTGCCTGGAAATTGACCAATTTGACTAGTGAGTGTATGTGGTGCCACTTTTCCAAAGCTCCAAGCAATTTCACCCCTGTCAATTCCAGGGCTTATCTGGGAGGCAGCCTTAGCTCCTCCCCCCACACACACACACCCCACTCCTGTCTTAGAGAGGGTCATACCCACGAACAGATACTGCCCATTCCTCAGCATTGATTATAGGGGTAGGAACATGGGATTGTCAGTTCAAGAAGACTTCAAAGAAAATCTAGCAAAGGGGCTCTTAACTTGGTATCCATAGACTCCCCAAGGGTCTATGAATAGATTTCAAGGATTCCATGAGCATAGATGGAGGCGGGGGAATCACGTGTAAAATCAACAAGTATTTATAAAGCACCCTCTATATAACAGGTACTGTGCTAAGTTGTTATTTGTCCTTCATGCTTGAAGAGGCCAAGATGACATCATGATGTCAGGGTCAATACAGAGTGTGTCCGGCTGTGGCTGATCATATCAATATGAGCTCAGAAGTCACTCTCACAGACTGGGCATAAGTGCTAAGTGCTGGAGACATAGAGAAAAATACCTCCCCCCCAAAAGAAATAAAAGCAGCCCCTGTTCTTAAAAAGCTCACAGTCTAATGGAAGGAATGACATGCAATTATGTGCAAACAAAACAGGGGGAGGGGAGTTCACAGAGTGAAGGTTCTAAGATTGAGGATGACTAGAAAAGGCATCTTGCAAAAGGTGAGACAAGTTAAGATTTGAAAGATGACAGGGGAGCCAGCAGTTGGAGATGAGGAAGAAGAGAATTCCAGACAAAGAAGGCAGCCAGTGAAATGTTTGCATGAGAGATGGAAGGTTCATCTGTTCATCTAGAGGAATAACAAGGAAGCCAGTGTCACTGGGGAGTAGAGAATGGGAGGTGGGGAGTAAAGTACTAGAACACTGGAAAAGTCACTGATCTCTAGTAGGAATCAAGCATTTCCTTCGATTATTTAAAAACTTTACTTTGGGAAGAGGTCTATAGGCTTCATCATAATGACAAAGTGGTATGTGGCAGAAAAAGGCGGCTAAGTACCTTCGGTCTAGCAAAACCCTTTTTGTCCTTCTGTCCTTTGTCAGATAAGAAAACTGAAGCCCAGGAAGGTAAGTTGACTTTCTCCAAGGTCACAAGACTAATAAGTGACAAAGCTGGGATTTGAACCCAGGTGCTCTGGTTCCAGATCCAGCACTCTTTCCACTACTCCCTGGCAGGTTGCTATGGAGATGGCACCTTGGAATCACTCATCGCTGAGTTATTAGACAGATATACTCTTGCCAGATCCTGGTAGTACAGAGTATATTTTCTTGGACCTTCCCAGCTGTAGAATTGTTTTAAAATAGGAAGCTATGCTATTATAACCTTTTTATCTTTCATAGCCAAACTCCTAGAAAAAAGCCATCTACATTTATTGCTTTTATACCTTCTCCAACTTCTCAATCAGTAGCAATCTGGCTTCTGACATCCTCACTTAATTAAAGTAGTTCTCTCCAAAGTTATCAAGCACTTCTGTATTGCTAAATCTAATAACTTTCTACATCTTCATCCTTTTTGTCTTCTCTTTAGCTTTTTTCCCCTGATGACTCCTGGATTTTAAGTGCCACCTAAATTTGGGTGACATTTAACCTCTAAGAACCTAGTTCTTAGAGATTAGATCAGTTCTTATTCTTTCCTTCCCATCTGACTAGGCTTCAGGAGGAGCCTGACCAGTAAACCTCTAAGAGAAAACAATGGCTCTCATTTGGGAGTAAGCATTTAGGTGGCTATTCAGTTGTTGCTAGCTATTGCCACCTTGTTTTGTGACTGCATTTAGTGTTTGTCTATATACTATATGCATACATCCTCACCATCCAAGAATGTGCTGGAGTCTGCACATGAGAGCCAATTGTTCAGTCTTCAGTGTGAGTATTTATTTACACTTTGGAAAGCAACAAATGTTCAAATCAGGGCTCGATTTATTATTCTATTATTGTCTAGATTTAAGAAGGTGGATAAGGTGGATAGGTGGCTCAGTGAATAGAGCACCAGCCCTGGAGTCAAGAGGACCTGAGTTCAAATCCAGCCTCAGACACTTAACACTTACTAGCTGTGTGACCTTGGGCAAGTCACTTAACCCCAATTGCCACTTAACCTCCCCCCACAAAAAAGGCAAAAGAAAGCAAGGAGAAATTGTTCATGCAGATTCATCTTAAAAATGTGTTCTTCCTACATTTTCCCTTCTGAGAGGCAGTTGTTAAATATTTACCAGCACATCTCTATACACAACCCATTCATATCCATATACTGTATACTCAAATACACAATAATACATTGAAAGGTAGTATGATATAGTTGGGGGGGAACTGGATATGCGTCTCTGTGTGTACATGTGCATGCATGCATGCGTGTGTGCATGTGCGTGTGTGTAAACCTCGCTTGAATCTTCCTTCATTTACTAGCTTCAGCAAAACCACTTTTCAGTTTTCATATCTGAAAGATAATAAATAGCATTTATTTTATTAATTAGGAATTAACGAAGGACATTTATTTATTTTAAGGTTTGCACACTGTGTGACATAGTCTCACCAGATAGTCATAACCACCCCATGAGGTCAGTGCTGTTGTCTCTGTTTTACAGATGAGGAAGCTGAGGTTGAGAGGAGTATAGTGACTGACCTGTCCAGGGTCATCCTGAGATTGTCTGAGGCAGAGTTCAAATGCCAGGTTTCTAACTTGGAGTCCAAAACTCTATCTAAAAACGAGAGCTGGATGACTTCTGGAGTGGTTTGGTCATTTTTCAGTTATGTCTGACTCTTGGTTAACAACGGCTTTCCACTTCCTTCTTCAGCTCATTTTACAGTTGAGGAAACTGATGCACATAAGGTTAAGTGACTTGCCCAGGGTCACACAGCTAGTAAGTATTTGAAGCCGGATTTAAACTCAGGAAGATGAGTTTTCCTGACTCCAGTTCCAATACTCTATTCACTGATACCTAAAATCCTCATAATTCTACCTCTATAATACCATGACTTCTCTCTAAAAAATCATCTTTTTAATGATTCCTTTTTTTTATCCTCTGCATAAGCATGGTCATGGAAACTAATAGCAGAGGGTTGGTGTGTTTACATTGCAGTCTGGATGGCTCCTTGGTCAGTTTATTAAGAGGGAGGCCTTTCTGTTTCAAGAAACATTTGGACCAAAATATTACACCTAAAGACACTAAATGTGGAAGATAAATGTTTCAGAGTGCTGAGAGGCAAAGTGGATAGAGCACTGAACCTGGAGTCAGAAGGACCAAGTTTGAATCCTGCCTTAGACACAAGCTGTAAAGTAGACAAGTTCACTTTAATCTTTCTCCAGCTCAATTTCCTCATCTGCAAAATGGGCGTAATGGTAAGCACCCATCTCACAGGAGTGTTATACAGATTAAGCAGAGTTCCTATCTCACGGGTGTATTATACAAAATATAATGAGATTATATGTATAAAGCACTTTATAAACCTTAAAGAGTTATATAAATGCTTTCATTAATTAGAGTCATGTTATTTTTTCCTCGGATTAAATATTACAAAAACATCATTGAAAATCAACTTTTCATTGACCATGTTTTGTCACCATTTCTGATATTATAATAAAGGTTAATTGGAAATTGTTCTAAGTAAAGTTTCCCTAGCTGACAGAATAAACAGTCTCTCTCCCTGTAATTGCTTGGAATGTGCATAAGAGCATTTCTGACAAACTTTAGTCAACAGGCAGAGAGAAGCTTGTTTCTTCCACAAAGGCAGCCTGAGTTTGTGGCTGGCCTGGATGCCTGGGCCTCTCTCTCTCTCTCTCTCTCTCTCTCTCTCTCACACACACACACACACACACACACACACACACACACACTCCTAGAGCAAATGAGCAAATCTCTTCACTTTTAAAGCTTCCAGACTTCTCCAACAGCCATGACAGTTGCTATGCTAACTGTACCCATGGCAACTTTGACCTCAGGAAACAACCTGGTATGGTGGACAAGACATTGTCAAGAGAGCTGGGTTCTAGTCCCAGCTTTGACATTAAACCACTATATGCCCTTGGGCAAGTCACTACATTTATATTATCACTCAATTATTTCTTCCCTAAAGTTAGGAGATTTCACTGAGCCTCAGAGTCAGAAAGGACCTCAGAGGCCATCTAGTCCAACCTGTACCTAAAAATGAATAGCCTTTTACAATATGTTTGATAATGGAGCTGAGGCCCTGCCCAATCTGAGAGGTTTATATTGGGGTTTGCAGGATGCTCAGGAAAGATTAGTACCTTTGGGGTGAAGGATTGCCAAACCCCTTTCAGGGCTGCTTATCCATATTTGGAATCCACCTTCACCCAGCTCTCACCTGTGGCACAAACAGCATCCATACCCTGGTAAACTGTGTTGGCAGTCAGGTTGAGGGTAACCGAGAGGCATCAAACCTATCAGTGAGTTAAAGGGAATGTGTACCCCAAGCATGGGAAGACCTCCCCTGGCAGATGAAAATCATTTGTTCCAATGGCCCCTAAGGCAACCAAAGCAGGCACTCTGGAATGCTTGTAGCTTGGTTAAACATCAAAGACAAGAAGGTCATCCACTACATCCCCAGTCATCTCGAGTTGTCTTGACTTTTGTCCTGCCATTGGACTTTGATGATTCAGGAGAAGAGCAAGGCTGATGACTTTGGTCAACTCTGCCTCACTTAAATCTAATTCCCTGGAAAGGCAAGAGATTACCTGTGATGTCATTTGGTCTTCTTAGTTCTCTGTGAAGACCTCCAATAAAGTACTCACTGACTCCAGAACTTTTGGACAGCTTTAGTAATTATAATGATAACAACAATATTTCTGTTGACAGTGAGATTTGCAAAGTGCTTTACATATGGTATGGTGGACATACCATATGGCATCTCCTTTGATTTCAGTTATTAGACCTTTTCTGTTATATTCAGCTGAAATCTAAGTTCCTGCAATTTCCATTGTTCCTCCCTCTGCTCACTAGGGCCAAATAGAATTAATCTAATCTTCCACATTACAGGCCTTCAAATACTTTAAGATCTTCCTCATTTTTACCTTTCTATAAGACTAAACAATTTCAGTTCTTTTCCTTGACCCAAGAGCTGTTCTAAACTCTACTCAACAGGTGGTACTGGGGATGAAGAACTGAACTTGGAATCAAGAAGACTCAGCTTCCTAAGTTCAAATCTAGCCTCAGGCACTTACTAGCCATGTGACCCTGGGCAAGTCACCTAACCCTGTTTGCCTCAGTTCCTTATCTGTGAAATAAGCTGGAGAAGGAAATGCCAAACCACTCCAGTATCTCGGACAAGAAAACCCCAAATGGGGTCACAGAGTTGGACATGACTCAAAATAAATCATTATTGATATTTAGAAAGGAAAAGGACCTTAGATGACCGACCCATTTTAATGAAGCAGGTGATTAATGAGGGGTTGATAGTTCCTTTCCCTAAAGCCATGTACTGGATGGATGTCACATTATGTGTTTGGGGTTGGGGTGGGAGAGATTGTGGGGTAGGGGAGAGTATTACAAGTGGATGTGTCCTAGAGTTCTTTCCCCCAGGAAACCTGGTCTGGCCACCTCCTCCTGTATCTAGTTCACTGCCCTTTCCCACCCTCCAGACCAAACTATGTGACCAAAAGTCAGCACAGCACTCCCTGAAATCAGCAAATGTCTGAGGAGCCTATTATGTGGAAGAGATGTTATATTTGTTCTGTTAGTCTTTAAAGGGCAGAACTGGAAACACCTTCTGGAGACAGAAGTGGAGAAGAACATTTAAGCTTGGTACAAGGAAAAACTTCTTAATAATTAGATTTGTCTCAAAATGGAAAGGGCTGACCTGAGAGGTGGCTGGCTCCCCTTCACAGGAAGATTTCAAAGGCTGAATGACCACTTGCCAAGGCTTTGTAGGAGGGATTCTTGGTCAGGCTTACTTCGGATTAGATGATCTATGAAGTGCCTTCCAACTCCAAGTTTTCAATAGATGCATAATATATAATTGTCCAATTGTTTATAACATGAATTGGGGCTACAATTTGGGTTGGAGGGCCAGCTGACCTCTAATTGAGACTGTCCCTGGGCCCTAGTCTCCAAGATGGGACCATAGTGCTTCCATTCTTGGTCCTTCCTTTCATCACACAAAACCATAAAATCAAAGATTTAGAGCTGTAAATGACTTTAGAATTCATCTAGCCTGGGCTTCCCACACACACACATACACATTTTGCAGATGAGAAAAACTGAAGCACAGTGAAGTTAATTGATTTGCCCGAGCATCATCTAGGTGGTTGTAGAGGAACCTGGAATGGAACCTTGGGTCCTCTGATTTCCAGTGCTTGTCAGAAGCAAAATGAATGGGGAACTGCCTATATGGAAGAACACAATTGAATGCAAAGCATCAGTTAGCTGTAAATACTACTATGTGCCCAGTACAGGACACCTGAACCTAGGACACCTTCTTTGAAAAAACTATAAAGGAAAGAACACTGAGTTTGGATGTAGGGTCCTGAGTTCAAATTCTGGATCTACCAGTTCCTAGCTATACGAACATAGGTAGGTCACTTTACTGCTTGAGCCTCAGTTTCCTCATCTGTAAAATGGGGTTAATAATACTTTCAGTGCTTACCTCACAGGGTTGTTGTAAGGCTTGAATTAAAATTTGAGTTGTTATTACTCATAGGCTTATAGATATAGAGCTGGAAGGGATCATAAAGACCATCTAATCCATCCCCCTTCATTTCTTTTTGGAGAGGAGAAGGCAGGGTAATTGGAGTTAAGTGACTTGCCCAAGGTCACACAGCTAGTAGGTGTTAAGTGTCTGAGGCTGGATTTGAATTCAGGTTCTCCTGACTCCAGGCAGTGCTCTATTTACTGCACCTATTCACCTAGTCTCCCCTATTCCCCTTCATTTTAAAGATGAGGAACCTGGAGCCCAGAAAAGTGATTTGTCCAAGGTCACACAGATAGTGAACGTCAGAGGCAGGATCTGAACCTTGGTCTTTTGACTCCAGAATCAGTTGGTCAACAGGCATTTCTTTATTAAGCTCCTACTATGTGCCAGTCATGGTCCTTCAGTCATTTTTCAGTCATGTCCAACTCTTTGCAACCCCATTTAGGGTTTTCTTGGCAAAGGCACTGGAATGGTATGACATGTCCTTCTCTAGCTCAGTCTACAGACAAGGGAACCGAGACCAGCAGGGTTAAGCAACTTGCCCAGGGTCACATGTCTGGTCTTGGGTCATGTTTGAGTTCCAGAAGATGAGTCTTTCTGACCCTGGACCAAGCGCCCTATCCACTGTGCCACCCAGCTGCCTGTCAGGCATAATACTGAACTCAGTGTGGGTATAAAGAAAAGCAAAAGACAAGCCCTGCTCCCTAGGAGACCATGGCCTAGCAGGGGAGACGACAAAGAACTATGAACAAATAAAATGCGTTCAGGATAAACACTCCACACTGCTGTTGTTCAGTCATTCTCAGTCACATCCAACTCTCTGAGACCCCACTTGGGGTTTTCTTGGCAGAGACACTGGAGGGGTTTGCTGTGTCCTTCTCCGGCTCATTTTACAGATGAGGAAACTGGGGCAAAGAAGGTGATGTGACTTAGCCAGGGTCCCACAGCTAGTAAGTGTCTGAGGCCAGATTTTAATTCAGGAAGATGGGAGTCTTCCTGACTCCAGGCTCAGGGCTATGTCCACTGCACCCCCTGGCTGCCAAATGCCTCCCAGAGGAGTCAATAAGATGAAGAAAAACTTGGGAAAGTTTTTTTGTAGAAGGTGAGACTTTAGCTGAGACTCGAAGGAATCCAGGGAAGCCGGGACAGGGAGATGAGAAGACAGAGTAAACCTGGCATGGGAGACAGCCAGTGAGAATGCCTGGAGTCATAACACAGCGTCCCGAGTGAGGGTCAGCCAGGGGACCAGGGTCACTGAATCGAGGAGCATAGGGAGGGAATGAAGACACAAGAAGCCTGGAAAGGTAAGGAGGGGCCAGAGTATGAAAGGCTACTGAAAGCAAAAGGGGGAGGTTTTAATAAAGGGGTGGGGGGGGGGAAAGAAAAGGCATTTTCAGAGAGCAATTTAGATATCTGAAGAGGAAGAGGAAGGTACTTGGTCTCTCCTGGCAGCATGGATACTGGTCCAGCTTGCATTGTGGAGGTGGTCTGACTCTACATCTAGAGTCCCTGAACTTTCCCCAGCTTCTCACAGATTGAATATCCCAGGACAAGGACTCAATAATCTCCTTCTAGATATCATTCTGATGCTGTCAAGACCAAGACCAAGTCAGAGCACCTGCCCAACCCATTCTTGCTCCGAGAGGAAAGCACTCTCTAAAACTGGTGTGAAACCCCTGCTAATTCCCCACACGTTCTGCTGGTTTATGGCAGCCACTGCCACCTCGGCTCTCCTCCAGCTCCATCTGTTGCCTCTCGTAGCAGAAGAAACCCAGCCCCTCACCAGCAGGAGCCATGCAGGGGGGCAATGATTCATTACCTCCAGTGATCCCAATAGCATCCCTCCCTGAGTCAGGAACCATACACACTGATAGCTGGCTGACCCCAACATTTTCACCCAGATCAAGCTAGAATGGATCAGCCTTTCAGTCTTAGTCTGGCTGCTGCTGCCTCTGCAGAATGATTTCCTTGCTAGTGAATGCTAGAGTTTACCCTCTTCTTTTTCACAATGCCATAACCAGGTCAGTGTGCTGGGTACATCTGTATCAGGGACACCCTCACCTGATGCCCTCCTCTACTCAGGCCCTTGAAGCCAAAAGTCTTACCACAGAGGAAGATAGTTGGCACAGTGAATAGAGCACTGACTCTGGAGTCAGAAGGACCTGAGTTCAAATTTGACCCTCAAGACACTCAACACATTTACTAGTTGTGTGACCTTGGGCAAGTCACTTAACCCCGATGACCTTCCCCCTAAAAAAATGTGTCACACCACTTCTCTCTTGGTGCAGGGGAAAGAGTAACACTCTTAGAATCAAAGGACCTGGGGTCAAATTCAATTTGTTCATTCCTAGCTGTATGATTTGGGCAAGTCAATGAATAAATGAATGACAAAGCATATATTAAATGCCTACTAAGTATTAAGCATTGGGAATACAAATATAAAAAGCAAAAATAGTTCCTCCCTCAAAAATTTGTGTTTTCTTTTTTAATTTTTATTTTTTTCCTCAATAGTATTTTTCCCAATTACATGTAAAGACAGTTTTCAACATTCATTTTTGTAAATTTTTGAGTTCCAAATTTTTCTCCTTCCCTCCCCAAAACAGCAAGCAGTCTGATGTAGGTCATACATGTGCAAGCATGTTCAGCGTATTTCCACATTAGTCGTGTTGTGAAATAAGAATCAGAACCAAGAGAAAGAAAAAGCAGTAAACATGGCATGGCGCTTCCATTTTAAAAGGGAAGGCAACATACAAGAGACAATGGTGGCCAAGGAAGGGGGCTTTGGTCTAGAAAATTACAGAGATCGTGACTGGGGTGTAGGGGAGTAGACTGACCCAACCCTTCCCAGAATAATGGCAGAGTTGATTTGAACACAGTTCATAGTTTCAGAACTGTAGAGATGGAGGGAGAACAAGGAAATGGTACCCACTGGGATTGTGGGGATGGGGTGGGGAGGCAAGGAAGTTGTTAAGGTTACAGAGGAGATGGCTGGGGAGTCAAGAGTGGAATGGAGTTTTTCTTAGAATAGTGGTCTGAGAGAGGCCATTACCAATTAGGAAAGGACCACAGGGCAGACGTTTCTCCTGGGTGGAAAGGAGCATAGCAAGGTTGTGACGATCACCAAGAGGAGAGAGTGATTACTTCCAAGGTGTCTTCTAGCTTTAAATCCATGGCTACCATTGCCTGCATCCATCCTCTCACTCCCTCAAGATGGGGACCAGTTCATTTGTTTCTCCTTTCTCCTATACCTTGTGCCCTGAACACTGTAGATATTTTTTCAAATGTAGATTAATTAGAAGTTTGCTTCATTCCTCTAGTTCTGGTGGAAAAAATGGACAAAGAATTTGCCCAAATTTTGATTTTATAAAAATGGGTGGAATTGGGACAGAGGAAGGAGGAAGGGATAGCTCTTGGATCTGGCACTGGGCATAGAAATTTCCATTTCTGTTTCCTGTTGCTTTTTTTTTCTTCTCCTCTCTCCCCAACCCTCTTACTGAGAAGTTATGGAAAAGAAATGGAGAGATGATCGATGTTGAGTTGTTCCAGTTGTATCTGACTCTTCATGACCTCATATATGAGGTTTTCTCAGCAAAGACACTGGAGTGGTTTGCCATTTCTTTCTTCAGCTCATTTTACAGATGATGAAACTGAGGCAAATAGGGTTAAATGACTTGGCCAGGGTCACACAGTTAGTGACTGAGACCAGATTTGAACTCAGGAAGATGAATCTTCCTGACTCTTGGTCAGATGCTCTATCCACTGTACCACCTCCTTGCCCCTAAGGACATGAGTAACCAAAGGACCAAAAAAAAAAAAAACAAAAAACCCTTGTTAAAAAGCCCAGGGCATGCATGGTCTTCACTGTATTCCTGAAACCAGGTTTTCTTCTTTACCAATGATTGAATGATCCCTCAACCCCACTATTGTGCCTGTGTGTTCCTCTTTCAGCAGACTCCTTGAAAGCACCACTGCTATCTCCAGCTATTGCTCAGCCAAACACCTGCATCACCAGCCCCTCTACTCCCACCCCTGGAATCATGGAAAGCCTGAATGATGTGCACAATCCATTGCTGGCCAGGAGTAATGGTCACCTCCCCAACACATATCCCTTCCATGAAGACTCTCCTACTTGGGACTGCCAGGAAAAGCTCTATTCCTACTTCTTTGGTGGTGCTGGTCAGGCCAGAACCCACCAACTGTTAGATGCAGAGTCCCTACAGCTGGCTGTAGAGGCTCTGTATGGGTCCAATTTTCTCCTCATGAAGGACAAAGCTAAGGAGTGGAAAGGAGAGAGCTGTGAGACCACCTTCACAGAAGGCAAGGAGCCCCAGACCAACACTCTTGAAGGAGTCCAGAGACCTGGCCAGGCTGAGGAAGAGGCCAAGATTCAGACAGTGTCCTTCGAAGTGGAAGATGAGTTTCTGGAGGTGGAGGAAGAAGAAGATGATGAGGTGAGTTTGATGGAAAGCTGTTGGGGAGGGAGGAAGACTGTAGCATCCCTGGGCCTGAACCAGTCAAGAGAAAAGAGTTCTCTCCCTCTGTCTATCACTGCAAAAACTTGGGTAAGTGACTTGAATTCTCTAGGCCAGTGGTTCTCAACCTGTGGGTCGTGACCCCTTTTGGGGTCTAATGAGGTCACCTAAGACCATTAGAAAACACATATTTCTGATGGTCTTTGGAACCGAGACACCACTCCTCTATCCATCTCCAGGTGGCTCCACCCACGTGTAGATACGTCCACATATGAGTATTAAAGGGTTGAGGCATTAGGAAGGTTGAGAATCACTGCTCTAGGCTTTCATTTATGAAACAGTTGCTATTAATATCTATAGTATCATACTCTTTTGCTTTCCATGAATACTCATGGGAAATACTAGATTGTTGGCATATCATGCCATATCTCAACTTCCCTTTTGAAAATGCTGCTATCCCTTGCATTAAGACAACAAAGTTGTCATTCAACCTGACACAACCCCACCCCCACCCCCACCCCCCACCTGGAGCAGAGGCAGCCAAAGTGCTAGGGTATAGATTGTGACTGACCCAGCCAAGGGTTCCTCTTGAACAGTGTTTTTTAAATTGTGGGTCTTGACCCCTTTGAGAAAAATTTGCCAACGGTAAAAGATTTCTTTTTTTTCTCTTTTTTTTTTGACTTGTTTGTTTACTTTTAGTTTACAAGATTCAGTTACAGAAGCATTTGAGTTTCAGATTTT
>CM053598.1:190184091-190226876 GCA_028646575.1 Pseudocheirus occidentalis
AAGAGAGCAGAGCAGGAGAGGGGCTTTACAGTGGGATTGCTGTTTTAGGGTTGGGGCAGGGGCAAGATGGGGAGAAAATTTGTAATTCAAAAATGTCATGAAAATAAATGATGTAAACAAGAAAACAAATTTTAAAAATTAAAAATAAATAAATAAATAAAATAAAAAGAATTGAGACCAAAAAAAAAATAACCAATACATTGGGTCAATGCCCTCTCTCAATCACCAGAGACCCCAAGGTGGGGCTTACTAGCTTCCATAGAGTTTTGGGAAATACAAGAGAACAAAGAACAGAGTTGAATAGGTGGGGAAAACCATGCAATTGGCTGGCAACATCATGGTGGTGAGGACAACGTGATTGGTTGAAAACTGGGAATGCTGGGCTAGAAACGACCCCCTCCTTCCCTCCTGTGACTAAGGAATGTTCATTGTTTGAGTCCACCTGCAAAGTTAGAGATAGCAGACCGGACTTCTTTGGATAACAAACCAGACATCCTTGAAGAAGGATTTGGTGGTGTAAAGATACTAGACCAGACTCCCTGCTGTCCACCTGTATCCCTCAAGGATAACAGACTTTCCGGAGGCAAGAATAGAACAGTGATTAGCAGGAGAACTGAACTTCTAAACTTAGCTCATAAGCAAAGAGACAAAGATATGTGGCTTGAGCAATCGCACAAAATGGAGCAGCAATTCTGAGAACAGGATCTATTACAGAGTGGAATCAATTATCAAATGATGCAGAATCAGTTCAATTTCTTCATTATCCTTGACTCCTCACACTCACCCCAAATATTCAGTCTGTTGTGAAATCCTGTTGTTTCTACTTGCAAAAATATCTCTCCTATATATTCTCTTCTCTCCACTCAGAGCACCCACCCAAGCTTCAGACCCTCTTTACCTCCTGACTGGATCTGCTCAAGTCTCCCCCAGTCTGTTCTCCACTCAGCTGATGCTTCTAAAGCACAGTTCCCACTATGTTGCTGTCCCAGCCCCTCCAGGGGCTCCCTAGGGAATCAGAGGCAGCTGAGTGGCAAAGTGAATCGGGTGCTGGGCCTGGAATCAGGATAAACCTGAGTTCAACTCCGGCTTCAGACACTTACTAGCTGTGTGACCCTGGGCAAGTCACTTAACTTCTGTTCACTTTAATCCACAGGAGAAAGAAATAGCAAACCGTTCCAGTATCTTTGCCAAGAAAACCCCCACAGGGTCAAAGAACTGAACATGACTGAACAATGACGAACTGTTCCCTCTGATTTCTAGATAGAACATAACATACTGTTTGGTCTTTGATAATCTGACTCATTTTCACTTTTCTCATCTTCTTACACTTTTAGTGCCCTCCACACACTCCATGATTGTTATACTGGCCTCCTGAGGGGTTCCTCATATGAGAAACTGACTTAGAGGTTGACCAATAGAATACTGAGACCTAGAGTTAGGCAGACCTGAGTTCAAATGTGGCTCCAGATACTTAATAAGCATGTGACCTTGGGCAAGTCATTTCACCCTGTTTGCCTCAGTTTCCTCATCAGTAAGATGAGCTGGAGAAGGAAAAGGCAAACCACTCCAGTATCTTTGCCAAGAAATGAAGGGTAGGATGCAAATAAACAACAACCACCTTACCTACCCTACTTGTTGATCCTAGCTTCCTTCAAGACCCTACACCTTTTATAGGAGGTCCTTCCCCATTTCCTCCCTCTGCTATCCTTTCCCCTTCCCTCTTCCCCCTTCATTCTTCTAAGATTCCCATCTCTTTGCACCATATACATCCGTATGTAAATAGTCGTTTGCCTGTTGCCTCTCCTTTTAGAATGGAAGTTACTTGAGGACAGGGATTTTTTTTCTTCTTTTGTATCCCCAGCATTTAGCACAGCGCTTGGTGGATTGTTAGTGGTTGTTAACTGCCACTTGACTATTAACCAAAATCCCTCTCCTCTCTCTACCAGAAGTGTGTCTGGTGACCCAAGCCCCTAGGGTTTATCTCATTCCTTATTGTCTTAGAACACCTCAGTGGGGGCCTAGGTGAGGGTATCCTCCAGCATCTTTTACCCTGACCATCCACTTCCTGCCCCCTAGGTCTCTGCCAGTCAGACCTGGGATGTTTGGCTCATCTACCCAGGCTCCTGACCTTTCCACGCAGCTCAAGGCTCCCTTGGGGCCCAGGAGGGTCTGTACAGTTACCATATTTCCCAGCTCACCTCCTGAGAAAGGCAGAGAGTTTGAGGGCAGAGCGATGCCACCCCCAATAAAACAAGGCTCAAATGGAGCCAGTAATAGGATTCAGTCTCTCCACATCTGTGCAAATATTACCAATTATTTTAGCCACTCCAAACACCCAGCAGGAAGGCAGAGAGGAAAGCAAACTGAACCATTTAAAATAGAAACTAATATTGCCACACGGGAGAAGACAGGGCTGTTAACAGATAGACTAGGGGGAATTGCAGAACTCTGGGGTTCTTGTTCAACCACCGGCTTGTGATGCTAGCAGTGTCCCCTCCGGACCCTCTGTCTCTTCATCTAAAGATCAAGCATGATCCCATAAATGGTTCTTTCCCCAGGGAGTACCAGTGGAGGGAACTATGAAAAAAAAAGAGAGAACAAGGGAACATGGGTGTTTTTATCACAACCTTCTGGGACTGAGATGGGGAGCTGGCTAAATGTTGGAGCTGTTGATCATTAAAATGAGAGCTAAAGTTGTCAGTTCCTTGCTAAGGGCAGCAGGCTAGGCCCTGGTGTCAGTCCTGACTCTGTCATTCGTGCTGAGAGTAGAGACAGCAGGGGGAAGGAAAACATTTTTCTCCTGCACTTCAGGAAATCCACTCTCTCCTGCAGCTCTTACCCAGCTGTGAGGGAGGGAAAGAAAGTTGAGGGGGTGGCAAGCTAGTGAGTCTTGACTGTAAAGAGGGAGAGAGAGAAGCTCAGAGTCACTGCCGGTCTCGAGCTGCGGCAGGTTTTCCCATTTAAAAGCTAGAATTTTCAATAAGATGAAACAGCTAGAAAACCTCACTGGGAATACTCCCTCCCCCAGCTTTTCCTGTTGCATGCTGGATCTCTCCCCCAGATGATTATCTCTACCTCTTCTCCCTCCTAGCACCTCAAAAACACTGCTGTCTTGGGAGAAAAATAAAAGCCCTGCTGTTTTACAATCTCAGAGCCCACTCCAGAGAAGCAGGTTTGAAGCACTGGGTAGGTCTTGTCAGGGCTGGGTCCTGTTGATGGATGGCAAAACACAGGCTCCTGACGACCTGACCAGAGCTGCAATTGTGTGTCATAGGACCATGGCATCTGAGTTCAGATCCTGAATCTGCTCCTTACTGTGTGATGGTCCCAGCTCGAAGATCATCAGACCTTGGATGGTCAAAGCTGAGATGGACTCAAATATCATCTTACTCTAACTCCCCCCACCCATTTTAACATAGGAGGAACCTGAGGCCCATGACCATAAATAAAGTAGTCCCATGCACAAGTCCTAGAGTGATTCAGTGGCAGTCCATTTCTATAGGGCTCTGAGGGCTATAAAGCTCTTTCCTCCTGACAGGTTACAGATTTTATTTATTTTATCCATTTTACAGATGGGGAAACCAAGGCACAGAGCAATGAGGTGACTCATCAGGGTCCTACAATGAATGAGCACCTGAGTTTGATCTGGGACTCTCTGAGGCTCAACCCCAGATCTTTTAATGCCCAGACCAAGGCTTTTTCAATTACACCATGCTGCCTCCCCCACAGGAGTCCTGGCCGCAGCAGAAGGAAGCATTTCTGTTTATCATAAAAACACAGAGAGGGATTTAGGGAAAGCCACAGCTGCTGCCACTGTGAATACTGATGAAGCAAGTTGGAAACCACTTTTGAAAACTGCTTCACTCAGCCCCTCCCTCCACAATTCCTTAAACTGCCCCTAGAGCTTCCTCTCTCACACCTGGGCTTCGTTTTTAACTCCCTTCTGGCTTTTTTTTTTTTTTTTTTTTTGGTAGGGGGTGGTCGGTGAGAGAGGTTCAAGGTGCTGCTTAACCATAACTGATCTGATGCCAGATGCTGTTCCACACCTGGCCGGCTCTCGGTGACAGGGGAGGCCCTCGTGTAGGCCTGGACTGGCCGAGGCTCAGGGATGGGGACCGGAAAGGGGGAAACTCAGACATTTCGTATAAAAATAAAAGGTGACTGTGCGGCCCATCTGCATTTCTAAATACTCAGCAACCTACATTCCTTGAACTGCTTTTAGCTCTTTTCCCTCTACAGAGGTAGAGGCTTCAAAGCCACTACCAGCCTCTAGAGAAGGAGACAATGAAAGCTACTCCTGGCAAATAGAAACCTTTCAACCACAGCTTTAGGACAAAGAAAGCCCCCAGGGGACAGGGGAGAATTTCAGTTTGGAGAGAGCAGACTGACTTTTGCCTAGATCCACAGAGAAGGATAAAGACAGAGCTTTTTCTATTTTTTTTTTTTTTACAAATTTCTGCCAAAGGTTTGTGCTAGGTCCTCTTATCAATCAATCAATCAATATTTATTAATTATTAATACTATAGGCGGCTGGGACAGGTAGGTAGTGAAGTGGATAGTGTATAGGGCCTGCAGTTAGGAGGACCAAGTTCAAATCTTACTAGCTGTGAGATCCTGGGCAAGTCACTTAACCCTGTTTGCCTCAGTTTCCTCATCTGTCAAATGAGCTGGAGAAGGAAATGGCAAACCATTCTAATTATCCTTGCCACGAAAATCCCAAAATAGGGTCATGGAGAGTCAGACAGGAGTGAAATGACTCACCCCCCCCCCCCCAGCTGGGCAGCTAGGTGGCATAGTGGATGGAGCACTGGGTTTGGAACTGGGAAGTCTCATCTTCCCAAGTTTGGATCTAGCCTTAGACACATACCAGCTGTCTCCAAGTCACTTAACCTGTTTGCCTCAGTTTCCTCATCTGTAAAATGAGCTGGAAAAGAAAATGGAAAATCATTCCAGTATCTGTCAAGGAAACCCCAAACATAGTCAGGAAGAGCCGGACATGACTGAACAGCGCTATGAGCCAGACACGGCCCTAATAGAAGGGAATGCAAAAGGAGGCCAAGGACAACTCCTGCCCTCAAGGAGCTCACACTCTAATGGGGGTAGACTACGCACAACCAAGGTACACACAAGACAAATAGGAAATGACTGATGAAGGAGGGCACTAGCATGAAGAGGCATGGGGAAAGCTTTCTGGATTGTAGCTGAGACTCACAAGCAGCAGGGGAAGTCAGGAGGCCTGAATTGAGAAGGAAAAGCTTTACAGGCATCTGGGAGAGCCAATGACACAGTCAGGAGGCCAATGTCACTGCTTCAAAGAGTATGTGGAACCCTGGGAAGGGAGGAGGAGGCTAGGCTGTGAAGGGCTTTGAATGCCAAACAGAGGATGGGTTTTTTTTTTTTGGCTTTTTGGAGGGCAATTGGGGTTAAGTGACTTGCCCAAGGTCACACGGCTAGTTTTTGTGTTAAGTGTCTGAGGTGGGATTTGAACTCAGGTCCTCCTGACTCCAGGGGCGGTGCTCTACTCACTGTACCACCCAGCCACCCCCAAACAGAGGATTTTGTATTTTATTCTGGAGGTGATAGGGAGCCTTTCCTGGAGTTTATTTGTGGAGTAGGGGAATGACATGGTTGGACCCAGCTTGGTTCTAGCTTCCATTCTTGTTTCCCTAATAAGTAAGGTTCTCTGGGTGGGAGAGACATTTTCCCGAGGATGGGCCATTGGTCATTCCTGAAAACAGCCCAGTCTCTCCTGGTGGTAAGACTCAATGGGAGGTCAAAGGTGAGAAAGAGATTGCATGGTCACCCGACATATAAGTGAAGGTGATCTATGTGGGGACTCGCTCTGCCTGTGTTTACTCACTGACTCAGTCTGGAATCTCCAAAAAGGCTCATCCAGGCCGGGAAGCTTCTAGGCGCTCTCTGGGGTCCTTTGGGAAGGTGGGATAAGAAATGAGAATAAGCTCCAAGTGACTGCCCACTCCTCATACCCTCCAGGTCTCCCCATGATTACCAGGTAGAAATGGGGCTAATTCAGAATCAAAGAACCTGAGTTCAAATCCTGACTCAAAATTCAGGGTGACCTTGGGCAAGCCATTTCAACTCTCTGAGCCTGCTTTTTTCATCTAGGTTGGCCTAGATGACCTCTAAGGTACTATCTAGCTCCAGACAGATGATCCTAAGGGCAAAGACAATGCTTGGTTCTCTGCAGGGGTAGCCTGGGTCACTAGTCAACAGCTTCATGCTGATTCTAGAAGGGATGGGAAATTTTAAATCTATAAATACTACAAATCAGGTCTTGGTTTATTGTTATATCTTAAGTAACAGAGAAAATATTAATAATGCAAAGTGTCCTCCAAAAAATAAAAAAAGTGTCCTCCAATTAACCTCACATTCCCCCTCCCCAGCAAATATCCACCCCCTCTATCCCCATCCCTCCATAGAGCTGGTTGTTAAATATTTAACAGCACAATTCTGGCTCAGTGGGACCAAGGAAGGAAGCTTGTTTCACCTGTCTCAGCCCACAGCTTAGCTCCTTGGGTCCTGGCTTTTGTGAAAGATGCTACAGTGATATGGAAAGGACCGCCCGCCCAGAGCCAGGAGGACGGTTCACAAGCCTCCACGCTCCAGGTACCCCTCCCCACTCCAGTCTCCCCAGCAGTATGGATTACAGTCTCACCATATACAGAGAATCAAGGTGGGCTGGAAAGGAAATGGAGAGCTAAACTAAGCCCTGTGAAATCAGTAAGACTGACTAATAATCTCTGCACAAGACGCCTATGCTCCCAAACACTATGGTTCTGTTCTCGGCAAGTTTGCATGTTACCCTATTTTCCTTAAAATTCTAGTAAAGATCTTTGGAAAAAATCCAGCTTTGGTCTCAGGCTGTCTTGGGGAAAGAAAAAAAAAAGAGGTACTCATTCTGGAAAAGTCATAGGCAATAGTTAATGGTAGAGGAAAGGGAGAGGGACAATATTCCAACAGCTTTATGGTGCTGAAGAGGGAAAATCAAGTAGCAGAGTGCAATTATTCCTTCCACCTCTTGGGGGTTAGGGGCACAGCACCCTATGATCTGGAAAAGCCAAGTAATGTGCTTGGCCCTCCCTTTGTACCAGAAAGTAAGTCTGAATTATTACGTATTAAAAGATAAAATATGTTGATATTATATAATATTACATATATATGTATTTTGTGCATTTCTGAGTTTCTAAACTATTTCTGTGTTGTCTACTGGCCTTCAAGTGTTATCTGCAGCTTCCACGAAACTCCCCCCAAAAATTCCCATTTAATTTCTCAAGCCAACCCACAATTTATCCATATACTGAAAACGCAATGGGGAAAGTCTCGATGTGGAAGGCATGACTGTAGTAGGAAATAAAGTAGAAAAAGAAGAGAATTAAAAGTCTAAGAGGAAGTTAGTGCTAGGTGGCACACTGGACCCAAAGTCAGGAAGACCTGAGTTCATATCCAGCCTCAGACAGTCACCTGTTTGTGGCCCTGGGCAAGTCTGCCTCAGTCTCTTTCCCTGTAAAATGGGGCTAATAATCACACCTACGTCTCAGGGTTGTTGCACTATTACTAACAACTTACCAGGGTTGTTGTGAAGATCAAACACATAATATTCAGAAAGTATTTTGTAACCTTAAAGTATTATATATTATTATTTAGATCAGTTTGCATCTGGTCTATGCCTTTTCTGCCTGAGGTCTGTCTGATCACAGGAAGATCTTCTGTCTACACATTTACAAACTGATATTCCTCAAGCACAGGTCTGACCGTGTTGCTAGCCTTCTTGCCTGTAAACTATAATCCATTTTCCGCCTCCCTACTTTTGCATAAGCTATCCCCTAGCCCCAGAGCGTTCTGCCTCTTACAACCCCTCATATCTCCAAAGTTCAACTCAGGTGCCCTGTCCTAAAAGTTGGCCTTTATTTTTATTTTGGAGGCAATCGGGAGTTAAGTGACTTACCCGGGGTCACACAAAGATGATCTTTTATCTCCCAATTATTACTGGCTCACTCCCCAGCCACCACCCCCTCCCATAGACTATAAGCTATTTTAGGATATGAAATATTTTATTTTTGTATTTTTAAACCTAACACCTAGTACAGCACCTGATAGAATTGTAGTAGGAAGGGATTTTGTTTTGTTTTGTTTTTGTTTTGTTTTGTTTTTCGGAGGGGGATGGCAGGGCAATTGGGGTATTAAGTGACCAAGGTCACACAGCTAGTGTGTCAAGTTTCTAAGGCCAGATTTAAACTCAGGTCCACCTGACTCCAGGGCCAACACTCTGCCCACTGCACCGCCTGGCTTCCAGACTCACTAATTATAGAAACATAGATTCAGGGCTGGTGGGAACATTAGACATCATATAGTCCAATCCATTCATTTTACAGATAAAGAAACTGAGACCCACAGAGTTTAAGTGGCTTGCCCAAGGTTCAAGCTGGGAGTAAATTACAAAGTCAGGATCTGAATCCAGGCTTTCTGACTCCAAAACAAGCATGTTTCCTGCTCTACCACTTTGCCTTTAAATTAAGGGGGAATTTTCAGTCCTCTCTGAACCTGGTGTGGGTAGTGAGGTATCACCTCCAGGACTCTCCTCACCCAAGCAGAGGCAAGAGAAGAGGCAAAAAGAGACTTCCAAATTCGAGCAGTAACTTGGTAAATTATTCAAGCAGGAATGTGTCCAAGAGCTCAGGTGTGGCTCTCCCTCCATACTTTCACGCCCTCTTTCCCCTTTCACGCTCTCTCCTCACTTCTCCCCTTTCTCCTCTCCCTCATCACAAGCCTCCTCTCTTCCAAATTCTTCCTGCCCTTTTACAGCATAGCCTGCAGGGGAGTTAGAGGGAGGAATCAAGTCTATCTCTGACAGTTCTCCCAGAGGGCTAGAGATAGAGGATTTATACTCTTCGAGAAGCCAATTAAGGACCATCATTCCAACACCCGCACTGCTAGAAAACAGAATTTAATGCTACTCCATTCCCCTTGGGAGCCCTGCCATCCCACCCCTGGGGTAAGCTGTACACAGGAAGAACTGAGATCCACCTGCTTGATACCTACCTACTTCTTAAGTGAGTTGGGGAAGGAAGGAAGGAATGAATGAATGAATGATAGAACCTTTATTAAATGCTTATTACGTGCTAGAAACTGCTAAATGCTGCAAGAAAGCAAGACAGGCCCTGCCCTCAAAGAGCTTACATTCTAATAGGGGAATATAACACAAAAAGGAGCTAGAAAGAGGATAGGGGGGCAAGATGGTTTGAATAGGGTCTGGGAAGTGGGGAAGGTCTGGGTCTGGGCAAGATACTGTCGAGGTTCCCCAGAGTTTAAGGTAGTCTCTTGGTAGGAGCAGGAGGTTCCAGGGGAAGACCGATAAGTTGATGATGATGGCTGGACATTTGTTGAGTACTTGGAAAAAAAAAACCTGATTTCTGTTTTTATGTGAAATACTTAGCATAGCATCTTTCTAGCATATACTAGGTGCTTAATAAACTTCCCTTCTCTTCCAGATGTGACTGAAGAGTTCACTTTTTTCACTAGCCCTGCCCCCACCCTCCCCATTAATCCCCACCATCAATCTATTCAGGATAACTAGAGACTGAACACTTTGAGGGTACCAGAAACAGAAGGCTCTTGTCTTTGCCCACAGTCAGGTCAGAGAGAGGAAAGAAAGAAATGAAACTATTTCCACAAGTCATATAGGAAAATTGTTGCTCAGTCATATCTGACTCTTTATGAACTCATTTGGGGTTTTCTTGGCAAAGTTGTTACAATGATTTGCCATTTCCTTTTCCAGCTCATTTTACAGGTGAGGAAACTGAGGCAAACAGGATTAGTGACTTGCCCAGGGTTGCACAGCTAATGCCTGAGACTGAATTTGAACTCAGGGTCTTCCTAACTCTCTGTCCAGCACTCTATGCATTGCATCACCTAGCTTCCCATACAAAGACTAGCTTCATTCAGAGCTACAACTCTCATGGGATGAATGGAGCTTGATCTTAGGGCACCAACATGGGGGTTTTGTGAGAGGTAAACAGTGTAATTTCTCCACCAAACAACCATTATCCCTGCTTCTTGACTTCCTTTGTTGGTCCTAGCTCCTATGTGGATCCCATTGCCAGGACACCCCCTGCATCCTCTCTGCCAACCTTCTCCCCAACCTCCCTAGGTTTGGATTGGCCCCTCTCCTGGTATGACCACACCCTTGATCAAACTCTTCTCCATGTAGGCGCTACCACCTCTACCCTCATTATTTTTGCCCCAAGTGAAAATATTCCTATTTATTCCTCTGAATTCATTGTATGACAGGCTGACCATACATTCATGAAAAAGCAACTTCCAAAAGAAGGCCATGCAACATATGCTACAGTAAGTACCAAATGGGCAGCTAAGTGGTGCACTGGAAAGAGTTCTGGGCATAGTCAGGAAGATCTGAGTTCAAATCCAGCCTCAAACATTTAGTAGCTGTATCCAAGTCACTTAACCCTGTTTGCTTCTATAAAATGAGCTAGAGAAGGAAATGGCAAACCATTCCAGTATCTTTGCCAAGAAAACCCCAAATGGAGTCACAAAGAGTCTGAAAGGACTGAAAAACAACTAAACAGCAAAGTACCAAATGAGTAAGGGAGAGAAAAAGTATGAGTTGGAATGGACAGGGAGTCAGACCTTCACAGAAGAAGTAGGAATTAAGCTGGCCCGTGAAGGATGAAAAGATGGGTTAAGGTTGGATACTCTGAAAATAGAGAGGAGCCCATTGCAAACAGGGGATACAGAGGTAGGAATAAACTTGCCATATTGAGCAGTGAATGGACCAGTCTGACCGGAGCAGAGAGTTCCTTTAAGGAACTAGTGGATGATACGGCTGGGATCAGCTTATAGAAAGCCTTGAATGGGTGAATGATGTCAAGTGTATTTAAAGGTCAAGAAGAATGAAAAACTGAGAAAGAGGTATTAGATTTGGTGATTAGGAAGTTGTTGGTGACCTTAGAAAGTATAGCTTCAAGGAGCAGCCAGCTGGGTGACCCAGTAAATAGAATGCAGAGCCTGGATTCAGGAGGACCTCACATGTTTATTAGCTGGGTGGTCCTGGGCAAGTTGGAAGGAAGGAAGGAAGGAAAGAAGGACTTACAGTGATGGGGATGGAAGACAGTTTTCAGGAGGTTAAGGGGGGAGTTTTGAGGGCATCAAGTACCTTAGAGAAGCAATGTGGCATAGTGCTAGACATGAAGCTAGGGATACTTGGGTTTGAATCCTGCCTCTGACAACTAAAGAGCTGTGTAACAGTAGGCAAATCATTGAATTCCTCCGAGCCAATTTATTCATCCGTAAAATGTACATTACCTCACAGGGTTAATAGAAAGTATGAACTTGAATCTCATTCCTTCCACTGACTATCCCATGACCCTGGGTATATCACATAATCTGTTTGAGACTCCTCTGTTTCTTCATCTGTAAAATGAAAAGGTTAGACAAGGGGAAAGATTTCCTTTCCTCATTCATTTCTCAGCCCCTTGCAATTTGGTTTCTAATCTGAACACTCAGCAAAAACTATTCTCTCCATACCAATAATCTTTTAATTGCCAAATGCATTGGTCTTTTGTAGATGGTTATTATCCTTGGCTCCTCTATAGTATTTGAACTTGTTAAACACTCATCCTGGATGTTTTCTTCTGCCTAGGTTTTCATACTGCTTCTCCTCTCTCTCCTCACCCCCATATATTTTTTCTTTCTACTCCTCCTTCCCATCTCTCTCCCCCTCCTTCTCCCTCTCTCTTCTTCCCCCTCTTTCTCCCTCCCTTCCCCTCTTAACTCTCTCTCCCTCTCTCTTTCCCCCCTCTCTCCCTCCCCCTTCTTCTCCTACCTCCATCTCCTTTGTTGAATCATCATCCTCCATATTGTACCCCCAAATTCTGGGTGTACCCCAACGCTCTGTCCTAGATTCTCTGTCCTTCTAACTCTATACTCTTTATCCCAGTGATCTCCTTAGCTCTCCTGGGTTTAGCTATTTTCTCTATTCATTTGACTCCCCCATCTATATATTTAGCCTTAGTCTCTCTCCTGATCTTCAGTCCCACACATTACCACCTGCCTATTAGACATTTTGGATTAAATACGTACAAAACACAACACAGTAATTTTCCCTGAAAACTCTCTCCCTTCTGAGCTTCCTTATTCTTGCAAAGGACACCAGTCAACTAGTCGTGGGGCTCCCAATCTCAGCTTCCCAACACCTTTGACTCCTCCCTTTCCATCACCCCATAGATTCAGTGAGTTGTCAGAGCTTGTTGTTTCTACCTCTTCTTCTGACTCCCACAGCCATCACTCCAGTTCAAGCCTTCATCACCTCTAGGTCAGACTATTACAGCAACCTTCCAAATGGTTTCCCCATCTCAAGTCTCTCATTTCTCCGATCCATCCTCCCCCAGTTCCCTACAAATGATACATTTTAAATTAGCATTTTATTTTTTCAAATTATATGTAAAAACAATTTTTTGAGCTTTTTAAAATTTTCTCCTGTCCTCTCTAAGAGGGTAAGCAATTTGATACAAGTTGTGTGTGTGCAATCATGTAAAAGACATTTCCATATTGGCCATGTTGTGAAAGAAGAAACATAACAAAAGGAAAAAAAAGTGAAAATAGTGTCCTTCAGTCTTCATTCAGACTCCATCAGTTCTTTCTCTGGAGGTGGATGCCACTTTTCATCATGGGTCCTTTGGCTTTGTCTTGGATCTTTGTATCGCTGAGAATCAGAGCAAAGTCGATCATAGTTGATTATCGTACGATTGCTGCTGTGCCTGTGTACAATGTTCTCCTGGTTCTGCTCACGTCACACAAAATAATATTCTTCAGGCATAGGCCTGATTATATCACTCACCTGCTCAATAAATTCCAGTAGTTTTCTTTTTTCTTTTCCTCTAGGAAGAAATCTAAACTCCTTGGTTTGGCATTTCACATTTTTTACAAATAGACTCCAATCTACCTTTCTAGCCTTTACACAATTCCCCTTCTCTAGACAGCCCCAGACCATGTTTCACATCCCATTTAGCCATCTACCAGGAACTGAGACCCTACCCA
The DNA here is from genome assembly GCA_028646575.1 of Pseudocheirus occidentalis. Classification (NCBI taxonomy): domain Eukaryota; kingdom Metazoa; phylum Chordata; class Mammalia; order Diprotodontia; family Pseudocheiridae; genus Pseudocheirus; species Pseudocheirus occidentalis. The sequence continues at coordinate 190,197,166 of CM053598.1, forward strand.
ACTCCTGTCTCTTCCTATCTATCATCTTGATGAACCATGCAGGTCACGGCCACCTCTTTAAACCTCTAGCTCTTGCTCAATAATCTAATCAATTCCACCATTGCTCCTGGAAAAGAGGTGCCACATGGCCCCACTCTTAATCACTCCGACTTCCCAAATAAAAAACTCTTCTTTGGGGTCCATAGCTCCTTAGGCATGTTGTGTCAGACGTCGGTCATTCGATCTGATGGGATGTAAATTCCCCAAAGGCCGGACTGTCTCATTTTTGTGGTTGTCTTTCTTTTATTTCAAACAGTGTAAGTTTATTAAACGCACAGAGTAAGCGTTTAATAAACATTTGTCGATTTATTGATAGAGGACCAATGAGGTCTGTTCTCTACATTTATGATCTTATGTGAGACTGAGATGAGATAATGGCATTGTAAAGAATTTTGCAAGCTTTAAAGCATTTTATGTGTGTATATACACGCATCAGTTGTTGTAGCTTTATAGATAATCATTAGATAACGAAGTGATGCAGTAGACTGTTAGGTTGGGAGTCAGAAAGACTTGAATTTGAATCCCCTCTGATATTTGTTAACTATGTGAGCCTGAGTAAATCACCCTGTCTGTCTCAGTTTCCTCATTTGCAATATTGGTGATAACCTACCCCATAGGGTCCACATGTGGATCAGCTGAGACAACATATAAAATACTTTGCAAACTTTAAAACTCTTATGCCAGTGCTATTAATATAATGTTAAATATTAAGAATGAAATGTAAATAATTTAATTAACAATTAATAAATGGTTAATTGTTAATATTAATATAATATTAAGGCTTCAAGAAGAATGGAATGGAAAGAAGAAATGTTGTCAATTTTATGATTAAAATCTGTATGTAAACATATAAAGGGGAGTTAGGTGGCACAGTGGATAGAGCCCTACGTAGGTCTAAAGTTAGGAAGACCTGAGTTCAAATCAGGCCCCAGACACTTACTAGCTTAGCTGTGTGACCCTAAGCTAGTCATATCATCCTATTTGCCTCAGTTTCCTCACCTGTAAAATGAGTTGGAGAAGGAAATGGCAAACCACTCCAGGATCTTTGCCAAGAAAACTCCAAATGGGGTCACAGAGTTGAACACGACTGAAACAACTAAATAACAAATTTTATAATCTATAATCTAGCCCTGAGTTCACTGATTAGAGCCCCAGAGAGTTGGGGCTTTATCTTTGGACTTTATCTTTTGTCCTCCCATCTATGGCTTCTCCCTTGATCTCATCTCTGGTTCCTCAGGCACAATCCTGGCACACACACGCCATTGCACGCAATAGAGAAGGCTTTTGCTGTCCTTGTCTTTATCTACTTGGCTTTATCTCTTTCCTCCATGACTGGGCCCATGGTCTATCTTCCCATTTCTGAGGTGGCCTCTCTTCCTTCTTTTCAAGCATCAAGTTGACCTAACTCCCTGTTAGTCCTCAGTCTGGGTGCAACAAACTCAAGTCTTTTCATTTCATGTTGAAACCACAGTAAACCTCAAGGCCAGTGTAGTATCACAGAATCTTAGAGGTCATCTATTTCCAGCCTGTCTCTACACAGAAACACCTTTCACAACATCCTTGACAAGGCCTCCACCCAAAAACTTTATATGAGAAGGAAGGATTCATTAAGCATCTATTATGTGCTGAGCTCTTTACATATATTGTGAGACTCTGGGAAATACTTGCAGGTTGCAGGTGGTTATGAGGAGGCACAGGGAGAGTTGGGGCCCTCGACAAGTCTGGGTCACATAGAGTGCCGGGTGGGCTGGACTATCTGGCTCTCTCAAGAGCCGTGGGGAGCAGCTGCGCTTAAAGTTCTCATGGGTGGGTGTGGAAACACGATTTTTCAGATAGCACCTCCTTACCCTGAGGCCAGGTGAAGCCCTTGTAACTGCAACGTCCCACCCCCACATTTGGCTGTGTCCTGCTCCTTGCAGCTGGGCCCTGTGGTTTATCACATTTTATCACATGTGGTACATGAGTTTGGATGATATAAGACTCAGGTTTTGGGGCAGGTTGAGGTCAGTCTTGAAATCTTGCTGTTAGGCTTCCCCATGGAGAGGACTCAATAAACCTTCTATGTTTGCATCTCGGAGCCTTGAGACTCTTCTGCTCTAGAGAATGTCCTGGCGCCTTCTCCATTGAGGTGGTAAGTAACCGGCTGCCCCTGCCAGAGTTGTCATCAGGGAAAGTGACCCTGACAGACATGTGGTCAGGGTGAGAGGACCCTGACAATATATTATCTCATTTGATCCTTACAACAGTCCTAGAAGGTGCTATTATGATGCCCATTTTACAGTTGTGGGAACTGAGTCAGAGGTAAAATGACTTGCCCAAGGTCACTTAGCTTGCAAGTGCCTGAGGTTGGTCTTGAAGTCTGGTCCAGGCCCCTGGCACTCCATCCATTGCACCATCTAGTCACCTCAAGAAAAAGGAACCCAGCGTCTCATAGGATGGACCATTCTACCTTTCTATCAAGACGAAATCTGGGGGCAGCTAGGTGGCGCACTGAATAGAGCACCAACCCTGGAGTCAGGAGGACCTGAGTTCAAATCCAGCCTCAGACACTTAACACAAAAAAACCAAGCTGTGTGACCTAGGGCAAGTCACTTAACCCCAATTGCCCTCCAAAAAAAAGCAAAAAAAAAAAAAAGGAAAGAAAAAAAAGATGAAATCTGCTTCTGCGACTGAACGTAGTACTTTTCCCTCTCGAGGCAAGGAGAACGAGTCTAAATCTTCTCTGATGGGATGATACTACAAATACTTGAAGCCCCGCATCTTGCCTTGACTCTGCCCCAAACCTCTTCTCCAGGCTAAACATTCTTAGATCATAGGATCATAGAGAGGGGTATGACAGTAAATGTTTAACAACCAGCTCTCCAGGGGGAGAAATGTACATATGACGTACTTTTCAGTTTAATCTGTATTAATATTTTTTTCATCACTTTCTTGGGTCTGGGAAGCTAGGTGGCACAGTGGATAGACTGTCAGGCCTGGAGTCAGGAAGACTCTTCTTCCTGAGTTCAAATCCAGCCTCAGACACTCGCTAGCTGGGTAACACTTGGCAGTGTCATTTAACCTGGGTAACCTCAATTTCCTCATCTGTAAAAATGACCTGGAGACGGAAATGGTAAACTATTCCAGTATCTCTGCCAAGAAAGCTCCAGGTGGAGTCAAGAAGAGTCAGACATGAATGAAAATGACTGAATTCTTGAGTCTAGACCAGTGGTTCTCAACCTTTCTAATGCTGAGACCCTTTAATACTCGTATGTGAGTGTATCTGTATGTGGGTGGACCTGCCTGGAGACGCATAAAGGAGCAGTGTCTTAGCTCCTAAAACCATTGGAAACATGTGTTTTCCAATGATCTTAGGAGACCCCCAAAGGGGTCATGACCCACAGGTGGAGAACCGCTGTTCTAGACAATCAGCAAAACTATAAACCCAGTCATGATTTTAGACGTGGTAATGCTCACACTGAAAATTTAACAATCCTGAGATTATGTTTGAGCCAACTCCAACACATCTTAGAGCTTGATGAGGTCTTCTGAGGTCATCTAGTTCAACCCCCTCATTTGACAGAGAAGGAACTAGGCCCCAGAAAGGTTAATGACTTACCCAAGGCTATCCAGGTAGTATGTAGCAGAATCAGGATTTGAACCCAGGTCCTGACTCCAAATCTAGTGATTTTTCCACTGTACCGATCAATAAATCCTTATATGGCATGAGTGCAAGGCCCTACACCATTCTGGTGGCCTCATCCTGGATGTCAATATCCTTGGCAATACCTGTCAATATCTTTCTTAAAATATGGTACCTCGAATTGACATGATACTGCAGATGCAGGCCAGTTAGTGAAAAGAATGATGAGACCATCTCCTTTTTCCATTCTGGACCCTATGCCTCTCAATGCAGTGGATTATTAGATTTTTTTCCCCTCTGCTGTGCAATATTACCGTCTCATATGGACCTTGTACTCCACCAGCGTCCCAGGGTCTTCTTCACACGATTCATTATCTAGAGATGCTGCCACCATCCTGTGCTCATGTTGGCAGTTTCTTTTAAACTCAAGCACAGAACTTCACAATTGGACCCTCTTAAATTTAGTGTTATTGAATCGAGCCCATCATTCTGGCCTACCGGGCGTGTTTTTGGATCCTGACAGCCATTCATTGTGTTAACTGTCCCTCCCAGCTTTATGTCCTTTAGAAAGCTGATGTCACTTATCCTTATATTCATATTGATAAAAAGAAAAAAGATTGAACAAAACAGGGTCAATGAAAGATTGCTGGGATACTCCTGGAGGAATCTCTCTCTAACTTGACATTGTAGAAGAGAAGGAGGAGGGAAAGGAAGGAAGGGGAGGGAAAGACAGGCACATAGGACCTACTGCGCACTAGGTACTGTGCTGAGCACTTTATGAATATTTCATTTGATCCTAATAACAACCCTGAAAAGTAGATGCTGTTATTATCCCTAGTTTAGAGTTGAGGAAACTGAGGGAAATAGAGGTTAAGTGATTTGCCCAGGGTCACACAGCAAGTGTGACTTGACATGGTAGTATTCATTACTATTCAAAATCTTCAGACGTCCCCTAACAAAACTATGGTCTAGTCCGTGGCCCTCCATTTTATCCACAAAGATGCACGTCCACCAATGTAGTAATCTGCAAAAAAGGAAATGAGATTAGTCTGGAATGGCCAAACTCATCTTGATAAAGCCATATTGGCTCTCAGGGATCGTGGCTTCCTTTTAGGAAGGGTAACAAACAACGTGTTTTAGATTTTTTCCAGTAACAGAAGCTCACCAGCCAAAAATTTGGAAACATTCTTTTTTGAACACCAAAGAGATTTTGGGTTAGAAAAAGCCTTAGAAGTTGCCTCCCTCAGTTGACTGAGGAAAGTAAGATCCAGTGAGTTTAAGTGACTTGTTACCATAGGAAGCATCAGGGGTAGAATTCTAACAGAGACCTTCTGACTCCAAAGTTAGGACCATGATGGCTCCTGGACATTTGACTACGTCAGGCCATTTCAGCTCTGCCAAGCATGTTGTAGAGGAGAATTTCTTCTTAGATACAGGTTGCATGAGCTGACCCTTCTGGTCAATACAATTGAACATATATTGAGTACCTACCATATACAAAGGACTCTGTTAGGATCTGGTCATACAAAGACAAAAAAACCTGGAGAACATCCCTGTCCTCCAGGAAATTACGTATTACTAACTTCTGCTCCCTTCTAACTCTGAGATACTACGATTCTTGGACTTCTCTGTGCCTTTTTCCTTGTCTTTAAAATGTAAGAACTGGTATAGATGATCCTTTAGGTCATGGGTTGGTTTGGAGGCTTAACCTGCTCCATTTACCTACCCTGGGTCAGTTTATCCCTTCTTAGGCAGCCTGCTAGGCTTCCACTCAGTGGCTGATCATATTAGTGCCAGAATTAGTACAGATGCCTGATTGGCATTACCTCACTGCAGCTCAGAACTCCAGAACTCAAGGGATCCACCAGCCTCAGCCTCCTCCAGCAGCAAGGATTTACAGGCCTGCACCACCATGCCCAGCTGCAATGTGCCACCAAGCCTGGTTCCATTGGATCTCTGGGATTTCACTCATTCAGGGTTGGGTAAAGATGAGTATGGTTATGGTTTAGTTCAAGGGGCCTTAACCTTTTCTTTTTTGTCATGTACCCATTTGACATTCTGATGAAACCTAGGCATCTCTTTTAAGTGTGTGAAATAAAATACGTAGCAAAGGAAACCACTGATACAAATACAACTGTCAGACTATTATTTCTGTGGCTTTTTGGAAGGGGAAGGCAGGGCAATTGGGGTTAAGTGACTTGCCCAAGGTCACACAGCTAGTAAGTGTTAAGTATCTGAGGCCAAATTTGAACTCAGGTCCTCCTGACTCCAGGGCTGGTGCTCTATTCACTGCACCACCTAGCTGCCCACAAGTCAAACCATTTTTTAAAACAAGGTCATTGACTCCAAGGATCAAGAACTTTATATTTGAAGTATTAGTCAATAAACATTTATTCATCACCTACAATGTGCCCAAAACTGTGCTAAACACTTGTGTTTGAATTCTTGTTCTTCTAATAACTGCCTTTCAACACTGGTCATATGGTTATAAATTTAGAGTTGGAAGGAGCTTTGGAGTTAATCAAGTCCAATCCCCTCAAATAACAGATGAGGAAACTGAGGCATAGGAAGGTTTAGTAATTTATCCAAGACCACACACTTAGCAAGTAAATGTCTGAGTGTGGGATTTGAACTCAGGTCCCCCTGACTCCAGGTCCAATATTCTACGCACTTATATTGGCACTTGAGTCCTTCATCTCTAAAATGAGCAGCTTGGACTAGATCATCTCTAAAGTTTCTCCTAGCTCTAAATCTTCTAGGTCAGTGGTTTCCAGAAGTACTACCCACTGCTCCTCACTGAAGCCCCAAAGATCCAACCCCTGCTTTTCCAATGGCTGATCCTTGAGGAGCTCTGAAAGTCAAAGAAGAATGACGGGGGACAAGGTTCCCCAGGAAGCCCTTGAGGGCCCAGCCTGTGTGTCCTTGGATTGGAGCCCTCCCAATGGAGCGTGGTGAGAGTGATCACCTCTCTCAAATACCAGCATCTCCTTCCTCCTTGGCAGGCTGCTGCAGAAGCAGGGGCAAAGAGAACCTGATGTTCTCATGGCTGGTAGACCAGATAGCTCACATCTAAATTGGAATGGTAAAAAGTAATTGGTGCCTGAGGGGAAGGGAGATGCAAATAAGTCACCTCACTCCTCCCGTGGGCTCCCCCCTTGTATCTACATTCCTCTACATGCCTACCAGCATGTACAACCCTCCCTCATACTCACTGATTTTGCCGAACACTCCACCATACACACACACACACACACACACACAAACACACACACACACTACCCCTACCAGCATTTACTGAACACTTGCTAAGTGATAAGGTCTTCACTAAATGTGTAAGGAAGAGATCCATCAATTGCCAACAGCAATAAGAAAGATATAAGTTCCCTGACCTTGGACATCAAAGGGTATTCATTATGTGACCTTGGGCAAGTCATTTAACCCCAATTGCCCTGCCTTCCCCCCATCAAAAAGAAAAAAAAGGCATTTTGATAATTATATTTCAATATAATTGACTTCCCTTCTAATCCTGTGTGTTTATTTTATGCGTTTAAAAACACAATTCTGAGAACAGTCCATGATTCTGAGAACGGTCCATAGGCTTCTCCAGATTGCCAAAGGGCTCCATGACAGGAACAAGGTTAAGGACCCTTGTGTGACATACATCATAATTAAGTGCTCTAGTCATGGGATAATAGATTCAGAGCTGGAAAGGACTTTAGAAGCCATCAAGCCAACCCCCAAACAACTCAGAGATCCACATCCCCCATGCTTTGGCCCACATCACCAGCTGCCTATTGGCCATGTCTTGAAGCCATCTCAAACTCAATATGCCCAGAGCAGAACTCATTATCTGTCTGCCCACCCCACCTCCAGACTACCCTGTTCCTGTCAAAGACAACTTCATTCTTTTTTTTTTTTTTGGCTTTTTTTTGGAGGGGGAAGGCAGGGCAATTGAGGTTAAGTGACTTGCCCAAGGTCACACGGCTAGTAAGTATTAAGTGTCTGAGGCCAAATTTGAATTCAGGTCCTCCTGACTCCAGGGCCCTTACTCTATTCACTGTACCACCCAGCCGCCCCAACACCATTCTTCCAGTCTCTCAGGTTCATAACTGCAGTGTTAATCTTGATTCCTCACCCTACATGTCCAACCAGTTGCCAAATCTTGCTGCTTCTACCTCCACAACATCTCTTGCATTTGAGCCCTTCTCTTTTCACGATAGCCACCAACATTTTTAGTCTCTTATCACCTCTTGTCCAGACTATTACAACAGTCTCTGAATTGGTTCTCTCTGCCCCAGGCCTCTCCTTCCAATCTGTCCTTTACACAGATGCCACAGTGATTTCCCTTAATCATAGATCTGACTGTACCATTCCTCTAGCCAATACATTCTAGAAGCTTATATTACCTCTACAATAAAATATAAATACTGCCTTTCAAAGCCCTTTACAGCCTCATCTCAAACCTAGCTTTCCAGTCTTATTCATTATACATAACGACTCATCCTACACTCTGCCATCCAGCCAAACTAACCCTCTCTCCGTTTCTCTGTCTTCTGTCTCTGTGTGTTTGCCCTGGCTGACTCCAAGCCTGGAATGCACCCCCTCCTCACGTCCACCTCATCAAATCCCTCCTTCCCCTCCAGACAAAGCTCAAGCACCACCTCATAAAGCAGGCCTTTCCCCCTCCTGCCCCCAAATGTTAGTCTGACCCTCCCTTTTGGAGAACTCATTCGATAATACAGTTGTCTCTCTAGACAGAAATACACCTGCTTTTTGAGTAGAGATGGCTTCATTCTTTGTGTGTGTGTCATTAGTGCCCTGCACTACAATGCCTAGCATAAGGAGGCACTGAATAAATATTTACTGATTGATTTGTATCTCCAGCCCCAATCTCAGTCGTGGCTTCTAAGGTGCTTAATAAATGCTTGAATTGAATGACTGAAAATGGGTTCATGCTTCCTGGGGGATTCTTTGCACATGCCTCCTCAGGGTACAGCTACCCTACCTAGTAGGTACAACAGAATAAGGCAGTGGTTCTCAACCTTCCTAATGCCTTGTCTCTTTAATACTCGTATGTGGTCGTTTCTGTATGTGGGCGGACCGCCTAGGGACCACAGAGGAGCCCTGTCTTGGTTCCTACCATTGGAAATATGTGTTCTCCGATGGTCTTAGGCGACCCTGTGACCCCTGTGAAAGGAGTCGTGACCCACAGGTTGAAAACTGCTGGAATAAGGAAATAAGTTAACCATTAGCTACTTCCTGATACAATGTGCTCTAGTGCCAGTCAGATAGTTTGGGAAGGAACTCCTGTCTCCCAGGCCAGTAGGCATCTGTGTGTGTGTGTGTCTGTCTGTCTGTCTGTCTGTCTGTCTGTCTGTCTGTCTCTCTCTCTGTCTCCTCTCTCTTTTTTGATATCTGGAACACATTGAACCTTAAAGACTTTTCTTATTCATGTTGGCCAGAGTTATTACTAGCAAATCTGACAAATAATACATGATACATGCAGGCAGGGGGAAAAAAATGGTACCTCCAAATAGACTTTTAAAACAAATTCACTTGTGGAAGGGGGAAGAGACCTTGATGTGGTCCAAGACTCTCTGGAATACTCACAAGAAAGGGAGAAATGCAGAGACAGGCCAAGGAAAAAGCTTGATCTAGGCAGGGAAGGAGGGCAATGGAGAAAGGGGGAGGAAGTGGGACATCTGGTACCTTCCTATTTTAACTCATTTTCTTGCTAAATGTGAAGCTCAGTTGTTTCTACCTACTAAAAAAGCACAAATCCTATTAGGTCTCTCTAAATTTTGTCACCTGGGGAAAAGCCCCACTGGCCATGCCCTAGTTATAACTTTGATGGCTTCCCAGAGATCATTTGACTTTGCTCAAGTCTTAGACCCTAAGAAAGAGGTCTGGTATAGAACAGGCATGGTGGAAAGAACCCTGACCCTGAAGTCAGAAGACCCGAATCCAAACTCCTCTTCCAATGACGTTTAGTAGGTCTTAACTTCCTAGGGCTTTAATTTACCCATTCATAAAATGAGAGGGGGTTAAGTGGATTAGATGACCTCTGAGGTTCCTTCCATCTCTAGATTTATTTATCCCAAGTAATTTCTTGAGCATAAGAACAAAACAAGGGGGGCGGCTAGGTGGCACAGTGAATAGAGCACCGGCCCTGGAGTCAGGAGTACCTGAGTTCAAATCCGGCCTCAGACACTTAACACAAAAAACTAGCCGTGTGACCTTGGGCAAGTCACTTAACCCCAACTGCCCTCCAAAAAAAAGCAAAAAAAAATAAAAAATGTATGTGCTTTGCTTCACTTTAAAAAAAAAAAAAAGAACAAAACAAGGAAAGAACTAGGAAATAGCTGTAGAGCTGGGCTCTGAGGGCAGATGTAGGCACATCTGCTGTATCATGGCAGTCAGGCCCTAACTCCCTACCCATCATTCTTTTGGTCAGGGTTGGCCACTTCAGTGGGGGGAGGCCTGCCCCTGGGAAAGAAAAATAGAAGAAAAGGGAGCAGCACACATCACACCTGTAATTTTTTCATGGAGTTAAAGGAGAAATTTATGGGTGGTCTCCTACAGGGCACAAGCAACTAAGCAGTGGTGCCAGCCTAGAACAAAAACACATATATTACCTACATTCTGTAGCACTCTGGATGCCTGGAAGACCTGTGGGTTCTGTCTTCTGCCTTTAGTTATATCAAACCTTTAACTTGGAGGGGTGGGCAGAAGGATGTGAGAGCTGATTCCTAATCCAAGGCTGCTAACAGGAATTGGGTAAATGAGGGCCAAGGGAGGGAGGGTATCATGGAACCCATGATGACTGGAGGACTCCATCAACCCACACAAAGTGTTTGGCTCATCCTTATTTATTTGGGGTCTGTCAGAACCAATCAAGGAGATGGGCTTGACAGCTGTGGGGGAAACCTGTTCAGCAGAGGCCAGGCCAGAAGTCCCAGCGACCCTCGGGGCTTTTGCTAGCCCATGCTCATTAACTCTCTAAACAGCCCTAGGGCCCGACATACTCTTGCATAAATAGCTAGGCCCCCTCCAGAATCCTAATTATCAGGAGGGGGGGGGGACAGCTGGGAATGCAGCCAGCCAATAACAGCCTGCTCAGTGCTTCGACCTTCCCCAACACGAGTCGCTTTGAAGGTTTCTCCTGGGACCCCTCCCTCCCTGCTCCCCACCAGCTCAGTTTCTCTTTGGTAAGTGGAAAAGCGGACCACCTGAATCTAATTCTGGAGATGTTCAAGGATGAGTCACACTACCTCCTCCGCTCCCCTCTCCCACCTTTCCTGCAGCTTTCCCCCTCCCCCGCCTCTGCCAATCCTCACCCCAGACCTTCTCTCCCCTTTTATCCTCTCCCTTAACAACTTGCATACCTGTTCCGTCTATTCTCTCCATCCCATTTCATACTGTAAGCCCTCAGAGAGGAGGGTGTATGCTAGGTGGTCCATGAGATGGAGGGGCTGGGGGGGGGGGGAGGACAGGTTGGATCCTGATGGCACCTGGGCGTAATAAATGAGGAACCTCTGGGTGATTAATGCCATTATTTAACAGAGGAGGTTGGCAGCCTCTTGTGAGTAGCTTGCCAAGGCTCAAACATCTCGCTCTGACATACTAGTAGTGGGAATGACAAACAGGCTGTTCCTCAATACTGGGGGGAGGAGAAGAGAAGTGTGAATACCCAACTTCACCATCAGGGTGAGGGGGATTAGGGACTGACTATGTGCCAGCTCCCATTTCTCAGTAGAAAATTCCCTTCAGGCTCCCAAGGGAGACCAATCAGCCTGAATGCCACTAATAATCATACCCACCACTTTCTCTGATCCATGAGCCAGTAATTCTCCAGGGGATCAGGGTGAGGTCTACCTTGAACTCATTCTTGGTACAACCAATTCTACCAGAGACCCCCAACTCATTTTTTTTCTTTTATGCTCATCTCTTATACTCTGCTTATCATTCCTAATAAGGAGGAGGGAAGGCTATCTCCATGCCTAGTCCTGATAAAATACTCAAGTACCACTTCTCTGGGGACAGCCCTTAAGTAAATAAACTCTGGGGAGTTGTGGTTACCCTTCTGGCTTGGAGGTCTGGGAGGACATCGGGATTCTCCTCCTGTTCCCCACCTACTCGTTCTTCTGTTTAAATTCCCGCCCTCCCCACCCTGACTTAATAGGACTGGCTTGAAAATCCAAACCTATAAAGTAAAAGGTAAGTTTCAGGCATGTTTGCCAGGTGAAGGTTAGAAAGTACTCCTTGTCATATGGGAGAGTGGGAAGTAGTGTTTCTTATGTTTCCTAGGAAATGGAGTATTCTGCTTCAGCATGAGGGCTGAGAGACATGGGACCCCAGTGTCCACTAAAGGGTTCTTCCCTCCTTGGAGCCAAGCAGTCAATCAACACGAATTTATTAAGCACTCCTGATGGGCAAGGCACAGGGGAAGACTCAAAGGATGGTGATGTCTTCACATTCAACTTCACTGAATCCTTAAAGCTGCAACCCTGTGAACAAACTGTGCAGCCTGGCCACTGGATACAGAACCAGCATCTGAGCTGAGATGGAGAACTGACCCACAATTCCCTCACCCTGGAGGAAGTTGTATTGGTTCTGAGCAAAGGAAATGGAGGGAGTGGAGAGGAAATAAGCAGGATTCATCAGCATAGCCAAGAGGATGATTGGAAGCCAGATGGTAGAGCTACCACCCAAAGAGGTGGGAAGGAGAGGCAGAGTCACCAACCCTGGTGTGGACTTGTTTTCAAAATAACGGGGAGCAATACTATCGCAGAATCATTGATTAAGAGTTGGAAGGGCTCTGAGGTCATATAATTCAACTGCTCATTTTATAGTTGAGGAACTAAGCCACAGAGGAGTTAATTGGCTTGCCCAAGGCAACATAGGTAAAGAGTCAGGATTCAAACCCAGGGCCACTGACTCCAAATCCAGCCGTCTTTTCACTGTACACTATCTTCCAGTTCCCTTACTGTCCCCCACCCGAATGGCTAAAGGAGATGAATACTATAATTAGCCCTGACTTTGACCTGCTCGATGCCTTAATGCCAAGAGCTGAGCGGGGTTCCTTAGTCTGTGTGCTACCCTGGCTTCCTGAGAGGGCTGTCTGCCTTCTCCTGTGCCTTTCAGTTCCTGTTCCTGGTCTCCTCTCTGGCCCTGAGCTGCTGTTTAACAGGCCAGCACTTGCCTGAAGAGAGTCGGTGACAACTCCAGCTGCCTTTCTCCCCAGGAGCCCGGGGTTCACAGTCACGCTGGGAGCGCTTGGGACCTGTTTGAACGGAAGAAGCCACTCCAGGAGATAAACCGTCAGTGGCTCTTTTCTTCCCCCCTCCCCATCCCCAGCTCTGCAAGTCCAGCTGTGGACTCTAAGCAGGACCAGGGACTCCTGCTCCCACCATTCAAGTTCCTGGACTAAACACTTGGGATGCAGAATGTAGCTTCTTTGAAGGGACCATTTTATATTTGTCTTTATCTCCAATGCATTTGCTGCTGTTGTTCAGCCTGACTCTTTGTGAGCCCATTTTGGGGTTTTCTTGTGGAGTGGTTTACCATTTCCATTTCCAGCTCATTTTCCAGATGAGGAAACTGAGGGAAACAGGATGAAGTGACTTGTCCAGGGTCACACAGCTAGTGCCTGAAGTAAGATTTGAACTGAGGAAGATGGGTCTTCCTGATGCCAGGCCAGGTACTCTATCCACCGTGCCACCTGGCTGCCCCTTGGGGTTAGTCTGAGGCAAAGCACTGTCTCCTTTGCCGAGGATTTCTCTATCTAATCGAGGGGAGTCACTGAGGATGAATGGGTCAACACACCCTGTTTGGGGGAAGGCAGGGACCATAATTCTAGGTGGAAATGGGGAAGATGCTGTTGAAAACCCCAAAGCCTCCCTGAGTACTGCAGAGGAAAGACAGCTGGCCTTGGAAGCCAAAGGATTTGTGTTCAAATCCTGATACTTACCACCTGTGTGAGCTCAGGTAAGTCACTTAATCTCAATGGAGCGGTGCTTCATCTGAAACCTGAAGGGGTTTGCAGAGGTTCCTCCCAGCTCTAAATACATGATGCTGTCCTGATGCTAACCCGGGCCAGCTCCAAACCTCAGACTCCCAACACATCTTTCTCCCTTACCAGTCAACAGTTGAGGGTCTGATAGGTGCCCCTGACACATCCCTGCCTCTCAGGGCCACAGTAGAGGATGGGGTTTCCTCCACTCCCTCCATTTCCGTCTGCACAACCAGTTATTTACATATAGCAGAGCGAGGGAATTAATAAACCTAGTTTTGCTGAACATCAAGCACACTGATCATTGTTCTTAGCTTGAGGGATAGCCAAGAACCTCCCCCAACAGTCTGGGAACGAAAAAACTGAGGGACAAAAGAACCCAAACAACCAGCTATTCCCTCTTCCTATACCAAAAACCTCAGATAAAAAATATGAACTCAGGTTCTCCCATTTCAAATCTAACACTGCTACGTGACTGTAAACCTGGCTATCCTTCATGCCCACATTGATCAAGGTGAGAGGCCAAGATGGCACCCCCCAAATTCTCCTTGGGTTCCCTATGGAGCCTCAGAAGTGAGACCTCTGCAGATGAAGGAATGCAGGGCCTTACTGATTTAAAAAATACAATTTTTTTTCTTTTACAAAGAACCCTCCCATCCATGATGTTTGTCCAGCTTCACACCCTTTACCTGCCATCTACCTATGTCCCATTGGCATTCCAGTGAGTGCTTCTCCAGCATCAGCTAGATTTATCAAGATCTAAATTTGGAGCATCTAGGTGGGGCAGTGAATAGAGCACCAGCCCTGGAGTCAGGAGTTCAAGTGGAGCCTCAGACACTTGACACTTAACACTTATTAGCTGTGTGACCTTGGGCATGTCACTTAACCCCAACTGCCCTGCCTTCCCCACTCCAAAAAGACCAAAAAAAAAAAAAACCCTAAGTTCAAATGCTATCTTACACACTTACTAGCTGTGTGACCCCAATCCACTTACTTAACTTTCTGTGTCTCAGTTTCCTCACCTGTAAAGTAGATAAACGGCAGCAGGACCATCTGAAAATACATGTAAATGCTAGCTTTTGGTACTATAGTTCTCGAGTGAAGTTTCAGCTCAGTTGGAGAGGCTGCCACGGAAGCCAATGACCCCCTAGGCTGAGTGGTATTTGCCTATCTCCTTCCTCCCAGCTCTCCCAGCCTAGCAGGAAAGAGCTGCTGGAGTTAAGAGGATTTCATGCTATTTTCAAAGCCATTTTCTGTGAGGGGAAAAAAAAAAATTCCCCTAATGTTAAGCCTACTTACAGCTGCTCATTTTCCTAAAGGCTGTTCTCCCTCCTCCACCATACATTTGTGCAACACTCACATACACACCACCACCCCCTTTTGTTACTGATGGCCCAGTGAGGTAAATGGGGGAAGGTATTGTTTGTTTTTACAGATGGGGAAGCCAGCTTAGGTATTCATTAATGGTGCTGCCCAAGACCATGCAATTAGTAAGAGGCAGTTAGAATTTAAAAAAAAACAAAAAACTGAGTTTTCATCCTAAAATGAAAGATCATTCATTTTAGAGCTGGAACTTCAGAGGCCCAGACCCTTCATTCTACAAAAGAGGAAACGTGCCCTCTCCCTCACCCCCATAGGTGACTTGCCTAAAGCGATACTTTTCCTGAAAAGAGCCCACCTTGAGGGAAAAAAATGGTATAGATTTTCCCATCATCCATGAAAGTGGATTCTGACTGTGGAAAACAGAAGGGTTAGAGCCCCTCTCATCCTGGAGCCCTCCATGCCCAGCTGAATCAACTCCCAGCCAGACTCCTGAAATTCTCCTTGTCCCAATATAAGCAAAGGAGCAGGCTCACACTCAGGATCAGACTCCAAAAGGAGAGGAAATCTAGCGAGGGGAAGTGATTCACACTCGTACTTAGAAAAAGCGAGCCAAGCTGGGCAGCAGGGAAAATTTCCCCAGTCTTCTTAATAGGTGTGGGAATGGGCACAAAGTAGACTGGGAAATAGTTTTGAGTCAGGAAGTCTCCAGTTCAAATGCTGCCACAGGATCTCATTAGTTGTGGGACCCTGGGACTATTTTTCACCTCTCTGTTCAGTTTCCTCATCTATAAAATAAAGAAGATGGACTCAGGGGCCTGTGATTCCAAGTTTTTCCCCAAAGATGCTCAATCAGCGGCCAAGTTTTTATATTACCAGAGCTAGTCCTTACGACTCAAACTCTAGTCCTCAGTGTAGATTCGGGGAAGGCTTCTTTCCAAGCAGAAGAGAATGTGGGTAAACTGGGCCAAGGGTGGGGGAGACTGCAGTAATGGCACCCCCTTATGTTGCTTCCCCTCTTGTGGCACTGGAGTGCCACCTGGTGGCCCTATGCAAGTAGCAAGAGTATGGAACCAAGGAACCAGCCTAGCCAACAAGCCTCCTTTGCACCACAAAGGACCTCAGGAAACCATTCCATCCTCCAACTCCCTCCTTTTGAAAAGGAAGCAAGGGAGGCCCTGAGAATAAGTGACTTGTACAGGTGGAAGAACCATATTTTGAACCCAGGTTCTCCCATTTCCAATCTAACACTATTGCATGACCTGGCTCCTTCATGCCCACATCGATCAAGGTGAGAGGCCAAGAGGGCATTCCCCAAATGGTTCCTATGGAGCCTCAGAAGTGAGAACTCTACAGGTGAGGGAATGCAGGGCCTTGCTGATTTAAAATGTGGTTCAGAGCAATTGGTTCCCATGCTGCTGGACTGACCCGTCACTGGGAAAAGCCTAACCCCTTCATTCTTTGTAAGCCAGTCAGAGCAGAGTGAATGAGGCATAGGAGCCTTTAAGCCCAAAGGGATGCTTTGGTCATCTAAACCCTTCACTTCACAGGTGAGAAAAAAGGCCTAACTAGGGTCAAATGACTTGCCTAATGTTCTCAGAACACACAGGTTCAACAAAAGGGGGCACAGAGACAACGGACTGAATGCAAAAAAACCTACTTTTTATTGCTTTACAATTCACCAGAGTAAGACAAGTAATTTCAAACACCTTTTCTCCTCCTACCCCCCAATGTACTCTTTGTTCATACAATGGAGTGGTCCCATATCCTCTCCTGGAAGGGCCCACCTCTGGCCTGGCCTACTGCTCTGCAGACAGAGGGTTTGCAGAGCTGGGAGACCTTGCTGAGAGATAGGAGGAAAGAGAGGAGGGCCAGGAGAGAACAAACACCAAGGCATTACTGTAGCATCACTGGGTAGCAACCTGTATGTGATCTCTTGGAAACACATCTAGTTAAAGAAAGCAAATGTCCAACTTTGCTGCTGCGAAAATGGATGGAACCCTTTCACCAAGAAGAGTTTGGCTCCCTGACCTATGGGCTAGGCTGAGCTGGACATCATTCCTGCCCACCCCCCACTCCTACCCCCAGGAAGAATTTGGCTCCCCAGTCAATGGGCTAGGCCGATTTGGACACCCTCCCACCGTCAGCGAAGGTGGTGAGAGTAAAAGGAAACTAAGAGGTGAGAGCCAGGCTGCTATCTCTACAGGGCCAGCTTTCAGCACCTCTGAGCTAATCCCCCCCCCCCATCCCAAACACATGCAAACTCCTTGGATCAAACACAGACCCCATAGTAGTGTACCAGCCTCCAGACAGGCAAGGATTCAGATCCCAGCCTGATGCCTTTGCCCACAGGAGCCAAGTCATAGTAGCAATAGCCTCTAACCATTCCTCATCCCCCCCCCCCCCCCACACTCCCAAAATAAACCAACTACATTCTTGCTGCAGCTTAACTGAGCTTGGAGAGATACCAACAGATCCGGGCACTTTGAGCCTGGTAGAATTCTCCCAAGCTCAGGGATCCATGGTAGGGAAATAGATGAGGCTTGGGTACACAAAACTGCCACACTATAGAACCTGTTATGCCAGAGAGGCATACACATTCCAGTTATGGGCCCAGACTCCAGTACTGGCACCAAAATGCCCTCTACCTCTTTCAGTCCTGCTTGTCCACGAAGGGGTCTGTTTTGTTCGAGCAGAGAAGTCTAGAGGGAACAACTTAAAAAAAAAAAAAAACTTCAAACAGAAGAAATGGAGGTACACAAGTCTTTCCTACCATCAAGGTCAAGCAACCCACCCCTTCCCTACCTTCACTAGTCCCTTAAAGTCCCTGCAAAAGTGGGTCCCTCCCCACTAGTTTCATTCTCCTTTTTAGGAGAGCCAACAGAAGCTGGAAATTAAAAATAAGAATACTCAAGACTACAAAATGGAGAAGGCATCTTACACCTCACAATTAAGATATGGGCAAAGCAGCCAGCCCCTTCCTGGGACTTTGTACCAGGGCCAGCGGGGGAAAGAAGTAGAGCCAATATTCTCTTGGGAGGGGAAGGAAAATGATCACTAGCAGACTGCAGGGGTCCTGGTAGGGTGACAGGAAGGGTCAGCTAACCTCCAAGCTAACTCCTTGCATACTTCCCAGGTACAAGCCATTCCTTCCCTTCCTTCTTAGGCATCAACCAGAGTGAGACCATCATGGAGGGCTCTCTTCCACATGTAGTAAGTGGATCGTGCTGTGAAAGGGAAGTGGGTGCTGAACTCCTTATACGAGGGGAAAGTCTTTGACTCAAAACGGCGTTGTAAGAAGAGCTTGGCTTGGGCCTTGAACTGAGTCGTGGCAATTACATCCATGACAAATACCCGGCCGTTGCTACTACCACCACCACCTCCATTAACCCCACCTCCTGCTACCGCATAACCAGACAGGGTGCCATGATAGGGCCCCAGAGAGCGATCCTCCCTGGGGGCTCCCTCCTTCTGGATCATTGGCACCACTGGCTTCTCTCCCACCTCTGCCTTCCCCACGGCTCCCGGGACCCCCCTGGTAGGGGTGTGGGAGGGGAGGCTGTATCGAGAGTTAGGCCTGCCTTTGGCTATGCTTTTCCAGAGCCAGAAGGAACTGGGTGACAGGCTGGGGTAACGGAGGCGGAATCGGCAAAAAGGAAGGTGCCCACTCTGGACCTGCCTCCTGGCAGCCCGACGTAGTCGCTTCTGCCACCTAGCTAGGGAAGACTTCAGAGCCAAGAGCCCCCGGGAGCTGGGTTGTACCCCAGCCAGCTCCTTCCTCATGGGAATGCCCTGCCCAGGCTGCAAGATTTCCCCAGTGGGGGGATGAAGGCTCCCCCCTGGGAGGGGTGATGGAATCTTGAAGTTGGGGTTTCCCTTGATAGCCTTCCTGCGCCAGTTATAGTAGGTTGATCGAGAGATGCCAGGGAAACTGCGTTTGAAGCATCGATACGGTACCAATGTGTTCATGGAGATGCAGCGCTCAAGGTAGCTCTTTGCTCCCTGCATGAAGACCCCTGTTGGGCCAGGGTCCAGAGGATAGCTCTTCCCCTCTGCCGATAGCTTTTCCAGCTCCTCCACCTCCAGGGCTCTCCCAGACACGGGATCCTTACTCACGCCACCTTCAGAGGTACCCTGAAGCTCATGCTTCCAGGCATAGTAAGTAGATCTCGATATTTCAGGGAACATCTGTCGGAAGCGCTGCAAAGGTATCACGTTGCCATCCTGGAAACACGACTGAAGGAAGTGCTTAGCGACAAAGCGCGTTGCTGCCTTCTGGCGGTGTTCACGCGACTGGCGTTTCCATCGGTAGAAGGTGCTTTTGGTGATGCTGTAGCGCTCTCGAAGATGAGAGTAGGTGAGCTGAGGGTCTCGGTTCAGCAACTCCAACGTCTCTGCTGGGGGGACCGGAGGAGGAGGGGGAGGGGGGTGAGGGCTGGCCACCTCCGATTCTACTTCCTCCAGTCCCACCACTGCAGAAAAATACTCTGGTTTGAACACCTGGCTGGTCAGCAGCTGGCCTGCCAGCAGCTGGCCTGACCACATGATGTGCAGAGTTGAAGGGGGCTGGTTACAGCAGCGGGGCCTGATCAGCCGGTGGAAATAGGGCCGGATTTTGAGGTTCCACATAGGATAGATGGAATAGATGTTGTGTTGGAGAACTGAAGCCAGGGCATAAAGGTGCCACACATTGGCAAAGCTGTCAGGGAAGCAGGTAGCTTTAACGTCCACATCAAAGATGGCCTCCAGGGTAGCAGGGGGAAGGCTGGTCATCTCTGGAGTCTCCTCAGAGCAGAGAGAATAGCGGACAGCCTGTAGCATCACCTTGGAGTCAATCATGCCTTTGAGATAGTAATGTTTGTTCAGCAGCATCTCCACCACAGTACGGGCCCGGAGTTCTGGGCTCAGGCCAGGCCCACCCCACAGCAACACGCTGGCTGCCTCAAACAGACGGCTCCCCTTCCCTTTGCATGCCAGGGGTAGCATGTTCTTAGGGGCATCTTCTGGATACAGGCTGAGGGCCACTGAGTCCACATCCATCTCACCTTGGAACTGTTCCCCACTGCGGCAACTGGGGAGAGAGAAGGAAGACAGTGTCTTCTTGGCTTCCAGGGCTGCATTGGTCAGGCCCTCCAGGCCAAAGCATTCGGCTGCTTCCTGAAGCTCCTGGAGCACACTCTGCACCAGCTGGGTCCGTGAGATCATTCTGCAGAGAAGGAAAAGGCAAAGGTCAGAGAGAATCCTAGAGGTAATTTCCATGTCCTACCAATACCACCATCCCCCTTTCTTCCTCTCCTAGGGAAATGCCTGACACCTGGAATTCAAGAGGCCAGCTCTTGAAAAGGCCTCATTATCAAAATAGATCTGGGACCCCAAAGAGCCTAGAGGTTCTTATTCACCTTTTTAAGTCTTGGAATCCTTCTTCTCAAAATAATGTTTTTAAATGCATCTATAAAAAGGATACCAGTAATATGGAAATACAGGATATAAACCCATGTTACCATTTTTTTTTTTTAAAAACAGACTCACAAACCTCAGATCAAGAACCCCTTGCCAGAGAATCCCAGAGCTAGATAGGACCTTCCTTCTTAGCAAATCCCAAAGTGAATCCAATCCCCTCACTTTCTAGAATGAGAAAGTAAGGCCTAGAGAGTAAGTTTTATGGAGCAGAACCTGAATTCGTACCATGTCTTCTGACTCAAACTTCCCCATACAGCCACAAACCCTCTTATTCTGCAGACAAGCAAGCTAAGCCCCAAGGAAGTGATATGATTTATCCCTCAGGTCGTAAAGTTAGGAAGTGCTAGTCAGGATTCTAGCCCAGATCTCCTGGCTCCTGATTCAGGACTATTTCCAGTAACGCCCATATCATATGCCTTCACCTCTCCCAGTTCCTGCCTTAAAAATATTTCAGAAGACAGACCTATGCAGAAGACAGTGAAGCTTCCCTGTTGCCCCCAAAAGCTGGCTCCAAAAAAAAGGGTCGCTTGTCCCACTTCCTCCCAAAGAAACGCTGGGTCCTAACTGAGCTGAGAACACAGTTGGGAAGCAACCAAGGCCTTGGGAAGAAGGGGTGGAGGCAAGGGGGGGAGGGTGCATCTCAACACTCTTAAGCAGAGATAATTGCTAATATAATTCAGGTGGAACACAGAGGCTGGCTATCTGCCTTCCCAAAGAGACAAAAGCAGGGGCTAGCCAGGTGATTTGGGAAATAGAGGGGGGTAGGTAACGCATAGTAAGAGAAAGGGGGGAAAAAAGAAAGCAGGATAGAGAACTAATGACGGTCATTCTAGTAGTGTCCTCTACTTTCAGCCTTCTCCCCCTTCTCATACTAACTCACACATTCATACTGATGGGCCACAGGACTTTCTCCCCTCATCCATGAGCAGGTTCAGATGTGGGGGATCTGATAATGATCCCCCAACCCCTTACAAATACAAATGTATCATCCCCTCAGGACTCCCGGGATGTGGGACAGGCTGACATATAATAAATGAGGGGGCTGAACTGGTTGTTATTTTCTAGTTCTAGATTTATGATTTATGATCTAATTCTAGGCTTATGATCCTACAGATCCTGTGACATAAAGTACCACTCTTATTCCCATTTTATAGATGAAGCAGCTGAGACTCAGAAAGGTTATCTGACTTGCTCAGATCACATACATTCTGAGACGGGGTTTGAATCCAGGTGTCTTATCCATGTCTTATCATGGTGCCAAAATGATTGTTCACCCCAGCTGTCACGTACACCATAGCATTTCAGTTGAAGAAGCAGGTCTGGCTGCCATTCTCTAGAACTGAGTGCCCCTCAAAGAAAGGATGGATCAATTATCAATAATTAATCTCCTACCATATGTCAGACATCAAAGCTAAAAATAAAATGCTCTCTACCCTTAAGAGGCTTATATTCTATAAGGAAAGACAAACTGTAAGTATATAAACACATGCAAAATGTATATTAAATTAACACAGTGATTTCAATAGAAGGAGGAGGTGTTAGTGACTAGGGGGAGGAGGAAAGTTCTGTCATAGGAGCTGGTATTATAGCTCAACTTTGATGGAAACTAGAGATTCTAAAGGACAGGTGGTGATAAGGTGTCTTCCAGTTATAGATTTATGGTCCTATAACTAAATGATCTGGGGTAACTGGGAGTACAATGGTACTCTTAACAGTAAGTGGGAAGCTTGGATGAAGGGAATGAGTTGGCACTATGGATGGACCTTTGAGCCTGGAGTCAAGACCTGAGTTCAAATCTGGCCTCTTGATATTTACTAGCTGGATGTCCCTGGGAAAGTCAATTAACCAGCTTGACTCAGTTTCCTCAATTGTAAAAAAAAAAAAAAGAAACAGGAAAAATAATAGCACCTAAATTATACCTACCTCCCAGGGCTGTGAAGACTAAATGAGATCTTAATTGTGAAAGGCTTAGCACAGTGCCTGACACGTAGGAAGCATTACATAAAGGCTAACTTATTATTTCAGGAGGGTTTGGGTGGACAAAGCTAAAATAATGAATTCTGTTTTCAGACATTCTGAGTCTGAGATGCCACCAAGACAAACTCGGGAAAAGATCAAGATCAGAGTCACCTACATAGACATTGAAGCAGATGAAATCACCTGGAGAATGTATAGAAAGGACAGCCTTGGCCTTGGGGCACACTCATGCAAAGGGGTCAGAAGACCAAGGATCCCACAAGAGATTGGGAAGAATCAGAAGGGTGGTAGAACAAGGAGAAGGCAGCATTGCCCGAGGCCAAGGAGAGAGAGAAGACCCAGGAAGGACTGAGTAGCAAACAGTGTCAAGAGCTACAGAGGTGGTTAAGAAGAAAAGGCCATGATGGTTAGGGCCTTAGATCAGTTTTCAGTGGGGTGATAAAAGTATGCAGTCAGTTGGCAAAAGCTTGATAAGTAAGTAAGTACTAGGATACATGAACATAAGAACTGGGAGCTGGATGAGATCCTAGAAAACAGATCAAGTCCAAATCTCCCATCCTGGAGAGGAGAAAACCAAGGTTTGTAAAGGGCTTTTCCAAAGTCACACAAAGCAGCTGAGAAGTAGAACGGAGATTCCAGCCCAAGTTGTTGGACTTCAAATCAGTCTCCTACCCACTGCAAAGTGCCCAGAAGTCACAACAGAAGCTCCTCCTAGTCCTTCTAAGACACTACAGAAAGTCAGAGAGCATGTATTACTAGTAAATATTGAGGCACCCAGGCACATAACCTTCGCACCAAACACTGCAGTTCACAAAGAAAAGTAACATGTCAATAATTATGTACATACAAGGTCTATCCAATATAAATGGAAGGTAAGGTCAAAGAAAAGGCACTAGTAGTAAGTGTTGGGAGGGTGGGTAGGGGGTAGGGAAAAGAACTCCAAAAGGCCCCTTGCAGAATGGATTTGAGTAGAGACCATGGACTTGGAATTTGTCTAAATGTACAGATGGAGTTGGGAGGAATCTATTAAACGTTATCTTAAATATGTTTTGTCTCCAATAAATAATTAGTGTTCACTGAACTGAATTGAATACAAAGGTGATTTTCATAACCACCTCATTTTCTGAGGCTACTACAGCTGGGGAGAGTGGGTGGAAAATGCACAGGAGTAAGCCACCACCAGAAACCCAGGCTTTCTGGCTCTTCCTAGGGTATGACATGGGATCTCCGACATTATCACTCTATCCCCCAATCTGCAATATTTTTCCTCTCTCTTCTCACTTCCCAGCTGGCTTGGTTTCCTTCAAGCTCCAGCTAAAACCCCAGGAAGACTTTTCTGAGCCCCTTAATTCTAGTGCCTCCCCTCTCTTGGTTATTTCCAATGTACTCTGTGCTCAGCTGTTTCCTTGTTATCACCCCCAGATCGTGAGCTCCTTGAGGCCAGGGACTGTCTTTTGCCTTTCTTTTGTATCCCCAGTATTTTAGCCCAGGGCCTGACACATAGTAGGCACGTTATTAATACTAGTTGACTGACTGGGTCAGCTGTGCTGGGTCTTTGGTAAAATGCTCTCCTTTACAAAGACAAATTTATCATCTCTCCCATTCCTGGAGCCTGTGTGCTTATTACCTCCCAGGTTCTTCTTCAGAAGTGATAAATTATTATTGCTGACTGAAGCAGCAGCCAGCCTGAACTCCCCAACACCTCCCCCCAACCCAGTGATGGTGGTGTCAAAAGGACCAGAAGGTGAGAAAGGAGAACTGAAGATTTCAAGGAATCTCAAAGTTGGAAGGAGTCTATGCTGTCATCGTTTAGTAGAAACTCTTCCCAAAGAATTTGTTTGCCAAGAGGTGCCAGAGTTAATAGACCGGGTCCTAGGAACCCAAAAAGCTAAGGCCAGTTGGGCCACCTTCCCCGTGTCCCATGCTTGTGTGTTAAGCCCTGTATTGGCATCTCCCTTCCAGGCCCTGCCTCCTCCATGCCCCATATAATCTGTCCTATGCAGCTTAGTAGTTATGGTATCTTCTCGGTCTCTAATACTCCAAAAATCTTAGTGATTTTTAGCTACAATAAGCTGAATAATAAACGCTCTGTATAGTTGGATTAAAAAAATCATTTATTAATGTACAAAAACATCCGCTGCCCTCAAGGAACTTACATTCTGCTAAATCTATTTTTTTTGTGTTATGCCTTATCTTCCCACTTCACTGCGGGAAAGGGCAAAGGCTATGTGTCTGTATCTCCCACAGTATTGATCCCCTAGTAATGATGTGTTCTTGAATTCTTTCTCCAAACTGGCCAGTAGCTTAATAAATCAAATCCATAAGGAGACCCAACCAACCCCTCCTCCCCCATCATTGTTACTCCAGTTCTGACCCTTCTTCAAGGAGAGGGAGAGAGTGACTGCCATGTTGAGGGAGTTACTCTTTCTCCCTCCAATGGCAGCTAGCAGGTTGTGAGAGCCTAGAATGCAATGGCTATTCGGTGGGGAAGGGAGGTGAGGGAGAGACACAGACCTTAGCTCTCTCCCACACAGTGCAACAGAAACCTACCACAGAGATCTATTATAGCTTTCTTTAACCCTGAGGCCACAGCCAGGATAAGGCAAAGCCACCAGCAGGCCTACAGCACAGATGGGAACGGGGACTTAATTAGGGTGAAAAGAAAAGAGGAAGAAGGAAAACAAGTTGAAAGAAAGGGAAAGAGTAGAATGCCATTATCAGTAGTCTCTCAACACCAGCTGCCTAGGCTGTGGGGTACTGACCAGTTCCATAACAGGCTTGAGGAGTAAGAAGAGACAGCAAGTCACTCAGTGATTTCTTCACCTAGAAAATGTTGAGTAGACTAGATGACCTCTAAGGTCCTACAGAACCAAGATTGTAAATCCAGGGAAGAGAAATTCCACAAAGTGGGGAGGGGCCAAGCTTAGGTTCATTGTGTAGGGTGGTAAAGGGATTGGCTTAGGGTGGGGGTTGGGAAGAGAGAGAAAAATCTTATAAAACAACCTCTTTCTTCCCTTTCTTCTCTCTCCTTTCTTCAGTCTCTTTCTGTCTCTTTCTTTTCATCCCATAAGCAGCAGGGAAAGAAAAGTGGGAAGTTCCTCTTTCAGGGGCAGTGGTTCCCTGCCCCAAAGATGTGACCCCACCCCTCACCCCCAATGCTTCATTTGAACTCCTCTTTCTCCCACAGACACCCCAAGCTTCAGGAGTTGACTCAGCAGCAGCACGAACCCGACAGAAGCAAGCCCTTCTCCACCCAGATAGGGCCATTGGGGGGATCTCACCCTACTGACCTTGTAGCCTGAAGCCCTGCACGGCTCCCAGTACCTGGTTCCAGTGTCCACTTTCTTGTCCTGTACTTCTCAGCCTTGGACATTTAAATCCCAGGGCGGGAATCCCACCAGGTCTGTCTTCCCCAGCTGGGCACCATAGTCACACTGGATCTGGCTTCAAATCTGGAGTGAGCCATTTTACACTGAACCAAACCATCCACGGCCAACTGGCGAGTGTGTGAAAAGATTTAAGCTCCTCCCCTCCCCCCACCAGGAAATAGTCCATCCTCAAGTACTCTGGTCTCAAGATGAAAGAAGTGTAGATTCGGGGGGTCACTTCCAAAGCTAAAGTGATAATAGCTATTGTCCCAGGACCCTCAAATCAGCGGGACTTCTTAAAGTGGCAGCTCTCCAACTGACCCCAAACTCTTCAGAAAACCTACCCAAATTGGAAGGACCCAATTCCCAATTGAAAAAAAAAAAAGGCTTCTAAAATGCAGAAGTGGAGGTGGGTTAAATCAGGAAGGGGAGAAAGTCGGAGACCAAAAAGGGAGTTACAGAGAGAAGAGCATGGGGTCTGGCAATCCTTGACTGACTGTCATGGGGGCTCTTCAGTTTTCGCCAAAATCCCAAATCCACCCCCACCCTTTCCAGTTGATTGCCTAGTCTCTTCCAAAGAGGACAGTAGGAGGCTGGAGTTCTTAGCTTCAAGAGCTAAGAAAAAAAAAGTCCCCATCTAATCCCCTGAACTCCCCAGTTACCAGTGCCATCTCTGCAAGAGTCCTCACCCCGTATGCCTTCAGTTGGGCCTCTGAACCCTATCATTGCTTCTCAGGATGGCCCCACTCTCCTCAAAGGTCATAGACTGGACAGCCCCTGAGAACCTTCCGAGTGTCTAGGCCAGGGCTTAAGAAGTCAGATGCCTGAGTACTTTTGTCTGTATGTGTGTTTACGTGTGTATATTGGGGGAGGGGTTACTCTGGGAAGAAAGTGGTCGGGAGAATAAAGAACCAAGCAACCAGAGGTATGGGGGTGGGGTAAGAGTCAAAC
The DNA here is from genome assembly GCA_028646575.1 of Pseudocheirus occidentalis. Lineage (NCBI taxonomy): Eukaryota > Metazoa > Chordata > Mammalia > Diprotodontia > Pseudocheiridae > Pseudocheirus > Pseudocheirus occidentalis. Next base: position 190,223,915 of record CM053598.1, read on the forward strand.
CTCTGCCCCCTCCCCCTTGGATTCACCCCAGTTGGCTTACCAACTGATCACTAGAAAGGGAAGAGCCTTCAATTGGGTCCTATCTAGCCCTTCCCGGTGGGGGAGGTGGACTGGATTGTTCCCTGCCGCGTCTTTTCCCCAGGACTTTTTCCTGTCTAGTTTTAACCCTTTGTGTGCCCCAAATTAGCTAAATACCTACCAGCTTCCAATCCTCTTCCTCACTAAACTTGTACCTATACACCACCACCACCTTTCTTTCCCTTCTCTCCCAGCCAGATCCCCCTATACCATAAGTATTATATTCTTCCTCTTCCAAGTGACTGACTTACCTTACGTTGGGTAACTACTGTAAAATGACCCTCCATCCCACTCCTTTAACATCTTCCAATCAGGGGACCCATTTTCCCAACTCTCTTCTTACTCTTCCAGAGGTCCTCTACACCTAAGATTTCAATCATCTATGGAAATGCCTCCAAAAAACCTCCCATTAGCCCCAACTTCTCCCTTTGAGGTTCTTTTGATTTCTGAATCTATGATCTCAGTCTGGTCCAGTCCTGAGACCCCCAACTGTCTTCTGTAGGTTGCTCAAGCTGCTGGCTCCTAAGAATCATGGGTCCCAAAGCAAAACCCCACTTCCGAGACACTAAAGTTGGCTGGCTACTCCAGACCTTCAGATGTGGGTGAAAGACCAAGACCGGCATCCCAATTCAATTCCATTCAATTGAAGTTCCTTAAAATGGACAAAGAGAATGCAAATTCCCTATCCTCAGGGAATCTACATTCTACTGGGAATTTACTTACCTCCAGTTTGGGTGTCATCTCTTCTCTCCAATCTCACATTCAATCAATCCCTAAACCTAATCTCAAACTTTCTTCTGTTTAGTTCCCAAGGTCATTGATACCCAGCTCCAGCCTTTCTACTGGATCACTGCAATGCCCTTAAAAACAAACAACCTGCAATACCCTTTTAAACTGGTCTCCTTGCTGTCCGTCTCTGTGCTCTACACTGACTTAGTACTCTTGTCTGTTGCAGAGCTTTGGAGAGACCCACCTCCTTAAAAACCTCCCATGGCTCCCCATTGTTTATAAGCCAAACCCCAACCTTCTTAACTAAGGCTTCCAATCTATTTTTATGACTTAATCTCACACAGTTTCTCTTTAAGTACTCTAGGTTGTAGCGAACCTTAATTCCCTGACTAGTCCCTCCCTTTCCTAGCCTAACTACCATTGTTCTTACTATCTCCAATGCCACCCCCACGCCCATTCTCTACCAGTGGAAAATAAACTCCTCGAGTACCTCTTCTATGAAACTACCCTGAACTCCACCCACCCCACACCAGAACTAACTCCCCACATGCTTATTATTCAAACTCTGTATAACCTACCCCCTTCTACCTGTCTAGTGTTAAACCTTCCCTTTATTTTAGTCCTAGATCCAGTGACTCTAGCTTGCTCCTTCTGCCTAGAAAAAGACACTCCCTCTCCTGACTCCTGGAATTGTCCTTCTTTCTTTCTTTTTGTTCGTTTTTTTCATCGGCATTTAAGTGATTTGTTAGGGTCACACAGCTAGTAAGTATCAAAGTGTCTGAGGCAGGATTTGAACTCAGATCCTTCTGACTCCAGGGGGTCAGTATTCTAACCATTGTGCCACCTAGTTAGTTACCTTTTTTTTTAAACAAGTTTTTATTGATTTTTTTTTTACAGCACAAAAATTTGTCCCAATACACCTCTCCCACCCTCTCCCGGAGAGCTATTCCATATAATGAATATTATTTTTGAAGAATAAGATTTTTTTTTAATCAGTAAAACTGATTGTAAAAAATCTGAAAATCTGCACAGCCAAACAGAGTGGACCTTCCTCCTCTGCAAAGGAGTGGGATGGGTATATCTGCTCACATTTATTCTTCGATGATCTGCTTGGATTTTTTTTTTTAGTTTTGTTAAGTTGTATTTGATTATTTTATGATTGTTCTTTCCATTTACATTGTCGTAGTGATTGAATATATTTTCTTCTTGGCTCTATTCACTTCTCTGGACATCAGATCTTGTCGATCTTTCCATCTTCCTCTGCATTCATCATATTCGTCCTGTCTTACAGCATAGCAAGGTGTCATTGTCAGTGCTTTTTCTGCTGTTGTCTCCCATGCCTGGAATCTCGTCCCTCCTCACCTTTACTTGCTAGCTTCCCTGGTTTCCCTGACAGTCTCAGTTAAAAATCCCACCTTCTTCGAAAAGCTTTTACCAATGCCTCTTAAAGCCAGTGCCTTGCCTCTGAAATTGGATCCAATTTTATCCTGACTGTATCTGCTTTGTACACAGTTCTTTGTATGTTGTCATTCAGTTGGGAGATCTTTGAGGAAAGAGACTGTCTTTTGCCCTTCTTTGAATCCCCAGCATTTAGCACACTGCCTGACACATTTATTGACTTGACATATCACATTCTAATTTATATTACAACTCTATTTGTAAAAATTTTATCTACATTATGAGATTATGATCTCCTAGAGAACTGGCTTACCTTGTTTATCAATTGAGGTCCCACAGGGCCATGCTTACCACTTAATGCATTTCCTTAGAATTAAATTTAAATGAAATATTCCCTATCATCATAGAAAAGCATTGATTTCAGAACTATTTGCAAAGAAATTGACTCAAGATCCCCCTACCTTTTATGTCCCAGTTTATACCATGATGGATTACACTGAAACAGATAAACAGAAAAGGCATTGAACTAGCTGGTTCTGAGGTCTCTTCCAGCTCTAGAATCATGATCCTTTGGTCTTAGGTGTGGGGCAGATGAATGGTCTTGTGTGACTAGTGGAAACGTGTTTCTTTATTTGAAAGTCAGAAAATTCAGCCAAAATTCACATTTTTATAAACATCAGAAAATAATATACCACTAAACCAAGAAGGAAAGAAGAGAGGGAGGGAGAAAGGGAGGAAGGAAGGAAGGAAGGAAGGA